>JAQFVV010006218.1:3856583-4047469 GCA_028023455.1 Epiperipatus broadwayi
ACAACTTATCTCCAATACTAGTAATGTAACAAAGACACATTTATATACAATTGTACCAGTAATGTAAAATATTTATCTGTATTTTTGTTATATCAGCATTTTCATGTGAACTTTATTTAAATTATAATAAAAAACATTTTAAACATTTAAATAAACCAATAATAAAATTAATTATATAATCTCTATAAATGGATAATCCACAATCTTGTGTTTGAGATTTTATTCAGGTGCATTTAAAAATTCCAATCAGATCCGAATATTACTTGAGTTGTACTAACAATAAATTTACAAACATTCAAGTAAAACTTAATCCAAATGGCATAGTGAATTTTTTCAGGATTGAGATTTATAACCAACATTCAACAACATAATTTTCCAAAACTTTGAATAAATCACTATTATTTACTTGTATTCCAACAGATGTAGTCATAACAATTTATCAGTTTATAAATATCGCCTTTCATAATTTGTAATGTCTTGATTGTTTTAAGAAATATAAAAAGCTAATCAATTTAAATTCATAATCCTTTGGCTGAGACTGTACTCATGGTGTCATTCAGTTCTAAAAAAAGATTTTAATCCACCAGTTGCAGCAATATAAAATATCCAAAGGTGTAAATAAGATTTTGCTCATATGACAAAGAAGTTTCAATAATCCATAGGTTCAAGTAACTTGATGACAGTAACTATAGTTTAGGCCATTTAGTAGTTTATGAGACCAAGCAAAATAATAAGTATTCCACTAACATGAATTTGAATTAACTAGACTTTTTTGTACTTTTAAGCAGTTCTCATGAATGCATATTTACACAATATGATAATCCATGAGTTTAATCCTTAGGGAGATAGCCAATATCATTTTCATCAAGTTATTTTAATTTTAAGAAAGCCATAACTGAACACAGAAATGTTCTTATATTCAGTAGAATTTCATAAGTGATTTCCAAATTTCAATTAATGACACAAAATATTAAATTTTATTCTCTTTTAAAATAGTATTCAATAAAAGTAGCTGTTGATGTTTTAATTTCTCCATTTGGGTTGATGAAAAGAAATATTTTATAAACTTAGGCAAAATGCATAGCAGATTTCTCTATTCTTCCAAGTAAAGAAGGTTAACAAAATGCCTAAATGTAGGTTTAAATTTGGTAAGGTTCTTAGTTCAGTAAAATTTAGCAAAGACTACTCAAATTTGATGGGTGATTATATTTATAGTTTACTATCATGTTGTCTGTGATATCATCAAATATCATCCACAATACCTCACTGTTCAAGTTTGTACAGGGAAAATATGTTCTGTTGCTATGGTTACTATTGAAAGCAGGCAAGTTTCAAAAGTTTGATGAGTGTAAAAGCACCAAATTTTGAGACAAAGTATTAAAATTAAGATTTAAATAATTATATTTTTACTATTAAATACCAAATTACATTAATTATTTACAAGTAAAATATACAATTGTTTATTTTGAGTTATATATATATATATATATATATATATATATTGTAACCTAGTGTTATTGACACTTGGTTTACTTGGCATTATTTCTGCAGGAAAACAATGCTATTCTTTAAAGAAATAAAAAGATAAAATAACAATAGTAATAATTGATTAATAAAGTATGCTATTCACTCACTTTGGCATGTTTTGGGTGAATAACTAATAGATTTAATAACTCAATGTCATTTTAAAGAGAGAACATGAATAATTTAATTGAGATATTAATAATTAGAGCAAATTAATATGGTATAAAAGCTAAACAGTAATTGATTTTGGATGGGTAGAGGGGAGAGTGGATGAGTGTCTTATCATAAAGCACAATAACTTCTGGTAATTTCTTTTTGTAAAAAAAAAAAAAGAAAAAAAAAAAATAAAAAATAAAAATATAATGTTTAAAGAATTATACATCACTGATTGTTAATTTAATGTATTTATTATTTTTTATATTGTCAAATTACTTTGTAATCCAGGTAAATAATACTAAAACTATATGATTGTAATAGGTTTTTCCTTTCTTTTGTTTATGTTATAATCAAATGATTATTTTTCTGGAAGAGGTCTCTAAAGTAAAAAAAAAAAAAAAATATATATAGTCTGCTTTTAGTTTTCAAGGAAGGAACAGTGCTGAAATTTGGTAACTCAATTTTTTCATTTTATTTTGCAGAAATAAATGTAATCAAAGTAAAATTTTAATAATATAATGTGTGGCTAAAATTTTTTGATAAGATATCCTGATTTTCTTTGCCATCTACCTATTTAAAGACCTTTTATACTTAAAAATTTATTGTCTCACGCTAAAGTTAAAAATGACAGAATTAACTAAAAGAGTCACGAAAAATTATATTATATCTAAATTAAGGAAAAGAAGCGATTTCCAAGAAAAAATTAATTATTTATTAACTTTATGTCATTTATTGATATTTTCTTGGTATAGAAAGAAAAAAAATAATAATAATTGAAAGAAATATTTTGAAACCAAGGAAAATCAACTAGAAACATTTTCGCGCTCTTTCTCAATATTGTCTGCCTTTACAAGTAATGTAGTTACATACGTTAAAATATGTTTTATTCACCAAGAATTGTCTGGAAATAATAATAATGATAAATAAGATTAAATTATGCACCTGTATATTTTAAAAAAAAAATATAAAAAAAATATAAACTTTCTCAGAGTAAATATAGGAAAAGTTATATAGGGGCATTCTTACGGAGAAGTTACCATTAAAAAAAAAATTTATAATTCCTAAAGTATGAACAAAACCAAATATCTTAGTGACTTAATGATAAAAATAAATGATATATTATATTATACATCAGTTGGAATTATTAAAATTTCATGTACACGTAAATTGACTGCAGTGATTATCATAATAATCTCTCGGAAAATTGCGCATTTTCGTCCATAAGTAAGCTAGCTAATAAGTATACGTATCGTCGATAAAAAAAAAAATATTATGTATGTTTATCGTTTATCGTCAACTGTTCGTTATGTTAGAATATGTATATTTTATTTGCTTGGATCCCAAAATTGTAGTAGTTTAATTCAAGTAAGAATTAATCTTCAATTCTGCTATATGTTTCTTTACCTAATTTATTAAACGCACAAAATAAGAGAAAACTTTTATTTAAAGGAAATAATACCATGTGTTTATTGTTTTTAAACTTGCTTCGTGAAATACGACTGGATAAAGCTCTTCACCTGGACCAGTTGCTCAACCGAAAAACATTTTCTAATGAGAGAGTATGCACTTGCTAATTAATGATTGTGTAAAACTAAGTTATAAATGATATGTATTTTTGTTATATTACATAGGTTAAAGTCTGTATGGTCAAGTGATATTTAATAGCCTTGTAATGACAAAGGTATGTTTTAATATAATTATTATAGGTTAAATTGATATTTAACACGAAAGAAAAAAATCTATAAAATATGTTTTAATTATTACATACAATTGTAGGTAGAAATTTTGTATGTTAGATACGTAAAAGAAAAATATTTAGATATTTAAGGGGTAAAATAAATATTGAAAATTATCAGAAGTAACTAAAAAAAAAAAAAAAATGCTATAACAAAATATTTCTTGTTAAAGTTTTGAAACGAATTTATACTGTATTAATTGAGGAATTTATTCCTAATTATTCTTAAATAACATATCCACTTTATTTAGTTTAAGATAGTATGCTACCAACTATTTTTGAATGTTCCTTTATTAAAATTAAAATTATTATACTTTTATTCTATGATGTCCATTGATTTCAGATGTTGATCAAAGTATACACGGTAACATAAGTTTATTATAATCAGTGTATTTACTTATCCTGCCCAGATATAGCATTGGTATATGCTTAATATTCGCATAGGTAATAATTATAATGTATTTATTTTGTGGGATGAAAAATGATCTCCCCAAAAGCTTTGTTTTCCATGAGAGGAAGATTTTAAATATAATGTTCGGGTATGCATAGATAGGACGATCAAGAATTTATCTAGCATTTAGTAGGCTTCATTCATTTAAATCCTAGGAGAGGATTGTATTTGGTGTGTGTTCGTTGTATGCCCAAGTAAGAGGCAAGAAACCACCAAAATATTTTAATGTAGTAGATTACTTTACAAACCTTCGTGGTCATTCCATATTCCTCATGTGAAAATAAAGATAGCTCCACCATGGAAGGTGTTGATTATTGTGCTTAATTTTGAAAGTTTGGGCAAGATAAAGGTTATATTGGAGGTGTTAGTTCCTCAAGATCCACTTTAGTATAAATAGTGCGTTAGTAACTAGGATCAATATCTGTATTGTGCTGCTAAATATTGCTAGTATGTGACAAGTAAATCAATGGAGAAAGTAATTAAAATTGCGTAGTTTTAAAACGCTTATTTACTGAAGGAATATTCAAATGCAATATTTAATTCTGGTTATTAATTAAATAATACTCATATTTCAAAAGTATACGTATGAATAAAATTTGTATCATAACTTAAGTTAGCATTAAGTTAAATGTATGATGGTAAGTGTAACTTCTGATAACTGGCCTATAATTAGAATAGGTTATCCCATTAAAGACCATAAATAAAGTAAATGTATTAGAAATAAATTTAATATTTTGCGTATTGCATATGATGGGATTAATCATTTAAAAAAAAAAAAAAAATAGTTAGTCAATAATTTTGAATAAAAGCTTCTACAAGGTTACCAAAAATTTAATAAACAATGTATTGGTAATGAAATGTACTTTTAGTTAATCCATCCATATGATTGCATACAGGAGAAGTAGTAATCTCTAGTCCATAACCAAAAGAGTATACAGATTAATGTCAGTTATATTTTATATTTTTGTATTACTATGGGATTATTGAATAAATGTTCATATATTTTTTTTTGTGATAATAATAAATTATAGTCTTGTTAAAATTTGTTGTAGATTCATTTTCTTGTTTTTATATGCTAAATATAAGTGTTTGCACAATATTTGCAAAACCTTTTCTTGAGTCCGAAATCATTCCAAATTCTTAAAAACTTAATATACCAGATAAATAAAGTTAAGCAGATCGGAATATGTCATTATATTTTAGTTTAATGATAATTATTTATGGAGTTGAAAACTTAAGACTAAACATTCACCTTTGTATAAAAAAAAAAAAAATGAATTTATTCCCAAACCATTAACTTTGGTTGCACATTATTCCATTCCCATTTAGTTAAATTGTCTAAGTAATAAATCTTAGTTATATTCTTGTGTTGTCATGGATGATGGAAGGACACAAAAAGCACCCTTGTCTTTTTATTATTCTGACTGAGATTCTAAAAAAAAAAAGGCTGTGTTATTCAAAATTATACGTCATTATTGAATAGAATTATCATCTATTTAAATAATATAGCAGTGGATATGAGAGATGAAGACACATTGAATTTAAGTAAAATAAATGTTTCCTATAGCCGACCAGAATGCCAGTCATATGCGACAACACAATACTGCCGAGCATTTCCTTACATGAAACAAAGAACCCTGAGATTAATATTATTATAATTATTCTTTAAATTAATAAGTGATCAATTATTGTTATTATTACAATCGTGGCATAGCTTAAGAGAATTGAATGTACAATTGTATTATATGAAAAGTATTTTAGATCATATTGGAAATTAATGGATATGTTGTTTTATTTTGGTTGCCTTAACAACAACCTGTGAAAAAGTAGTGTCCTGGGTGCAAATAAATAACGAAACTAAAATAAATAAATAAACTAATAAAAATATACTGGGTTAGAAATAAAATAAATTAAACTAAATAAAATAATACTGGGTTAGAATATATATATATATAACACTATGTTTTAATTTGTAACAATCATTAGGGATCACTCACTACACATGTGCTGTAAGCTAATAAACACATATAAGAAATACCCTGCTTTTCCAAACACAAGATAAAGTCTTTTGAAAAGATAGAATGAATTCACTCTACCTTTTTAACCTAAACATATATGTATAGGCAAATCTTAAGCAATTTGGAAATGAGAGCATGAAGATATTAATGAATCACTTTTAATTCCATTTGCTATGTTTTAATTATTTATGTCTTTGAAATTTTTACAATTTGCGGTATGTCAATATATTGACATGCCGTAAATTGTAAACATTTTGCAATGTCAATAATTAAAATATAGCAAATGGAATTAAAAGTGATTAATTAATATCTTCACACACTCATTTCCAAAATGCTTAAAGCATCTTTCTTTAGAATATAGAATTGTCTATTAACCCTTTACTTTTTTATTTTTTTATTTTTAATCCAAGCAAAATTATTATTTGCATTTTCAGTTATATTTTTAAATGTCATTTTAAGAAATTATTAAAATTTAAAATTATATTGTTCTGTATATGTCTATCATTTTTAAACTGTCATTTTTAAATTAATTATTTAAAACATCTCTTTATATAAATAGAATGTGATGCATTTATCTGTAGTTCCTTATGTACAGATAAATCCTTTAGCAAGCTGAGAGATTTCTCTTGGCAAGCTAGCTTAGTGAGATTGGTTTATAGTCATCATCAGGGAAAATTATAATTCAGATATGGTTGGAATTCTCCTGGTTCCACATAGACCTCAAGTCAGCGAGCTGCCTTGTCTACATTTAAGGCTGGAGAGACAGAGAAGTGGGTCTTCCTTCTAGGTGCATCTAAACTCATACATAGTGAACCAGCAGCAGCTTGCCTCCTTCTGGCTTGACTTCATCTAACTCTGATCCATGGCAATTATCTGTATAACTCTGCAAACCAATTCTCTAGCCAACTGCTTTTCAAAATTTATTAGCCAAAAACTCAAAAAAATTATCAAACTCTCTTTTCAAAAACTATTAGCCAAATTGTTTTAATCTTTTTAGCAACTCTTTTTATTGTAAGGAGTTAAGGTAAAAAAAAAACCACATTAAAACTGTTTTCAATTAAAAACTGTTTTTTTCTCATATTGATTAAAAACAATTTTAATCAAAAGCTACTTTTAGAAAAAAGATGTCTACTAGGTAGAAGTTTTGTTCAATTAATTAAAAAATTTCAAAATAAGCAATACATTTTTTTACAATTATCAGTATAACATTCTTGTTTTTAATTTCAAAATCAGAATTCATAAAAATATTTATTTAGACCTCTTTAAACTGTTTAATTTATAACAAAATTCTATTTTAAATTCAAAATTATTTAACCTTTTACTAGGATTATTTTATTCTAGAAAATGTAAAAAAAAATCTAAAAAAAATTTGTCTATATTTATTTCTACATTTTCTTTCAACTTTATATATATTTGTGCACACATACTATATTATTGTGTGCTATGTAACTCTCCTTCTAGGGAAAAAGGAAAATAAAAATGAAATACCTGCCTAACAATATTTTATATAATATACATGTATAATCAAAACAATGTTTATATCTCAAACTATGTACTCATCAATTGTTTACAGCCCTGCAGGCACCTGACAGCTAACAGAATGAAGTGCCCTGAAATTCTGAGATAAATAAAGAATTCAGCTGTTGAACTTAAGTACATAATGTGCATGAACACCAAGAGCGTTACCTCAATTGAAACACTATAAGCTACTACAACCTTTTATAAAGGTAATACAAAACTCTTTGCAAAGCTATGCTCCATTGGAGGGGCTGGAAAATATACAACTATGCCCTGCTCTATTGAGTTTTCTGGGCTGGAAAGTCTAGATCTATGCCTTGATACTTCTCTTGGAGATATAGAGACTGGAATCATAGGGAGGACTATGTTAATTGTTTTATAATAAAAAATATGAAATCAGAAAATGGGTTGGAGCAAATAGCCAGATAGACCATATTTCAAAGTGGCATGAAACATTGCATTCTCAAGCCAATGACAAAATACTCCATCCATCACTAAATCTCGAAATACAGCTAAACAAACTTCAACAATCAAACAGCTAATTTACTCTCTAAAATCATAGATTTTCTATTTAACTCTAAACATGAACTTCTTTAAACATGCATGAAAACTATTATTTTATAATTTGTAATCATCAATACTCTTGTCATATATTTCATAGTAATTTTTAAAATTAATTCTTCATAAAATGCATACTTTTTTCTTTCTCAGTGGTGTTTGAGATCAAGTTAAGTGATAATTTTGAAGTGATGATCACCAATATGTGATCATCATTGGCCCTAAGTTGGGCTATGGTTTATAATAATTGTTGCCAATACATCAATAGCCCTTAGTTGGGTAGCCATTTATAATGAGATGGTGGTAGTTGTAATAAAAAAAAATTTCAAATAATGATAATAAAATTTTTACAATTATCAGATTAACATCCTTGTTTTTAATTTCAAAATTAGAATTCAATAAAAATATTTATTTAGAACTCTTTAAACTCTTTAATTTATAATAAAATTCTATTTCAAATTCAAAATTATTTAACCTTTTACTAGGATTATTTTATTTCAGGAAATGTAGAAAAATGTCTACAAAATGTTTGTCTGAATTTATTTCTATTTTTCCTTTCAACTTTATATATGACTACACTATGTTATTGTGTGCTATGTATCATAACTGTTACAATATAAATTCTTGGTATTATTTGTTATGGTTTAGATGTGGACTGCCTTCTTCATATATTTATATTTTTTTTATTAAAAACACAGAATTACTTCTCTATAAAACTGCTTTAATATTTCAACCAGCAGACTGGTTTTCATCAGAAAGCAAATATAATGATTTATTATTTTGTAAACATTTATGAATATAGTTAAAATTATTTTTTTTTGTCTTTTTAAAAAAATGAAATAAATAAATTTATTTATTATAATGGATCACTGGTTGATTGATTAAGAAAAATATTGTAAATAAAGGCTTTTTTAAAAAAAGGATTTTAATCTACAGAAATTAATTGTGTTATCAGGTACACAAATCATTTTTAGTGTATAAGTTTTGGAGGAAGTCATGTTGTAATTTCTAATGCAAACCAGTCTTCTGGTTAAAATAAAATATTAAAGCTGTTGTATAGATGAGTATTTGAATTTGTTTATATATATAAAGTTTTAATAATAATACATATGACATGATGGTAGTCTTGGATTTTGAAGTTTGAAGTTTTTAGAAATTGTATAAAAATGGCATTAACTTTAGCAGCTTTTTTAATTTAAAATGAATTCATTTAAAAAGTTGTAAAATCCAAATTTAATGAACTTAAAAAGAACAATTTCACACTTTTACTGGTTTTTAATTCAGAAAAATAATAATTTTTAAGTCTTGATGTTATAAACATTTTATTCCAATTTGAACTTCAGAATGTGCCCAAAATAGTCACTAATGTTTGGATAATGGAATCCAAAAATTAAATATTGTCAGATGTGGCAAAATAGTTAGAATGAAATAGTTCAATAAAAACAATGTCACATTAGTAAGATTTTTTTCTGGTTATTATTGTTAGAATGAAATATATATAAAATAAGCACTTGGAATATCTATATCAAAGAAATTAAGCCTTTTAATTAGATCTCCAAGTTTCTTATATTATCAACTTTGTAAATATTTGACAAGTATTTATATGTCTGTCTTGATTGAAAGTATTTTACATATTTTGCTGTAACCTGAAATGAATTGTTTTCATTATCATTAATTTATTAAGATACTCAGTACTTTGTTTAAAGTTATTTATTTTTAACTTCCATTTTAGAATCTAGAGAAAACAAATTCCAGAATAGCAAGATTTGAGTTAAGTTAGTAACAGGGAAAAAAATTAAAAGATTGATCACAGTACTCAGGGGTATAGACATGTATCAGTCATCCACATATAATATAACAGTAAATGCTTTCTTTTGTTGAGCATCATACCATATCTATATATTATTTAAGGCATCCATTTTAAAATTTAAGAAATGCTCATTTCAAAAATGTTCAACAGAAATTGCAAATAATTTATCAATGTAAAAGATGTAAAATGCTCTAAAAAAGAGAATGAGCTACTTACTATTAATTTTATAAACAAAAATTATCTTCATAGTAATTTCTGCACAATACTACTTAAATTGTTCTAATAGAAAGTATTCATTATGTTAGATAACTTAAAATAATGCTAAGATGTTTTGTCATTTATCAATATTCTGTAGCCACGAATTTTAAAAAGATGATTTTATATTTGAAAAACAATGAAATTCCTATAAGATATTTACATTAATTTCATATTGTTTTAAATTGAATCTTTTTTTCTAAATTTGATATTTCTTCCATGTTTAGTTAAAGTAATTTTAATCTTTACTAATTATTAAATAAAAAAAAATTCTATGCAGGTTACATACCAGGTTCTTGAAATGTTTGAGAATTCTTAAGTTCCTTACTTAGACAATTTTAATACATAAGTCATCCCCTAGTATTTCTCTAAACTAATATAAATAATATACCACTATTGAATAGCATTACATGTATCTTTTTTTAAAAATAATTTTATTAGGTTTAAGATTTTTAAAATGAAATTTTGCAAAAATAACAGTACTGCATTATATTTTTCTTTCAGAATAAAGCTTCTTAGCCAGTGGGGGGAAATCTTTCCTTTTTCTCCCTCTTTGTAAAGAAAAACTTTTATAATATATAAAATAAGCCAATGTGAAATTAGACTAAAATTTAGTCTCTAAAAATAAAATGTTTGAAAAACTTTGAAAAATGTAATTAATTAATTTATAAGATTACTGATTAAATTATATTAATTATAAAAAACAATTAAACTATCTTATCAAGATCATTTACATGAATCCTAATGGGTTAAGATTGAGAAAAATGTAAAAATCAATCAATTAAAGAAATGTAAAATTAATTAAAAACAGATTTCAAATTAAGATCAAAATTAAAATAACAATAAGAAATTAAAACCATAGGAGAAAAAAGTATGTAAAGTTGCTCTTTCTATTGTTATACAGTCTGG
Source organism: Epiperipatus broadwayi (assembly GCA_028023455.1). Classification (NCBI taxonomy): domain Eukaryota; kingdom Metazoa; phylum Onychophora; class Udeonychophora; order Euonychophora; family Peripatidae; genus Epiperipatus; species Epiperipatus broadwayi. The sequence goes on from JAQFVV010006218.1 coordinate 3,867,518, forward strand.
TTTGTAGTAAACAGTCTGGTTTGTGAAATACAGTCTGGTCTGAATTTTGTAATGAAGCTATTTCAGTCATCAATTTATTATTAGTCAGGTTCATGTTTTTGCTACATAGTTGGGGCTGCAATTTTCTAGATCATTCATCAGTTTGAACAGAATGCAGAATTCAAACAACCAGAGATCCAGATATTCACAATACAGTAGTAAGCCAGCCAATTACTGATGTGGTCAACATTCATGCAAAAGCTGCAGATCTAGCAACATGAATTGCTAGACAACTTTAGGATATTCAGCCAGGCTTCAGGCCCCAAAATCCTCAACCAAAATAAAAACAATTGAACTTTGCCTGAACTAACACCCAGAACAATGCCTAGATTGTAAGTAAATGCTGCTGCAACACTCTCTCCCATTATCAACACAAAGAATGAAAAACAATCCCTGCAACCACTGATGGAGACCAAAAAGCATCATAAAAACCTAGTTAAAGATATTTTAAAATATATTCTGATCATAGTCTAGACTCTTTATTTTAAATTAATGAACTTTAATTAATAGACTTATTATAACTATAGCCTAAAGTCATTTATATTTTCTTATGTAAAATTTATTGTGTTATTTATATTATATTAAATATATATGTGTGTGTAAATAATTAAATATTAATGTTTGTCTTAATTGTTATTTTGTCTTGCTCTTTTCACTGCATTACCAGTAAATTAATGTAGAGTTATTTTATGTGTTAAGTAAATGTATTGGACCCTGAGACAGAATGTGAGCTAGTCATGAGATATTTCAAGTGCTGATTGTGTTTACCTGTTGTCCAAGCATACTAATTATAAATTATGATTATCTGGTGCCTGAGGTTTACCTCTAAACAAATAAAATGCTTTTTATGGCAGAGGTTTGAATCTAGCAGTCAATGTGGGCCACGGTCTGGAAATGTGACCATGGGTATCATTGATAGTTTATGCTATCAATGGTATTCTCTCCTCTGCTTGAAGGGCCAGTCCATTCATGTAATATTAAAAATATAAAAATTTAAAAATTATGTTAAATACAGTTGAAATCCAATTAAATTTCTATTAAACAAACCCAGTTCAAAAGTTTTATTTAATTTTATGTTAACTAATAATTTTTTTTTATAAATTTCTGATTTTTATGTAGAGATAACTGGCTTCACAAGTTCAAATTTACTTGTAGGATGGGATGTAAAAGTTTGACTTCCAGTTACCCGTATATATGTGTATGTGCATTGGTAATGTATATATGTTCACAGAGAAATAATAAATTGTTATCAGACTAATTAACTCTGATAAAATATTAATAATTTTAATTGGAATTTATTTTTAAAAAATAAACATTTTTAGATATTATCTACTTCCTTAAAATCTTTTCAAGTTCCAAGTAGATTTGAATCTCAGATCACATGCTTAAACTATGAATCTAAGAATAAAAAATAATAATACAATCATATACAATTTTATACCATTGCATTGTATTAAATGCATTAGCATGTCAAGCATGTGACTACAGCTTAAATCTTGATTACAATTAACTTATATTCAATCTAGTTTACCAACTACAATCTGTCAATTAATGTGTATCTTGGTATTCTCAACTGAAGATTATACAACCCTGTCTAATTACAAATATTTTAATATTTTCTTTTTTCTGGAACAAAATAGGGTGCAAAGAAAGCATAGTATTATGCATAGGTAGGATTACCATAATTTATATTCAGATTGAATATGATGTGGTTCTAAATGCAAATGTATAATTTGTTAAAAATGAAATGATAAGTAAGAGTGTAAATAAAATTTAAAATTTGTATATAGTTTGTCATTTCTATAGCTTTTATATCAAAACTAGATATATCTGGTCTTTTAAAAGCTATCATTTTTTAAATTGGTTTCCTTAATAAACTTTTTTAATATTTAATGTAAATTAATATTTAAAGTAAATTAGCCAAAAGATTTTAATAGTATATAAATAAATGTGAGAAATGTATCCAGCCTCAAAGGTTATAATTTTTGTTAAGTTTTTTTTAATTGCTTGTTTTAACAAATATTTTTTAAGATTTAATGTAAATTAAACAAAAGATTTGAATGTTATATAAATAAATGTAAGAAATTCATTATTAAAAAATTCTTAAAAAAATGTTTGAAATAATCCAGCTTGGCAAGGTATTAATAAAGCTAAATTAAATTTTTAAAAAATATACCTATTACATTTGATATACAAATTGGATAATATTACAGACAACTGCTTCCTTGCATAAAATAAGGTTGTCATTTTTGTAATAGTTTTTTTTTAATTGGTTGAACAATTTTTTTTTAAGATTTAATGTAAATTAAACAAAAGATTTTAATATTATATAAATAAATGTTACAGATGTATTCACCCTGAAAGCCTGTTATTCTATTAATAAAACTAAATTTAAATTTTAAAATATACCTGTTAAACTTGATGTGTAAATTTGACAGCATTATGGACAATTATTAATGGCAGAGTTACTTCTATCACAATTGTGAATTTGACAGAACTACTGTCAAATGTCATAGCTTTTTTTAAAAAAAAAATTGATTGTGAATATGACAGCCTTACAGCCAAACATTCACATGGATTTGATATATAATGATCATGTTCATATTAAAACATTTAATTTTTAAGATATTCATATCCAGATGCAGATGAAAAATCCATATTTAATTGGTAAAACAAATTTAACCATACAATTATTCATAGACTGTAAATATTGATTTCTATTTAAAAAACAATAGGTACAATCTTTATATATATATATGTGTGTGTGTGTGTATGTGTGTGTGAGTTAAATTGTAATATATGTGTGTTTAAATTAAATTGTAATATATAGATATGATTTACAAATGTCAAACTTTCTCATCGATCTCAGATAAATATATAAATTTCACTTATTAGACTAGAAATTAAGCACAAAAACAATGAATTTAATTTCATCTCGCTTTTTTCATGTGTAATATATATTTTTAAATACACATAAAATAGTCAGTCCATTACACTTTTTTGAAAGATAAGAGTAAAAATTTTCAAGTGTCTTTATATTCATGTTACAAATTGTATTGTGGACCGAATGTACATTCCATACTTGTTCATATTTACAATTAACTATTGTTAATATTATATTGATATTTCTAGTAAATCCTGCTAGCCATCTTCCGGATAAGTAGTGGCCATTCAGAGATATTGTAGAATATCAGAAAATAAGCAATTTTCTGATTTTATGCATTTCTACAATAGTTCTGAATGACTTTTATCATTTTAGAGATGACTGATCTGAGTTCATTGAAATATCAGTGTAAAGTAATATTAACAACAAGCAATCGCACAAATGGATAAACCCAAAATATATGTTCACACTTACACATATCAACACACATATATAATTAGTCTGCTTCTTACTTGTAATATGAAAAATTTTATCAAATTCAAGAGTGATAAATTGATCTGCTTTTGCAGTAATGAGATAGTAACAGAAAGCATTATTTGGATATGCTATGGGATATCCTGGAGATGAAAATGTTCCAGTTGGAGCTGTGAAAGTTGCATTACAATCTAAAATACATACGTAAATGGAAAAAAAATATTAATGCAGTAATATATATATACAAATAAAATGTCAATTAATTAAAAAACTACTATAATAACAATAACGGGAATTAACCGAAAATACTTAATTACCGTTATATTTATTATTTTTATTGTTATATATATATATTCAAAATTATTAAAAATTCACAACTCAATCAAACTATTCAAAAAAAAAAAAATTCTGAAACACATCCAATGGTTTCACTGCTACAAGCAGACTTCTCAAGTGTAAAGAACTACAAAATAACTAGTTTAGCTTTATATTCAATGATTATATATATATAATATTATATTTAATATTTTCACAGTTGTATGATATAGATAAGTTATTACTTTTTGGGCTAAACCATGTCTTATTTTCCATTATATACTGATATTTTGATGAATTAGCATCCGCCATTGTCAAGGTTCAAAAGTTAATCTTGATAATGGCGGATGCTAGTTCATCGAAATATCGGTATGTAATGGAAAATAAGACATGATTTAGCCCCAAAAGTAATAATTTATATATATGTTTTTAACAATAATTTCATTTCATTTTATATTTCAACCAAATATTAGTTTTAAACAGCATAAATACCATAGCTTGTAATAATTTTTATAAAGTAAAACTCATATTATTTGGGCTGAACGTCTGGTTGAAATATATTATGCCTCAATTGTATATTAAAATCATTTTTCCTCTGAAAAAGTTTTATTTTATATATGTGATATTAACTTTTAATGATAATCTATCAACTTCTTCATACTGGTTAATTAATGCAATACTCACTAGTCTCAAGCTATAATTACATAGATAGTTTTGAAATCTGAAGTTTATTGCATTAATGTAACTATTGTTTGAAACTATGGCCAGTTGTCACTTTAAATATATCACATAAATATTGTATAGCAAACTATTCCTTAACAACCAGATTAACAAATTCTATGTAACAAGAATATTCATATGGATCTCCAAATAAAGAGTGTTAATGGATAAATGCATACTTTCTAAATACTATTTCCATTTTATTTATGTAAAGGTACCACAGCAAAGAGCCTCGCTAAACAATGTCAGCTAATTAATCATGGATATTCATTTATATCATGTTATTTTTGGAACTCTGATTTTAAAAAAAACATAAAATTTTTAGCAATTAGCAAAACATCAAAGATTATCCAAAACAGCAACAAAAATATTGATGCTTTTAAAAATAAAATATAATTTTAACATGCAACATTAACTCCAAGTACACCCAAAATCTTAATAAATAATAGCAATAGTGCAAATAGCATATACTGATTAAATTCACTTGAGCCTAATTTATTAAATTTAATAAAGATTGTCCTAAGAGAGATTTTTATTCTTCTAAAAGTATTGTACATTAATATGTCATGTTTATTTTATTAAATATTTAGGATGATTTGGAAATTCACAAGGATGTTAAAAAGAATATTTTGGGACTCTTGTTAGTGAAAATTACTTAAGGCTAAATTAAATTAGGCTGTAAAAACATCATTAGGGATTTGATGTTGAATTGCAAATATCATTATTTATACTAACCATCTTAATAAAAACTCTAAAAGCAATTAGAAATGATTCAATTTTCATTTGCTAAGTGATTTGAATGATATACTAAAATGAGATAATTTATTAAAATGCAATAAAGATGGGTGGTTAAGAGATTTTTCTCAGTTTCGAGAAAAAATACAAAGAGAAATGAGAAGATATGCATTAGATACAGATGTGTGGACAATAAAGGAGGCAATTTAAGGAGAAATGGGGTAGTCAAGTTTTTATATGAGAGATGCAATAGCAAATTGAAAATGTTCAGTAGATTGCAATTTATGGAATTATAAGAGAATAGCCAAAATAGTTTTTAATTAGGTTATGAGTAAAAGACAGGCAACAAGAAAGTTGAGAATAGTAAAGTATTCATAAGGTTTAAATAAAGACTTTATGTCAGTATACTTATACAAAAAGTGGAATGATTGTGTTAGGAAAATTGTTGTGTTACAGTGGCAAGGAATGAGATATAAGAATAGATGCATTACTAAAAAAATAGGGAGTTGGAAAAAAGTTGAAATAATGTGGAGAATAAAAAGAGTTTAAATATATAAAAAAGTAAACAGAATATTGGGTGCAAGTTAATTTATGATAATAGCAAGGAGAGTAGTTTACTGTTTAAGGCTCAAACAGGATCTTTAGCAACAAGGGGATATGCACATAAATGGAAAAATATAGGTCATTTAGTCTGCAAGTTATGTAAGGAAGACATAGAAAATATTAGGCACCTATTAATAGAATGTAAATGCCTACAAGCAAAAAAGATGCAAATAATAAAGTTGTGGGAGAATAAATATAAACAAAGTGATTATACAGAAAGTGTATTTTTGGTTTTTATGCTGGATTTGGAAAATAATATAGGGAATTTAGATATAAAGACCATAGAGTTGACAAATATTATATTGTAGAAATGGGATGGAGCAGGATAGAGAAGAACATAGGAAAAACAGAATGGGAAATGGAAAGGGAAAGGAAGATGGCTAACAGGTTTCTCTGGACATAGTGGCTGAAAGATTCCTGAGTCCAATAAAGGAGAAGCCACTGAGCATCACATCACATTCTAAAAGTGTATATGTATATATAATTTGAACAAATTTATTAATTTAATAAAAAAATACATTACTTTCTTGTAATGCTTATATAAAACAGAATATAATATTTCTATAATTTAAAATAAAATAAAGTTGATGATAATATTTATAAAAAATAATTAGAGTATCAACAAAATTATTATTCATATTATATAAAGTCAATAGTTTAGTGTAAAGCCTAATCTTGATAGAGTTACTGCCTATTAATACATGTATTCCATTATTAGAAGGGATATAAATCCACGCTTTCAAGCCCTCTTTAATTATCTACTCCATCTAATAAATCCAATACACACAACCACCACATACATGTGAAAAAGATATATGATCTCCAATATTTATATTTGGTGATAAACCAGCACTATTCAATTAGTCCTGATCACCATCTCCCACACATGTGTATAATCAGTGCTCAGTTTATATTAAGATTATAAACCTTCAAACTTTAATGGGCATGTTTCAATTCTCTCCACTCTCAAACTCTTAAGCCATCCATATCATTGAAAATCTGGTGATGTGCTTGTTTGCCAAATTTTGTTGTCGTATCCATGTTGTCTGTATGTTTTCTATTATGTAAAATTAGTGGCCAACATGTAAGCCTAACAATGAATAGACATATTACAATGAAATATAAGTAATTATAATTAAACATTATATCTGAAGAGTAAAGTAAGAGAATAATATTTCTGCAATAAAGAAAAATACTAAATATTAAATTTTTATTGATATTATGCAAGAAACAATTAATGTTATGGATGTATAATAGGAATCACCAGTGTGATAGAAACAATTGACCTAATAATAATATAATAATTTATATAGTTTTTGAGTATAATATTTAATAGTCCATTTCAAAAAAAAATTATAGTTAAGTACAGTTAAAAAATAAAACATAACTTAGATAGTGCAAATGATTGATCGAAAGTAATAACTTTAAAAATATTAATTTAGTATATTAATATCTAAGTATAAATTAAAATTAGAGGACTTATTACATTATAAGTGATAATGCATGGAAAAGAAAAACAAACAATATGGAAATACTTATTAAGGAGCAACTCATTATACTAAAAAAAAGAGATAAAATAATAAAATGGAAAACATTCTTAAAGATAGAGAAAATAAATAATAATAATAAAAAACAAGGAACAAGATAATGAAGAAAGTACTAGGAAAATGGGAGGAATATTTCAAAAGTATAGCACTATAGAAAAAACAGAAGTCTTAAGATAAAAAAAAACGATAAAGAAATAAAAATATTGAAAAAATGTTTAAAATGTATAGAGAAGAATACAAAAGAATAAAGAGGAAGATAAGGAATGGAGAAAAAATCCAATGAATAGGAATCATTTTAAAATAATGTGAAAAAAAAGGGTCAAACTATGATAGAAAAAGTCAAATAAAAATTCCAAAATCAAATTCAGAATCAGACACCAATTAATTTAAAAAAGAAAAAAAATTAAAAAAAAAAAGAGAGAGAGAAACATCAAAATTATGAGAAAATCACAAAAAAAAAAATTTTGAATAAAGGACCAGACTATATTGGTAAAAATTATAACCCAGAAAAAAGAACTAAAAAAGGATGTTTTCATGATAAACAATGTTGAAAAGATAAAAAAAAAAAATAAGAAAATTTTATGAATAAAATTACAAATGAAATGCTGAAGTTTGATATTTATAATAATATAAAAGAAATGTGTAAATTTGACCAAATGGGTATTTTTGAAAATTCCTTTCAAAAAATAAAAATAAAATGCTTTAGTAACATACTTTTCCACCTTGTTTTTTCCAATTATAGTAAGCTTTAGAAAGCAATGATAGTTGAAGTATGACTGTGCTTAATAAATCCCTATCCTATATTTTACTATCCAAAATACACAGACTAGTTTTAAGCTTATGGTTTCCATCATGAGCTTCTTTGGACTTTGGAATGGGGCAACTTGATTTTAGAATTGATGCACCTTCCTTTCAGCTTCTATCATTTATCTTTACATTGTTCCTATCAAGATATTAGTTCAAACTGAAATCAGATAAATGTTTTCAATCTAAGACAAACTGCTTGCATAGTCATATAGATTTCAGTTCAATTTCTATATGTTAAGGTATTCTTTGCTGTTAATAACTAAATTCACCTTTATCCCATGGTCAGGACTTGATATAAACCAATAAAACATCACATGACTTATCACATATCTTCAACTCACATATTGCTGTTTTAATAACAAACTTTCTATTTTCATTTGCCCTTACAGTAAGCTATAGAAAGCAATGATAGTTGCTATATGGTAGTATTGATAAAAATCCCCATCCTGTGGTTTTATATACAAAATCCCTAGATTAGTTTCAAGATCTGAAAGGAAGGTGCATTAGATACTAATGTTCAGTTACACTGCTCCAAACTTCCTACACGGATGGAAACTTTTTATACAGTAGCACCACTCAGTCCAAACTAGAATAATTAATGAGTGCAGGAAGGTTTATGCATAAAATCCCTATCTAGTGCCTATTCATTCAATATCCCCACACTAGTTTCTAGCTTGCAGCTTTCATTAGTGAAAAGCTTTGGATCTGAGAGCTCTGTACCTAAGATCTTTGGATCTAATGCAACATTCCACAAGCCATCTTTTACTTTTTTGGCTAACTATAAAGCTTTGAGTTCAAAATGAAAACAATATTTTCAATTCAAGCTCATTTGCTTGAATAGTCATATAGATCTGAACTTAGTTCAGAATTCATACATTTTGGTGTCTTTGGTTCTTTAATAACCACAGTCACCATATTAATTCCCTAAACATCACATGATCACCATTCCCTATGCTTACAGAAACTGTTTACACAAAAGCAAAACTCTCCATTCAGTAGCGCCATTCAGTGCAAAACAGAGTTAATGAGTGCAAAAACTAGTCTGGAAATATTGGCTGAATAGACACTTAGATAGGGATATTATGCACAAACCTTGGACCCATTAATTACTCTGGCTTGCACTGAGTGGTGCTACTGTATGGACAGTTTTGTCTCTGTATAAACAGCTTGGGTAAGCATAAAAAATGGTGATCATGTGATGTTTAGTGGTTTAATTCCAAACTGCCTCCTTGTTGAAAGCCATAAATTTAAAACAGGTCTTGGAATTTTGGGTAGGAAAGCACAGGAAAGGAATTTATTAAGCACAGTCATCTGACAATTATCATTGCTTTTTAAATTTTATTGAAAGTGGCAAAAAAAAGATGAAAAAATCATGCAATTAAAACAGCAAAATGTTAGCATATGTGATATGTTGTGGATGTTTTATTGGTTTAAATAAAATGTTTATTTAATACATTCTGGATTAATTTGATTATGAAAACTAATTATGTATAGGTTTATTTGTTATTTATTTATTATTTTCACAGAAGAATTTCTGCTGCAGTGAGAAAATTAAAAATTTATTCATGGTCCTATGAAAAAACATTTTTTATTTAGAAAAGTTTATTTTCTGCAAGACAAATACTAAAATTTTTAAATTTTCAGAAGAATCTATAATACAAATTTAAGGCGATCAGAGATTTTATTCCTGTTCATAAAAAAAAGTTCTATTTAATAAAGCTTATTTCCTTTCTTGATTATGGAAAGGCATTACTGGAATTTCCTCATACCTACTGAATTAGAATTTCATAGTTTTTATTATTATTTTACCAAGTTCTTTGATATATTAAAATATTGGCAAATTTTATCTAATTGCAAATCTCATGCTTTTTAAAGAAAGATATTGTTAGTTCAATTTTTAGTTCCATCACAGTTTGAATTTGTAGATCAGCATATTTCTTTTAATATAATCATTATATGCCCTTTTTCTTATAAATTCCACTGAGGTCAGGAGATACAGGAGACTCTTAAAACTAAAATAAATGTTTATGGTAGTAAACAAAAAAAAACTGTGAGAAGTTATATATATATATATTGTGAAGATAGCTCTAAAATCGCTACCACAACCAGCAGCCATTGGAAATGATAGACTTTTTCTTTTAATTAGCAAGTAGAAAGATAAATAAAAAGTTTTTGCTAGAACAATTTTGGAAAAAAATTAATGTTTTTATATTTTTAATATTTTTTCTAAACAGTGTAGTAACTACCTATTAAAAACTTACGAATGATGGGTAATTGACCATAAAAAACATACATATATATTAGTAATAAATTTTTATTACTAAGAAAATGTCAATCTTGATAAAAAAAATTGTACATAGTTATATATATGTTGATTGTTGTATTGTGTTAATTAAATTGACAAAGACTTAAATAAATAATAATTATAGCAATAGAAAATAAATCAATATTTAAAATATAAGAGAGATAATAAAATTATAAATTTATTTTATAATTTGTTATGTTTTTTTTTTTTATAAATATTTTAAAAAATGAAATGCTTGGAATGCTGATTTTTAAACAATAGGAATAGCACCAAGATAAAAAGAAAACAATTAAAAAATTGTCTGCTGGTTCTTGCTCAGGATTAGATTGGACAAGTTTAGTTTTATCAGAACGATTATTTTTATATTTTTCTACAAAATGGACATTTTTTTTTTAAAAATTAATTCAGCATTTGGATAAAGAGTAAAAGAAATGAATGGAACATTATTCTGATTTATTAAGTAGATAAGTGGAAATAATTATCAATTTAAATTTTAAAAAAAAGGTAATATGATTTTTGTTTAAAAGAAACTAAAAAAAAAGAAATTAGAACAGTTGATTTAAGCTTTATTCTATTTTATTAGATGCAAACTGCATATAAATTTGTATAAAGTTATATATATATATAGTTAAAGTATGAAATACATTGGCTAAAGAGCTTAATTGTCATCGGGGTGAAGCATTTTTCTTATCCACTATGACCATATAAGTATAAATATTTGACTGTCTACAGTTTAAGTGCCTGAGAAGTTGGGATTTACACAGGATAAAAATCTATGGGAGGAGTAACACCAAACTACCTACTGCCCACTTAAATACATTCAGGATGCTCTATAAAATTAATCTGGAGTTCTTCAACCTCTATAATAAAAAATGCATCAACTGCAAGAACTTTGTGTAAAGAGGTCTCTGAAAAATAATTATGCTTTAACACATCGATTCATAAAAAAAATTGTAAATTATGTTTTATTTTCTGTTGTATCAATCTGTATTTTTATTTTTATTTATTATCTCATCTTATATTTGGAAAATGCTATTTTTAATTCTACAAGGATCAGTCCAATATATGAAAATATCAAGAGAGTAGGGAAGGGGTTAGGTTGAAAAGTCTATTTTGTTGTTTTTTTTTTTTGGTTTTTTTAAAATAAAATTTAGGTGATTTATTTTTTACCAAGAGATTTGGGATTGAAATATGCAAAAAAAAAATAAGTACTTCACTAGAATATTTAACAGTAAGAGATTTTTTAAGCCACTGATATAAACTATGCTGCCACATGACATGACTATTTATTTTATATATATGTTACTAATATTTCTTAAGATATAATGAGTAAATGATTAACACTTTTAAAATAGTATTCTTTATCATTTTCTATCATATTTTGTGTTGTTTTATGATTTACTTGGGGTTATCAATCTCACTTTTAATTAATCATTTTTTTTTATTATCATCATAGACATAGAAACTGTAAGTACATAGAGATATACAAGTAATTTATGGGCATTTGTAAATATTTTTCTTTATTGAAAATTTTCTTTTCTAAATTGATTAAGAATTTATTTTGTGTTTAAATATATTTTATTGTTTTGTAAATAAACATTATGAAGTTTTGTTAATTGACAAGATCTCTGTAGTTTTGTTGATCCAGCATTTACATTCATTTCAACACTTACATGGCATCCTATAACCAATATTTTACACATGCACACATTCACATTATTGTTTGATAAGCATGTGATAGAATGTTAAATGAGGGTTATTTCTTTTTGATAGATAGGATGTATTTTTGTTAGTTGTTGAGTAACAGTTTGCATAAATACATACCTGTTAAGAGAGTTGAATGTGAATTCTTCCTTAGTTTGAATATCTGAGGCAACAGTTTTGAAAAAGAGTGGTGAGATGTGAGATGAACTGATTTGAGTTACATGTGGCTTTGATGGATTATGCTTAGGCTGTTCTATTAAAGATACATGTAATCATGAGTCAGGTGTTTCATTGTGTTATCGCTAGCATCCTACATGAAGACCCTAGGTCTGACAGTACTTAGATGCAAACTTGCTCTCTTTCTCTTATATATGTGGATGGACTGGACTGTTGCATTTGGCACTATCAACTTTAGGTTATGTTATATAGGTGTTCCCACACTTTTAGATTTGATGTAAGTTGATTATATGTTATGAATGAACCAGCTGATTGTTGACGTTGATCTGTGTGTTCAAATGTATTTGCGGACCGGAACATCCGGTTGTGTTTTAATATTATTTTTATGCTGGTCTGGTTTAATTTTGGATTTGGGGTAGTTTTGATTTTATATTGACTAGTTTAGCTTTATGCTTGTAATGTTTATGTTTATATATATATATATACACACAAATTTATTAGTAACAATTAAAAAATAAAGCAAAATAAAAGTTCATATGTCTACATTATAAACCTGTGATTGTATTGTGTTTCTTACAGTTTTAAAAAAATGATTTAGTGACTAAACAGCATAATTATCACTATTTATATCCAATAGAAAAATTATAGACTTTATATGTTTTTAATAATCTCCAATGTGGACAGTCTATGATGGTATAACTAATAATTAATGAATAATTAAGCATGGTTAAGATAATATTTACTTAACTATATTAAAATCACAATCATTATTAGATTACCATAAATATTGAGAAGTAAAACTATATTTAATACTTAGAATTATAACTGACTATACACTTCCAACATCAGGTTTTAAAATACATAAAAAATTGAATATAGTGCTAGATTATCAAAAACAGAAGTGTATATCTGATGATGTAACAAGATGAAGTATGTCCTTCTTGGTGAGGTCATACCCAAAAATGTCATTGAATCAGAAGGTCATATAAAGCAGGAGGAATAAGAATCTGCTCCTATAACCATAAATAAACTTATTTCTATCAAGCAGGGAATTTGTCTGCAATGACAATTTTTGTAACAACAACATAGATTATCTGAGTATGTAAATATGAGAGATACATCTGCCTTGGCATAATCATATCAAGAGCATTCATTCAATCCATTTCCACATATCAGGAATGATCATTAGCTTGAAGAAACAAATATATGAATCAATCAAAATAAATAAATAACACAGAAATGCAATTTAAATATAGAAAAAATAAACAATAAATGATTATTAAAAACAACATAAGTATGAATAGCCACATTATAAGTTTGAGAAAATAATTATTTATTACTTTTGCTTGGCTAAATTAAACATGAAACAGTTCATTCAATATAAATATTTAAAAAAAACAAAATATTCTAATAATCCCTGCTTAATTAAAAGTCCATTGTAAAAATCATACTCACATATCTAATATTTATACAGTAGCATGAGAGATCTGTTGTTTAAATATATAATTTATTGAGGCTAGTGTAAATTAAATGACATATGAATTAACTTTATTTTTAATATGGTTTTTAATTATTTTTATATTTGTTTTAAAAAAAACTGGTTTTTAAATGTATAACTGGTTATATTTTAGAAAAGCAAAAGCTTTGAGTCAGGTGAGAAAGGAGGATTAAAAACATCTCTGTAGTTTTAATTAATTAGCTTTCCTTTAAGAGAAGAGGAAAGAGAAAGATGATTCCCAGAATTTTAAAAAATGAAAATGTGTTTACAAAATAGCTCTTTGCTGCCTGATCCTCAAATAATAAATTTAGCATATATGTAAGACTTAAGAATGATCACATCTAGCAATATACTCAATCATTCTTAACAAATACAGGTTAGTTTAATGTATATATACATAATATTAAAGTATAATACAAAAATAAATAAATAATACAAGTAAAAAAACACCAAATACATGTGAATTGTGTTACCCATAAAGGAGTGCTCAGATCTCATGACTAGAATTCAATGTTTCTGTGATTAGGTTCTTAATAACATGCTGATGCATTGCAGTGAAACTTTTCTATATAATAATAATTTCTGTAGCCTTTCTATATCATAATTTCTGCAGACTAAATGCTTTCAGAGTTTTGTTATTCCATAATCATAGTCTCTTAGATTATTAACATCATTATATGCAAATGTATGCAACATTATGCTCATGAAGCATTTTATAAAACATGGCAAGATATGAAGAGCAGTATAAAGGCATGATGACATGGAGCTTTCATGGTACAATTCACATAGTCCTGAATGGTTCTTTCCTCAGATATGGAATAATTAATTGATTATTATGGAAACAACCTGGTTCTTTGGAATAGTATGTGACTGAGGGTGGCATAATTGAACTAGATTACATTTCTTGAATAAAGGCACAGAAGATCTGCAGACTGAATTTATTTTATGATGGCACATGTATAGCTCACCAACTTCATTGGATTCCAAACTCATGCACCCCTGCAATGGGAAAGGGGATGCAGACACAAGCTTCTACATAGTAGTTAGTATAATACACAGCTTCAAGTAGCCAAATGATTAATGAATTTTTTAAAACATGCTGGATGGAGATCTTGTTGATATTCTTGAAGAATTCTCTTATAAAGACCCTGTTTTTACATTTGCTTAAATATTTAAGCAAATTTTCAACAAAAAGGATCCAGATTAGTTTTAGTTAAAAAAAAATATTTTTGCTACTGATAATTTTGATCAGCTTAATTACATTTTCATCCTGGACCTTTGTTTATTAATTAGGGAAATTTTCCAAATTCTGAATTCATTTTGTTTATTTGCATTCCTTGCAGTAATGAAGCACCAATTAACACCTCTTTACTACAAAGTCAAATTTTGAAAACATTCTTGTAAATATATAATACATAATGAATTATCTTATTTTTTTATTAATTAGATAGAGTTTCAATAACAATTATAAATGTACCTATACCCTATAATTAATCTGCCTTTACAAATATTATTAAAATGCAATGTTCAGGAATTTTAATTAGTTAAAATTTTAAATTGTTTATCAGAATTTTCTAGAAACTGTTATATAAACATTTGAACATTACTAATTATTTATGTAATCTTAGCTGATTGTTTTTGATTTTTACTATATATTATAATGGTTGGAATAAACTAAAGATCAGCCTTTCAAGCTAATGTACATGTGCTTTATGAATTTTAATAATAAATGAATACTTTCATTTCCAACACAAGATAAAGTCTTTAGAATGAATCACCTATTCTTTCAACCCAAATGCTTAAGTATGGGCAAATCTTAAGCACTGGAAATGAAAGCATGAAGATAAACCAATCGCTTTAAATTACTTTTTACTATGTCTGAATGAATGATGCCTACGAAAGTTTCTAGAATTTACGATACGTCATTCTTAACTGAAACTAAACATATGTAAATGAGATATTTATTTTATATAGAACAAAGTTTATGAATTGTAATAAACTAAAGATCAGCATTTCAAGCTAATGTACATGTGCTTTATGAATCTTAATAATAAATGAATACTTTCATTTCCAACACAAAATAAAGTCTTTGCGAAAGTATTCATTTATTATTAAGATTCATAAAGCACATGTGCATTAGCTTCAAATGCTGATCTTTAGTTTATTACAATTCATAAACATCACGCTATATAAAATAAATATCTCATTTACATATATAATGGTTGGAGTAAAGTTAGCATCTTTCCCTATCTGCTGTACAGGATACCACTAAGCTATTTGAACCTAGAAAATGTATAGTGTAGGCAGATACTTCTTGTTAAGATCTCAATTTTGATTGTTAGCCCATGCCACTAGCTCACAGAGAAGCAAAGATTTAAAATATATTTATTAAAATATATCTTTAATAAAGAAAAGATAAAAAAAAACTAAACAACTGCCAGTACTAATAACCCAAAAGGATTTTATTTATGTATATATGTAACAATAAACAAATTTAAAAAATAAATTACTAAAAAAATGCTTTAGGTTTCATTATTTTTTAACTTTAATTTTTAATCTTATAATGTTGAGCATAGACAGTCTACCTAGACTATGCACTTAAAAGATTTTCAAAACATTTGATTCCAGGCTAAAAGTTCATAGCTAAACCAATGCTCACTACCTGATATACAGATGCAACCAATGCAATATGAAGATGTTAGCATAAAACCATGCTGACGGGAATTTGTGTCTGCAGTTTGATAACATTTAAACAAAATGATCCTCATCCAGTGCAGGAATGTGCGTCTGTCTGGCACAGGAATCATATATATATATATATATATATATATATATATATATATATATATATATATATATATATATATATATATATATATATATATATATATTAAAGAGAAATGCTACATATGGAGGGAGAGCAGTACTTTTGCCAACTTATAGTTCCTATCCATAGAGTGAAAAGAAATTAATGGCAGGTAAGTACTCCCCATCCATTGCAACACAATAACTACAACTTTGGGTCATGCATTCAGTTGGACACATTGCCCTGTATGCTAACACACTTCACATTACATTGATATAAACATCTATATATCACTCCACCAGCACCGACACAACCATGAAACAAATAGTCCAACATCAAAATCTCCCTAAACTAACATACACTTAAACAAGTCTAAGCAGCCATCTACACCCAACTTAAATTTAAGTCAATTTAATAATTTAGTTTATTTTAAAAAAATATTTAGATTAAGGTATTAAACTTATTTTAAAATCACATAATGTATTTAACTTATTTTAAAATAAAATAATGCATTTGACCTATTTTAAAATCCAATAATGCACAAATAATGATTTGTGTTGATTTTATCTTTAAATTTGTTTGCAATCGCAAACTCCTGCCCTATTACCAACAGGCCTTACACTAAGCATAAAAAATATAATACATATTTTAAAGAGATTATGTTTAGCTTTTAGATAAGACTTTTAACATTTCAACGTTTATAAAGTTCAGATTTGATTATGCGAGAAAGTCTATAATTTATATTTAAAGGAAAATAAAGTTTGAAGATTTGAACTAAGTTCATTTTTATCATACTAATTTATACTTTTCTATCTTTCTCCGGGCTCATTCCTTCACAATGAAGATCTGAGTTTATGCAAGAGCCATTTCTTGTGGATGATGATGATTTATGAAGATGGTTTTGTGATTCGATCCTGGGATACATGGAGATGAAAGCTGCCTTTAGCCAGCCAGATTGAGGGAAGTGTGATTAAACAGATTACATTTTGCAATGACAATAATAATTTTAAAGTTTCTTTTTTTTTTAACAACAATAAACAAATTCAAAAATTCTAATGCTATTTCTTTTGAAATTTTTTTTTTATAGTCCTGAAGCATCTTATTTAGAAATCCTTGGGTCCATCTAACATATTTCATATATGTAGTTCATTGGTTATGTGATAAGTAGATTTTTCCTCTGTGGTCTGTGTGCATATATATCTTGGGTAGGAAAAGCAAGTCTTTTGTTTCTATCTCTTGACTCTTATCTATTTCATAATCTTTTTAATGATCATTTTGCCCTAAGGACCAATTTGTAATTTTATTTATTAAGAAAGAACTTTTCATTATTTTTATGATTAAATGGTTTTTCTTATTGTTTTAGTTTAAGATTAGATACAAATCGGCATGAAGTGTATATATGTAAGCATATATATAGCTTTTATATATATATATATATATTGTAACTGGACCCACATACAACCCCTTTATTATCTCAATTATAACTATTTCCTGATGAGCATATTGTAGGAAAAAACCATTGATTGGCTTTCCCCAATACAGATGTTACCTCCCCCCCCCACAACAATATTTCCTGTTCATTAGAGAATGTAGCACCATAGAGACTGGAAACACCTAGAAATTGTTTCCTAAATGGCACCACTAGAGTTCCATCTCACTATAACCTGACTTACCTAAATCTAGTTATGCCAGACATAGCTCAGGAGACATGAAATTCTCATGAACAAGTGCAATGAATAACGAGTGATGCAACATGAACAACTGGATTGGTTTTATATAACAATAAATTTATTTAACAATATTTATTTCCATAACAATATTTGGATCATCAGTCCTCCACAGTTATTTTGGTTGTATCAATATTTGAATAATAATTCAATAAAAGTTTGTTACTAGTCCAGGTTTGACACAGTTCATTTTTGGGATCCCATTTTCCTGTATGCGCATATATATTCCTAAGTTATATGGATCACTTATTCATCATTGATGACATATTCATCCATCATATCCATTAATCCTTGTATTATGATTCTCGTATAGAATATTATTCTGATCCAGGTATAGATATATTTTACTTATAAGCACTTAGAAATCCTTCAGATCTAGACGTATATTATATCTCAGCATTTGTAATTATTCCACATATAAACAGATTTGGTATATCAGCATTTATAATTCATCCAGATAAAAGCACATTTTATATATGAGCATTTGCAATTTATTCAAGTACAGACGTTTTTGGTATATAAACAGTTATAGTTTATTCAGATATAGACAGATTTTATTTATGAGCATTTATAATTTATTTAGTTATAGTTATATGTATATAGTATCTCAGCATTTGTAATTCTTTTAGATATAAACATATTTGTATATCACCAATATAAATAGTTATAATTTATTCAGATATAGATGTTTATTATATGCAAGTCTTTAATATTTAATCAGGTATAGATGTATATGATATATAAACAATTATAATCCATTCAAATATAGTCATATTTTATTTATCTGCATTTATAATTTAATTAGTTATAGCTATATATAATAGCTCAGCATTTCTAATTCTTCCAGGTATAAACTTATTTGTATATGAACAATATAAATAGTTACAATTCATTCATTCAGATATGGAGGTATATTATGTCTCAGCATTTGTAATTCTTTCAGATATAAACATATTTGTATATTACAAATATAAATAGTTATAATTTATTCAGATATAGATGTATTATTATATGCAAGTCTTTAATATTTTTCAGGTATAGACGTATATGATATATAAACAATTATAATAATTTATGATTTACCTTATAAAAACACCTTTTGATTATAGACATTTAAGACATTTATGTATTTATGATTTATCACCAATAAAATGTATTTTCACAGAGCTATAATTATTCATGATTTATTTTAAGAAAGATGTTTTTTTATTATAAACACATATAAGTATTTAATATTTTATGAATTTGTTACCTTCATTTTATCTGGTTTATTCATCCACTTCAGGTTACTACTGCATTTCAAAAAGGGGTCAGTTTATTTAAGCTGAATGGCATTATTTACTTTCCATGATGTTCACTCAGGCAAGTCTTGGAGATTCATGGCTATGGACAAAGAGAGGAAGCTATTATGGATTAGCCATCCATCCTTATGATTTCCTTATTAATATTTTATTTTTTTAACATCAGCAGTGTCGCTGTAAATATTATATTCCAAGGTAACTAAAATCAGTTGTCAACTAAACAGTTAAGCAACACTTAGATAAAACTTTTTAACTTTTTAACTCTTTCACTTTTCTTACTTTTTACTCCTTTTAAAATTCCCTCTGAACTCCAAACTCAACTATTTATACCTTGATCTCTGGATTGATTCAGTAGCATTCCCACTGTATCTGATTTGTTACACAGCTTTCATTTAAGCCCAAGTGCTATTCTCTTCTTGATGATTGGACCACTACTTTTAGCAGGACAGATAAGGAATCATGAGGATTAAGCCATGCTATTCAATTTGATAAGCTTGCCTCAAAAAATTATTACACTTTGTGTGACAACATCAATTCAAAAATTAAAAATATAATATTTTAATAAATGCCAGCTTTAAATAAATACTTAGAGAAGTATTTATCTCCTAATTTAAAATTATAAAATCAATAATGAAGATTTATCTTTTTTTCTCAATTATAGAAAATAATGATTTTCTTTTAAATTTAAACTTTTTGCTTTATTTTTTTTTAAAAAAAATAAGATCAACTTCTTTTATCTACATCTGCCTTTTTTTAGGTGGAAGAGTAAAATAAATCTTAGAATACATACATGAAACAGAGTTTCTGTTTCAATATATATGTGTGTGTTTGTTGTGTGGAAATGTAATACTACATCTTGGTGCAATCATGTAAAGAGCATATGCATAATAATACTCACAATATATATATATATAAAGAACTCACTTCGTGTTACTGCTACTGTTTCACACTGTTGCCCTGTATAATCAGCCGAGCAATGACATACATAATGCTTATCATTGCCTTCACATGTTCCACCATTTGCACAAGGATTTTTTGTACATTGTAAAATTGAAGAACAAGATGGACCTGTATAACCATGATTACAAATACATTTATAAGTTCCATCACTCTTGGCCTAGAAAATTTTTTGTAAGTATTCTTACCATTTAAAGAAATCTTTCTTAAAAACAAAGTATTAAATTTATATTTTTTGCTTGATATAAATTTTGATATTAAATTTATATCTAACAATATATTTATATATTAAAACAAGATTTTTATGGGTTACAAATCCAGTACATCACATCCATATATACTTCAGTATACTAACTTTCCTGAAGGTTTGTGATAACAGTATTTTAGTTGTATTTATATATTGGATTATTCCCATCATCTAATATTAGATATTGGATGCCTTTCGAAAAATTAAATTTTATTTAAATCTTCCAATTACATTCAACTGTTAATAATAGCAAATCAGTGTGCTATTACTAACAATTGAATGTAATTGAAAATTTAAATAAAGTTTAATTTTTCTAAAGACATCCACTATGTAATATTAGATGATGGGAATAATCCAATATATAAATACAAGTATATATACCAATGTTTCAGCCAGACCACACTGGTCATCAACTGGCTAATAAATATTACAAAAATAGTTATAGAGGTGCTGAAAATATTGATGTACAATAGTAATGAATGTTTTATTAATAGATAACAGATAGAAATAATATCAAAAATTATTTAGATAAATATATTTTTTTAAAAAACAATTCTTCTAAACAGAAGGTAATTTGCATATATCATCATGTTTGTTTCTAGTTCAGTGGCTTTTGATCTGACATTGTTGAGGAGTGTCATATCTGAATAGTATTTCCACATTAGAAAAATTAATACTATGATCTATATCTATGGCATGGATAGTGTTGCTGATAAGTGCTTTTTAACTGTATTAACATGTTCATCTCTTCTAGCACTGAAGCAATGATGATTGCTCATATTAGAGCAATTAACATCATTTCAGTTAAATCAAATCTGGAAGATGAAATAAACCATAAAAGTAATGTCTTATTAGTTAATGGCTACAATCATAAAACAATACACCAAGCCTCATTTCAAATCCTAAACAATCAAAATAAGCAAAAAAAAAAAACAATTATTAGAGCTTGGATTCCTTATATAAAAAACTGCAGACAATACTAGGATATATTTTAAAACATTACAATATAAAGACAACATATAGTACTTTTGAAAAAATTAATATTTTATCCAAGCCTAAAGACTCAATCCCTCTTGAAATCCATGGGGTGTATGAAATTTCACATAGCATTTGTAAAGTGGTATAAGAAATCCTCATTTCAGTTCTAAAAATAAATAAATATGTTAATGCAGTTAAGAAGTACTCATTGTCATAGTATTGATTTTTTTAAGATAATAATACTATCCAAATGTGACTCCAACAATGTCAGATCAGAGAAGCCATTATGATCTGATGATATATACAAATTGATTTTTATTTGGAATATTTTTTTGTAAAAAAAAAAAACAACAATTCATTAATCTAAATAATTTCTGATATTTATTATTTCTATCTGTTTTCTGTTAACAAAACATTCATTATTATACAACGTCAATGTTTTCAACACCTCTACAACTATTTTTATAATATTTATTACCCAGTTAATGACCAATAAGACCTAGCTGAAACATTGGCATATATATTTTTACTACCATTAATTATACATGGATATATATAGATAACATTTCATTTACATATATACATTTTGAATATTTTTTAATAAATCCAATGCATCAAATAAAATTCAAATTAGTACAATATGGAGTTTTATTAGGTAAGATAAATTAATAGCATAAATACCATATAAAAGAATTTTTATACATACAATATATATCTAATACACACAATATATTACGTGTGTAAACAAAGTATTTTTTGGATTAAACCGTGTATTATTTTGTATTACTTCCCAATGTTTTAACGAAATAACATCCACCGTTGTCTAACGGTTTTTCTTTAAAAACTTGACCTTGACAGTGACTGGTGTTATTTCGTCTAAACGTTGGGAAGTAATACAAAATAATATACGGTTTAACGCCAAAAATACTTTGTTTACTGCATTGAATACGATTCTGCTAAGTATGATGAAAAAAATGCAATTAAAAACTTTTGTACTAGAGTCCATAATTCTGAATAAAATGTAGATATCTACTTGATAACAGGGTTTTTTGAATTTAAATTTCAATTCCTCATTTATTGTTGCTTTGATTAGTTCTGTGTTTGTATTTGAAAAAGTGATCAAAACCCATTTAGATCTATACATTTTTAGAATCTGTGTTTGTATTTGAAAAAAGGGACCAAAACCCATTTAGATCTGTACATTTTAAGAATCTATTCTTATCATTGATTGAAGACTGAATGGAGAGCCTCCAAATGCTGGCAATAGATAAGTAAGTCCTCATCATGTTTTTCTACTGTTGATAAATTTAAAAGCTAGCTGAATTCTTCTCACCAAAAATTTCCTTTATGTAGAAGTTTTGTCACAAACACAGAAACAACAATTTTTGATTTAATTAAATTCAGCAATCTACTTGGAGATATGTCAATTTTGGAATCAAGTGGACTGCAAAGCAGCAATAAATCAAAGAGCTTATAAAACTATCCAAACAGACATTTTTTTAGTGCCAATCATTTCTTGAGCCCTATCAGTAGTATCTACCAAGTATTATTGAAGGGCAGATATTTTTTCTTTAAGAACCATATCATTTTTCATATAGTATTAGTATAAAAATTTTTAACAAATAATAATTATTGATAGAAGGGGAGGGTTTTTTTCATGAAAGTAACTTATGCTAAAAATGAGACTTCATTTCTTGGGAAAGTTGATTCATCAAGTTTTTTTTAAAAAAGGGGATGTTTTTAAATATTCTCATAATGAGTTTTCAGTAGTTCATCAATTAACTTTTTTGCACTATATTATTGCTCAAAGAAGTATTGCATCAGTTATACTTGATAGACTTAGTTTTCCAGCAATAACATGCAATTTCCTAAAATTAACAATTTAGTAACAAGATATTGTATGAAATAGGATAACCTACTGTCATCTTGTTTTGAAGCCATAAGAGTTTGACCAATATAACTGTCTCAAAATTTTTTTTTTAATTCTTGAAAATAAGATAAGTCCTTTTCATCAATGTGAATTTGATCAATTAGTAGCTCAGGTATGTATTGTGTGAATAAAGCCATTGTTCAAATATTCAATATTGACTACATTTTTTTTAGGTTTAGCCAAGATAATATTTGTAAAAATGTAGGTTAAATTTATATGTTTATTTATCATAGTAGGATATAAAATTACCAAAAGATATGTCAAGGATTGGTGGTCGAGTGGTCAGCACAACTGCTTACTAAGCAGTTGTCTCGGGTTTGCAGGTTCGCTTCCCGGCTGATGTTTCGACACATGAGAAAAAAAATTATCAAAAGATATAATAATTTATATAACTGAAAAAATGAATTTTTGCAACCATTGTATTATCAAATAATGTCCATGACATTAGATTATATAATGGTTTTTGCTTAAGATTGTAAAAGATAAAATAGTAATGAAACTAATAAACTGGATTTTGTTTTTGCTAATCATTAGATATACATTTTTAACATTTAATTATCAAACATCAAACTAGATTTATTAAGAAATAATAAGTTAATAATTTGATTTCATTTAAATATTTTTTCCGGTGCTTGTATTATAGATAAAGATGCCATAGGATGGCGTCGTTTTCACGCTAAAACTATAAAATATGAACATTCACGGGCCATTGATT
This sequence comes from Epiperipatus broadwayi, assembly GCA_028023455.1. Taxonomy (NCBI): domain Eukaryota; kingdom Metazoa; phylum Onychophora; class Udeonychophora; order Euonychophora; family Peripatidae; genus Epiperipatus; species Epiperipatus broadwayi. The sequence goes on from JAQFVV010006218.1 coordinate 3,891,987, forward strand.
TTAATAATTTTTCTATGCTTTTTTGTAATGCGAAAACAAAACAAAATCGTCTTTTTTAAATATTATTTTTTATTAACGTATACAATTTAAATGATAATAATAAATGTAAAATAAAATCAACAATATACAATTTGATTCGTGTTTTTTATATCGTATACTTTTTAAATTGTGTTACGGCTTTTTTTTATTAATTTTCTATCGGATATTTTTTTACTTGTGTTAGGGTACATTGTAAAAAGTCTTATAATTATTGTTTTAAAACATCTGAACATTTCAATAGTTTAAAATAAAAATAAATCCAATGAAAACAACATTTCAATACAATTCAAATACAAACTCTCTCATCAAGCCGTAATTATTTTATAAATTGTGCGAATTCGTAAAATGTAATTGCTGCTTAGTGACATACATGCTGTATTGCAATGCGACATAGCGGCCTGCATTCTGTAGCACAACAAAAAAGTTGTATTGTAGAAAACGCGGGTTCGAACGTGTCGGCCATGGAAACAGCATTTTAATGTGTTTTGGCGCGAAACCGCACCATAGAACGGTGTCTTTAGCTATAAGATGAGTACCTTTTTCTCTTTTTAACACTGACCTTATTTTACAATTAATTTTATTAATTCTATAGATATAAGTAAAAGATAATTAATAATTTTTATTAATCATACATTAGACTAGAGATTATCCATTTAATGAAAAATATTTCTGTATTGTAATTTTCACTACATCACTCTCTCACAAGAGGAATGGATTTAAGGGGGGGGGGTATATGTTTATGACTACATCTTTTTATGGTATTAAAAGCAATCAAATTCAGTTTTTATCCTGCATGAGAGTAGTGTAATGAAAATTTACGGAAATATTACTCATTAAATAATAGTTGAAGGTTGTTTTACGATTTTATTCGCTGGTATTGTTAATATTGCCAAAAAATTATGACAAAAATATTTCACTGTGCTTTTCACCAGTATTGTACCAACTCAAACCTGATACGTTTTATCACACAGAAGCCCAAGATATTTAGTAAGAAAATGTATAAAAATACTCAGATAAAAATTTATATTCTGTTTAATCAACATAGTTTGCTTTATGGATGATCTGTTAAACTAGTAAAAATATCGAATACAATTTAAATCATATAATTCAGAAACAATCTATATTAAAATTTATATTTGTTGCCTAGGCTGCTGGACATTCCGACAGTGCGTAATACCGCTCATTTGCTAATATTTGCTTATTAAGACATGTAGCAAACTTGACGAATGATGGGGTTATAATTTGAATTTTTGTGTGTTTATGAAAAATAATCACACTGACATTATCTCTAACTTATGCAACAGATGAAACATGTATGAATGATTCTTCAATTTTTTTATGCTTCCACCATTCTATCATTTGTTGTGATGTCAAAGAAAATTCCGTTTATTTGTATTTAATAAGTTTTTTTTTTTTTTTTAAGTATAAACAATTTTTTCAGGAAAAAAGTTAATTTGTTTCAAGAGAATAGCTACTTGAAATATTTTTTATTCATTTCTTTTTTTCATAGGGTTATATAAACGATTTATAATTATATGTGGGTAAGAGTTCTTTTTTTAATAATGACTATTAAAATTGTTCCGCTTAATTAAATTAATAATAATCAAAGTTTTATTGCCCCAGAATAGCACTGGAAATCCATCCACTATTCTACCATGGAATTAAATCATGTAGTAAATTTAATTTTCTTTATTTAACATATGAACTTTTTAAAGGCAGTTAGTAATTCTCTTCAAATAGTAGTACTACCCAGTGCAAGACATAGTAATCAATAGAAGCTTGAAAGTTTGTGCATCAAAATTCCTATCTAGTATATTCTAGTATCTATTGATTAGTATGGTTTATATTGGCACTACTGTTTGAAGAGAATTGCTACTGTTTGACAGATTGTGTAAGCATAAGAAATGATGGTCATGTGACATAAAGAAACATGTAGATTCCAATTGGCAATAGATTTATTAGTGGCTTTGTTAAATAGTTTCACTACTGTAAGCATGGATTCAACATTTATTATGTGGTTCATTGTTCATGTTTGCCCACATATGCAGTACATCAATGACTGTTAAATTTTATTTATAACGTATCATAATAATGACCAAAGTATAGTTTTAATCTGTTTAAGAATCTCTTGCTGTGTCGAATAGGATCAAATTCAAATAACTTTATTGTTGGATCGGGAAAATTAGTTTATTTATAGTTGTTCATTTCTATCCTTCCTTTAACAAGATTATGAATCGAGTTTTATTGTTGCCTGTTTTATATTATTGCCTGAATATATTATAGTGTATGTACCTTGCAAGAGGATAAATAAAATTAATAAAATATAATTATCTTTTCTCCCAGCTATATTGACTAAAGTAATATTATATTATTATAAATGTAATCAAATGGGAACATGTTAATCAAAAGAAAAGTGCTTTAACAATGATGGTAATTAATCGATTTCTTGCCATTTGGTCTGAGAGATGACGGGTAATTCAGTCTAAGCAAAGCATATGTATACTCAATCTTAATAATAGTTCACAATGGCAGTTTTAAACATCGTACTTTAATCATAGTCTACAAATAGTTTGCAATAGTGAAGCAAAGTTAACTATAGCGCACACGAAAAGATTAGAAAAGACTGATTACAACAAACTAAGAAGTCTACTGCAATGATAAAAGTATAATAATTCTTTAAGGCACTTATCATGCAAAAATAAAAGCTGCAGCTAAAGGTAACAAGAAGAACAAGCAAATAGATGATCATCAACACAGATCTTTTTCTTTTGGACTCAAATTGTAGTTAAAAGCTATGTTCTGTGCAGATTTCATCCCTATGTACATATGTATGTAGGTGTAAATACATGAAAGCAGTCAACATCTAACCAATATCAATAACGATCGAAACCAATTATTGCATGTAATAATAAATATTTGAATTATTAATATTGAAAGGTATTCTTTATCAATCATATCCTTTCATCTACTATGTTTCATAATAGTATATTTTTCCGAATTTAAACCCCCAAGTTGGCATGTTTGTGCATATATTTTATGAAGGCATATTTCATATATTAACCAACTAACTTAATAAAAAGGTATGTAGTAAAGTATATGTGTATATCTTATAAGTGTTTCTTGCAAATAACATTAAATAATTTCCATAAATAGGGCAAACAAAATTCTAAAGTTTAATTAAGGTAATAAAGTTAAACATTACCTGGTATGTGAAATTTCACACATACTTATATATGAAAGAGGCTTGCAAAGTTATAGATTTCAAACTTTGTTATTCTTTTTATTTTATTTTATTTAGTTCTCAAAGATGATAAATCTCTTATACTAATTAGCTCTCTTGGCCTAAAAATTATAGTTTCTAAGTTGCCTGACTCACATATATAATAAAATGTTTACCAGGTTAAAATCTGTTTTTTGTAAAATGATTTTGCTTCTTGGAAATTAGCTGACCATACCTGGGTTTTAAAATCTGTAAAAACAATAGTAGACTTAAAAGATATTAAATTTATTTTTGAACAAAGAGAAAGCTAGATATCCATTGAGCTATTTTTCTCAATTACTTGTTTTCTAAATTACAGAAATAATACTTTTGTTTGCAAAGCTTATAGCACACATGTAAAATAAAGTTTAAAAATTTGTCTCAACTTGTAAACAAATTGTGACATTTGGAGAGGGGGGAGTGTTCTTATAAAAAAACCCTAATTGTAATTAAATTAGGTCGGCCAATAGATAATTTTAACTTATAATCCTGTCAGATATGCACACTTGTATAATGAAAAAACAAGGCTAGATGGTGACCCATTGCTATCTGCCTTACAGGAAATGAGTCATCAGTGATGGGAGAAGTTCAAACCAGCAGCCTGACCAGAAAGTAAAGATGAACAGACCAGCCAAGCAGAGAAGTGTCTCAAACTATGAAAAGAATACCCTTAGCAGAGAAGATCAGTAAAATAATTCACAGAGCTTTGTAATAAACTCTCATTATTAATTTCTTAAATAATTCTAAGCTAGCTATGTATAAATGTGCACAAATTTATTATTTAAACTTTCTTTATGGAATAAATTCTGTAAACTTGCCTAACTCTTTTAAAGTAAAAAAAACTTAATAATATAACTCTTGTTAAATTTAAATTATATACTAAATATCTTTCTATCTGCAGTTATGCCTTATTATAATTTATTATATTTGTTATGAATTTATGCTATGATTTATTCAGAGGGGAGATTAATACTCAGGTTCTATAGATAGGGGTTTAATAGAGATCATTAGAGGCTCTCTATAGATAATTTATAGGAGTTAAAGTCCACACACATGAAATCTTCAATATGAAACCTATATATATATATATATATATATATATATATATATTAGCTATTATGCATTAGCTGAGTAAAAGTAGATTTGCTCATGCTAATAAAATATTTAGTTAACAAATGCAAGAGAGCTATTCTAAAGCATATTTAAATTAAATACATAAGTCCTTATGATTTATTCCTCACTAGAATTTATAGTATGAACTATAAAGATTAATTATAAGCTAGATCATTTAATTAACTCCTTTCTCTAGTATGTTCACGTGTGCTAACTTATGAACTGGTATACAATGGTTTAATGGAATAGATTTAGTGCATTTAAGATTTAATAATGATCGATGACCATTAATGTGGTGAATGTGTTCCTTATAAAGCATGCCCATGTGCATATGCATCTTTCTATATACATATATGTAGTTGTTTATGGGGATTTGGTATAAGGGCATTCCATATTCATTGCAGATAGTTTCCTTAGAACTGGAACACAAGGGTCCAGATTGTTCATGTTTCAAGCTTGTTATATACATATGTCTTTGTTTATGGGAATTTGGCATAAGGCCATTGCACATTCATTTTCTGATCACTTTCCTTAGAACTGGAATCTGAGGGTCCAGACTGTTCATGTTTTCAGTGAGTCAGATCTCCAGAATGAAATGTTCTCTTTTGATAGCAAGTTCTATGGTCCACAGGAACCAATCACTGAGTTGATAGATCCCATGAGGAAGCACACATTCAAGACACCATTTTATTTTGATTAATATAGTGCCATAGTATCATAAACTTTACTATAACAGATTCCAGTTCATTCTGCCATTAATATTAATAAATTCAATTTTGATTTGAAGGCACGATCTAGTTGTGTAATAATAATCTGCATAAAGCTAATTTAGGCTAACTTTAAGGTACCTAGAGTGATTGCAATTATTAATTGTCTCTCTTGCAAGTTAACTGTCCACAAACCTTATAGATACTCTCATGGCATGAATTAGGCATAAGTTAAACCATAGATTATAATGTAATAAAGTTGTTAATGGAATAAGTTCCGATTTAATTGTCCCGTGCATAAGATGAGATCCTGTAACTCACTTACTCATCTAATTGTAACACCTATGGTGAATTTCAATGCACAGAGGAATAGCTGTCTTAATAATTGATTTGTTTTATTAAAAGATATAAAATATAATATTGATTAATGTATTTTTATAGAGTTTCAATCTATTTGAATCATATTAATTTTAGTTAATATTTAAGTGAATTATATAACTATCCATTGTCATTCTGGGTTTGATTATCAAATATCTCATAAGCCATAGATGTGTGTGTTTAGTTGAGTCATAGCTATAAGAGTTAATTCATCCCAGAGTCTCATGTTTTACCTTTTGCTACTGCTGGCATGCAAATTAAGAAACTCCAAGTGTAGCCTCATATATGCCATTCATAGGGTAGTAAGTCATGGAGTGTTGGTAGAGGAGCTGAGGTGTGATCTGATTTGAGGTCTCAATCCCTCATTTAGATCAGCTTTGGGTAATTTGCCAAAACTCTGGATTTTATTGCATGAGTGTAAAAATATGACCATTACAATATTAATTATGTTTATTTGTATCCTGGATGATATAATTAGCAGCATCATATATATACAGTGCGTAATCATTAATTATCGTTCATTTCTAAAGTTTAAAATGTTGCTTTACATTTAAGGCTGCAGGTAGCCACCTTATATATTTATAATAATTAATTCTTAATTATAGTTGATTACTAAAGTTTAAAATGCTTTAGATTTAAGTCGCAGACAGAGTTAAAATGTTACATGAATACAATTGTTAGAGCTTTTGTGGGCGAGTGTGATATGTATATACATAAGTATGTGTAAAAATAGAGAATTTGTCATTAAAAATGTCCATTCCTCATCATTTAATTACAATAAATTATTGGTAATCATTAGATTTGTTTTATTTTTCATATATAAATATGATATATATAAATATAATTCTGCTTAGTTCTTTTAATAGGGTTATATACTTTACCTGATTATTTTGCAATTAATAAAAGTATATTATATAACATTTTAATTTAAACAATTTATTTTAATAGAATCTTAAATTTTAAAAAAAATAAATATAATACTTCACAATATCCATTAAGACAATTTTTTATACTACACGGTTGATGTTCAAACAATGCTGTGCAACCTGATGTCCCTTCTCCATTACCATGATAACCAGGTGGACATTTGCAAGTTCGATTGCGTGTTATACCTAATAATTATAATACATTTTTATTGGAAGTAAAAAAAGTGATAAAATATATATTAACAAATATTCCAAACCTTAAAACATGCTAACAAAGTCCCAAATTCAATAAATTTAAAGAATACATATAAAAAACCAAACTAAAATACATGAATTAAAATTATATTCAAACTGCATATATTTATAATTAAATGTGACTAAAATTTTACATCAAAAATGAAATAACTTGAACACTTTTATGTATATTAATTTATATATAGGCAATAAGTAAAATAGCACATATATAAAATCAAATCATATATCACATGACATATATAGCTTGCATTTACAAATATGTAAAATAAAGAACGTGCTAATAGTTCTAAACAAGCTTTTGTTAATGATAAATGCTACAAGAGAACGCATTTGAAATCTTTATCTAGTATTGTCTCCATCTCCAGACCTCTTTCAAGCTATGACTCTTTTCAGTGAGGAGCTAGGACACTAGATTCAAAATATCAACTCAAGCTGAGAAGCTAGGATACCAGATTCAAAATACCAACTCAAGCTAAGCATTTATTCTTAAGAGTTAACTATTACATAAATACTTAGCTTGAGTTGGTATTTTGAATCTGGTGTTATAGCTCCTCACTGAAGAGAGCCATAGCTCAAATTCAGTCTGGGGATGGGGACAATCCTAGATAAAGATTTTGAATGTGTTCTCTTGTAGCATTTAGTATAAAAAAAATAATAAGCTTGTTTAGAGTTATTAGCACGCTCTTTATTTTACATGTTTGTAAATGCAAGCTATATAAGTCGTGAAATATGGCTTGATTTTTTATTATTAATTAGTTGGCTGTTGGGACTTTGGCTAAATTAAATTGCTAAGCCTATTAATATATGGTATATCTGAATGAAGTTCAGGCCCATATGATTATTTCAGTTGGAGAGTTGAATTTAAAGACATGTAGATATTTAAAATTTTCAGATCTTAAGAGTTAACTGTTAGATAAATGCTAAGCTTGAGTTGGTATTTTGAATCTGGTGTCTTAGCTCCTCACTGAAGAGAGCTCCAAACTGGTAAGGTAAGATTTTGAATGCATTCTCATTAGCATTTATTATATATATAGTAACCAGTTGGGTTACATCACACACACTAATATAGAGTATGTGAATATATATATATGTAAAATAAAGGAAAAGTAGAAATAAACATAGAATAAATTTTTGTAGATATTTTTCTATATTTTCTAAAATAAAATAATACTGTAAAGGGTTAAATAATAACTCCGATTTAAAATAAAATTTCATTATGAAATTAATATTTTAAAAAGGTCTGAATAAACATAAATATTGCATTATTATTAATTATTACTCTGATTTTGAAATTTAAAAACACCCTATTTTGGAATTTTAATTAATTAAACAAAATTTTTATCTATTGGAAATCTCCTGAGTAAAAACATGTATATGTTTACAAAGGGATTAGTGAGATAAAAATAAAAACTCTGTTTTTAATCAAGTGTTGTTAACACCTCAGATGAGGTTTATAAAAGACTGATAAAAATATATCAGTTAGTTTTTTCTTGTAGTTTGTAAGAATTGACCAGAGGAGTCTGGTTGTAGTATTTTAAGCTACCATGATCTAATGTTGCTGAAGGCAGGAGCTGCTACTATTTTCCTTCACAGGAGTTTTGGTTTTGAAGCTGGGTCACTTCTGAATCAATAGCCAAAAAAAGAGGATATAATAGCTAGCAGAGTTATATAAAGCTCCTATGAAGATCTAAGGAAATACAGTCCAGTAGCTGCATTATAGTTTACTGCAGAGATTTGATTTATGAAGCCAGGGTCACTTCAAATGGATCAACTAGCTGCTTAAATATGTTCTAGAAGTCAGCCTGACAATTGCTTGGACTACAAAAGAAATCTCATGGTAATGCCAACAAATTACCGGAATTATATACTTTTACCTGATGATGACAATCACTAAAACCAAACTCATCAAGAAAAATCTTCCAGCTTGCTGAAGAATTAATTACACTATGCTGCGTCAGATAAAGGCAAAGAAACACGGATAAAAGTATATACAGCTGGTGGTAAATAGCATTATATATGATAAGGAAGTTTTAAACAATTTCCTTAGTAAAATGACATTTTTATAACTGATAGAAATATATAAAACGATATTAGTTTAAAATCGTTTATTAAAGAAAAAAAAACTACAAAGAAAGTTATAATTAATAATCAAGAAAAAGATTTCCAAAAATCTTTTAGACTAAAAAAAAAAAGACATTTTAAATCAATTAACTGTCAAAAATTTGATAGTTCTTATTTTAAAGAAAAAGATTATATTCAGCAAAGAGAATTAAATTGCGAGAATAATCTGTAATAATTTTATTGTGATAAATACTAATGTTATGTAAATAAATTAATATATCGCACGTCTGTGCAAATTATATAAATATGCGTTTCAGTAAACCTACTATGTAAAATGTATTTCATTTAACTGAAACTTGAAACTTTAATCATTTATTGTATTTTTATATAATTTAAGATTTTGATAATTATTTTGTAGCAAGTCAAATAGGTTATTTCACGCACACACATGTATATGTGCGTATGTTGTCAATTATAACACATGTAAATTTTAATCATTTTTTTTTTGTTGTTATTGAATGTCAATTGAAATAGATTAATTGTATATTATAAATCGCGCGTCTGTGCGCCTATATATGTAAACCATAGTAATAACTTGGATTGTAAATTTTAATTTTGTAAATCAATGTAACAATTTAAATTTTGAATAGGAATTATGTAAATTAATGTGAAAACTTGAATTTTGTAATAATCTTGTAAATTAGTGTAATGACTTTTATTACTGTATACTTTTCAAAATCAGAACCCTTATAAGACCTTATTTATTTTTTTGTTATTAATAAACTTATATTTAATTGTTAAAAATTGTATTCCATTATCTCTTGTTCACATACAGTAATAGAGCCCATGTTCTCTGAGCTAGATTTCGGACACGGATAAATGGGGATGTGTTTAGTGCTTTGGGCATCCAGAGATGATCAATCATCATCCTGGTTGGCACAAAAGAGGATACTCTTTAAAGCCCATGCACTATATTTTATTTTAGTTCAGTCTTATTAAAAATTTAAGTTTATAGTTGGCCAGTATAAGTGGCCTGAGCATTGATGATGATCAGCATGTTTTAAATGTCCCAGAATTATTGTTTTCATTTCTGATTCTTATGTATTTTAATGGATGGGCACTAAGCTGGTGCATCCAAGTTATGTTTAAATAATTGCCCAAGCTGGCAAAGGCTCAGAAGTTAGCCTGGTCTACAGAAGACCCATTTTCCAATCCAGTCACAAGGTTGACTGTTGATTTATATTTTTTATTGTGCAAATACAGCCACAAGATGGTCTGTTGATTTTATTCTGATTTATTGTACTAATTTGTTTATTCCCATCATTAATGATAATGATGGATGGTTCTCTTAATATTTACTTATACTTATTATAATTCTGGTTGAATTTAGAATTATTATGGTTGCTCTTCTGAGTTAGCTGGCTGATCTCATTGATCTCTCAATGTTCTCTCAGAGATTCTCTAATCTCATTTTATTCATAAATATCTCATTACTTACATATACTTTTTGTAAATATTTGCATTTTAAATGGACTGGGAGTGATGATGATTTTCCATCACCCCAGTTCAATTCTTCTTTATATCACCCCCCCATCCCATTATAATATATATATATATACATCGTTTATATGCTGAGATGATTTCTTTGAAAATTGGTAAACGGATAATGTATAAATTATTTTCTTTTTGGCTCCTTTTTTATATATTTTACTCTTGTATTATTATTGTTATATATTTAAATTATGTAAAGCAGCAGTTTATATATACCAATACATATAAAACAGAAGAATCATTAGCAAAATTTTTCATAATTTACATTCATATACTTAAAATATTTGATAAAATCTAAAGACATTAGATGGAGTGTATGCTCAAATTCGGAAAGACATACTTAAGATTGTTACTCTTCATATATTTCTCATGTAAGATTAAATTTTTATTCAGATGAAACGTTTTAGTAATTTTTTTTAAAAATAAATCTTGGGATATATAATATATCCCACACCTAAATAAATTAAAAACAAATTATTTAAACAAACCTACCATTTCCTACAACTTCTTCACAAAGAGCCAAAAAGTGGCAGTTTCCATTATTTTGCTTACAGATTTCAACATATGTGCATATGATACCATCTCCTTCATATTCTGGAACAAAGCAGATTTTTTTGTTTGTTTGTTTATTATACACTTTCAGCTCTTATGAGAAAAAATAAATATAAAGTAATATAACCTGATGGGCAAGAACCACATATTCTTGAACCAGGAATATTTGTACATTTTACTAAAGGATTTGTAGAACACCCGCCATTAGCTTCTGCACACTCGTCAATGTCAATACATTTATAACCATCACCATTATATCCTATTAAATATATATATACATATAAGAGATGAATATTTTTCCAAGTTAGTTTTTCCAAAAATTATAAGTAAAAATGTTAATTAACTAAATAAATAACCAAATGGATTATTGGTCAAAAATTTACAATCTTTAGAAAATATAGCACTAGGTTACAATACATAGATTTTTAGCTCAGAATAATATCGTCCTACTATTGCACTAAAAATGTACAAATAATTTAATCTAATAAATATGACCGCTTGAGAAGCTAATAATAATAAAACATTATTATCATCATTGCTACTACCACTACTAGTATTACTATTACTACTACTACTATTTGCCATCAACATTGATTCATGCTACTGGTATAAATTGCATTCTCTAGAATGCCCTATTATTTAATTTTGTTTTTAGAGCAGCTCAGAAAACATTCATTATTGTGAAAATAAAATAACTGATTCTAAGATTTGGGATGCATGTAATTTTTAAAAATTATTATTTTCACCAATTTATCAAATTCAGCAATATTCAAGTTTTCGTTTTAAAATTTTCACATCTTCTACTCTAAGATTTTTTTTCTTTCATAACATCCTGAAGTAAACCTATGTTGGCATTAGTTTTTCAAATGGAACTGATGACTTTACTATATTTCTATACAATGTATTATATAAGGTTTGACATCAAATTGTTCTTGAGTAATAACTGACTATCCAAATTTATGAAATTATACCATTATTTTTAGTAACTTTGAGCCATAATATAATATTTGTGAAAACACATGCATTAAAGACTCCAAAAAAAAAAAACATTCCCCTTAATTAGAGTTGATTTAGTACCATTCTCCAAAAGTGAACAAAAGTTTGCGTCCTGTGAAATTTCTTAATCTAATGTTGAAGTATAAATGGTAATAAAAAAGTGTTTACTTTTATACATTTTAAATCATTTAAGAATTTTAAGAATAGAAGTTGTAATGTTAGACTTTATAGCAAATCTTACTTCTTGTGATCACTTTTTATTCAATTGACTATTCTTCAATAAAAACTTATAGCTATCTATCTATTCAATTATAGTTGGTTTTCTAGGAAGATATGTTTCCCCATAAAGTTTTGTATCAACATTAAACATAACTCACTGCCTGCAAGTCCTATCACATATTCAGGTGCTTTTGATATGAATGCATAAGTTTGCTGATTCTATATTCTTATATTTAGAAAAATTGAATTTTTTACCTTTATTACTATTTTATTTTCAATTTAGTATTATGATTATTGATATTACAGCTGTTTTTTAAATAAAAAATCTGCAAGCTTTGATAATGTAGTTATGTTTACTGAGACAGATCTTTTTAGATCAACTGTACTACTTTGATGAAGTTAGGAAAAACTTGAATTCAGACTTTCAAGCTCCATTCAACTATCCATTCCATCTTATACCACCTACCTCATCATCTTTCCCACATATATACAGTTATTGCTCAGTTTATATTAAGATAGCAAATCTTCAAAGTGTAATGGACAATCTTCAATCTTCTTCATCCTCCAACTCTTCAGTTCTCCATATCATTGAAAATCTGAGAATGGGTGGAGACAATTGAAGCTTGTTTATTAAAATTTGAAGATATGCTATCTTAATATAAACTAAACAATAATTGTATATATGTGTGAGAGATAATGATCTGGACCAACTGATGAGTGCTGATTCAGCATGAAATATGTGTACTGGAGATCATTTATATTTTTCACATGTTTGTATGTGGTCATGTGTATTAATTGTATAATATGAACGGGATAGTTGTAGGGAGCTTGAAAATCTGAGTTCAAGTTCCTTCTAATTATATTATGTTTAGTATAGATAATATACATATACTTAAATATTGCTTTGATGAAGGTAGGGAATTCTAAAGTAAGGAAACACGTCCATACACTGATTTTTTAAATGAAACTTCTATCTCAAACCCAGGTATTATTTAACTGATTATTGATTGTGTCACTCATTCAAAATCCCAACTAAGGATTTTCAATCTGCTAAACCCTTTTACACCAATATTTTTTCCAATTCGAAAGTTTTGCATATTTTAAATACTCGTATAGTTTTTCCTACAAACAATATTACAAAAAGGATTTCATTCAGAATTCTTGGAAATAATTAAAAAATCGATATGTGGTTGTATCGATATACAGTGCTACATCATATTTAATACAAATAGATTGTCATTTGCATGTGAAGGGTCATGAAAAAGAAGCTCAATAATAACTTTAAAAAACAGCAAAAGAAGATAAAAGAACTTACAGAAAAAGCTCAAAAAGGTAACACAGCATTTTAATAATCTAAATCACAGCAAAAGTTTTTCAAATAATTTCTACATTGGAAAACAGTGAAGAAGATGAATTTACCTGCCATGTGGCTCAATTTTTGGTTGATTAGAGTCTGAGGGTTTTTTCATCCTTATTTTTATCATCTATTTAAAAAATAGATAATAAAACATTCTCTGACTAAAATTATTTGATTAGCTAACTATCCAAACAAAATTCTAAATCTGTTTGAAAATATGAAAAAAAATCAAGTTTTAACCAAAATAAAATTTAAGCCCAGATCATGGGCATGGAAATGAGTGTTCAGTAAATTGGTTTGAAAAATTTCGTCTTTCATCAGACTGTAGATAGAGAAAAATTGTTTGCAGCGCAACATAAATTAACAAAACTGAAATTTTAAACACAATACAATTAGCAATCCTGAATAATGAAATATTTAAATGCAACCTTTTAAACAAAACCAGTCAGTAAAGTTTAAATAAATAAAAGCTTATTAACAATTTGTATTATTTTAATAAAACAGTTTTATTAAATTTGATTTACAATTGTCAAACTTTCTACATTCTTAATTTCGATACTGTCCACTTTAGATAAATACATTAATGATTATGATTAGTATAAACTGCTTATATATTTATTTGAAATGAATAGTATTAAAGTTCTAAATGCAGAAACTTTAATGCTTGTAAATAAATTGTAATAATTTGATATTGATAAATACTGAACAAATTATAAAGTCATGTAGAAGATTATTGTGATCTGGGTCAACTGAGAAGCACTGATTTAGCATTAAATACATCTTGGAAGTCATTTATTTTTTTCCAATGTCTTTATTCATATATTTCAAAAATGTATGGTATAATGAACGTTTTAAATATATCTACAATATTGCTTTGACTTGTTAAGATTGAAACTTTTCATAATCAAAAATAATGAAGGTGAAAATTATATTAATATTACAATAAATAACTTATACACACCAGACTGGCAAGGACCACAATAAAAATGTCCAGGTACATTGATGCATTGGAAAGGAGGATCATCAGAACAGGGGGGTCGGGTCATGTCTTTACACTCATCAATATCTACAGTGCAAAGTGAAGTATTTTTGTCATAAGTCCAACCTGGATCACAATAACATCGATAATTAGCCTGTAAAAATTAAAAATAATTTTTTGAAGAAATAAATAAACAAGTCAGCAATGTTCAGTTTTAATGTGTCAGTTTTACCTTGTCTATTTCTACCCTTTCTTGATTTATGCATGCACCATGCCCACATAAAGCAGCATTATTTACTCCTGTACAATCATCATGCTGTTCAGAACATAAAACTCCATACCAATTTGCCTTACACTCACACCTATAATGAATATATATATATATATATATTGTAACCTAAATTTAAAGGAGTACAAAAGAAATAATTAAAGGAGTTCAAAAGAAATAATTAATGGTCATTGGATTACATGAAACATACTTCTATAATTAGATTTCTCAAGATATCACAATATCAATAATTATAAACAAATTATTAATAACAACTATTATAACTCAGGTATATGGAAATCACGTGAGGTGAGTACACTAGTAACTCAATAAAATATCTGCTCAGGTATACAGACAGTAGATTTTATCCACTTTCATTTCTTGGTTTGATGTTAAGTGCATATCCAAACAAATACCAAGTGAATATGGTCTAGCAGGGCACCACTAGATTATTTGAATCTAGACACGGTTATATCTAATAACCTTTCACAGGTACCAGGTTTGAATCCCTTTTGGTACTTTATTTCTAATAAACATGGAAGATTTTGCTTTTTAGAGCCATATCACTGTATGCACTAATATTTAAGTAAGTATAAAACATCTTTAAACTAAAGTGGAATTCATTAGACATAAATCATTTCTTAGATCTTAGCATAACAAATGTGTTTCAATATTTTTTATAAGTTTTACTAGCTCAGATTACTATTAATTTAGGATGGCAATTCACTCATCCTTGCATGAAATAGATGATGGAATGGTGGTTATAATATTACTAAGAAATCACTAAATATTACGAAATCAATATTTATTTATGGCCTTTGAACATTTAAACAGCTCCTTAATTAAAACGTGATGATGACAATGACGATAATGATAACGATAATGACAATGGATTCAACCACAGCTTTAGGACTAAGTCTAAACATAAAATCTAATTTTTTATAAAGAAATTCATAATTATTGTTAATCTTAGCATATTTAGTCATATCTTAAACAACTAATATTCAACCATTGATGATGAATGATCACACTTAATAAAGACTACTCTTAATGAAATATATACACCTCATTTAATAACATAAACTAATATTTATTACTGCATTTCTAACATATATATAAAAATTTCTATATTTACATGAAAATTTATATTAACAATAACAACAATAATCATAATCGACTGTTTTAAAATCATAACATTAAATTTTGAATTCTTCCCCCTTTCCCGTAAATGTATTTCAAAAGTATATTGTATCCACAAGAAAAGTATTTCATATAAAAAAAAATATTCACTCATTGGCACACATACCTTATAATCTAACAGGTAAGCAGAATGTTAAAAAAAATGTTAGTAGAATTGAAAGAGCAAGTTTTACCGAACAAGTTTTAAATCATTTTCTCCCCCTCCCTTCTACCTCTGAAATGCTATACTTTCTTAAAACAAAATAATTTAATATTTCAACACTGCTTACTACATCACATTCGCACATAATTATACACATATAAAAATATTATTATGTATGTGCGTGTTTTATTCCATAATAACAACATATTATTTAAAACCAAAATAATAATACAACAAATTATTTTACACATTAATATTTCATAACTGTAAATTAATAAACAAATAATTTTGATACATTCAAGATCATTTATGGAGCTCAAGGCTATTATTAGTAAGAAATTATTGTTTTAATCGATCTGAATTGTCTTTAAAAGTTCTTTAAATAAAATATACCACTTTATTGCTAAAATTTTATTAAGACTCTGCTATCATAAAGAAAATATATCAAAAAAAATTTTATACTACCAGTTCTTTGTAGCGACTTCTAATGAGTCAAATTTCTCTTGTTTAATGTCTATCTTTGGCAGCAACAATTTCCGTGTTTCTTTGGAACAATCTCTTTCTTAAAGTGTATAATTATTTGATGACAATAATCCTATTGAGGTTATTTGCTTTAGTGGACAATTTGGAAATCATTATATTAATTTTTCTTCTCTTCCTGTCAAGCATGATTCTTTTAGTGAATAAATACAGCAGTTGTTTTCACGTTTATAAATTTCCTGGGTTTTAAACTCAGTTGCTGGAACAATTAATTGGACTTGATGATTAATATTTATCAGTAGATTAATTCATCTTTCTGATCTTTGAATGCAGGTGGAATGTTTTCTTCTTTCTATTTAAAACATCTTATTTCTCTGGTCAGTTGAAAGGTGTAGAATATTATTTTTCAGACAAGACATCTTTTCTTTCCTATATGATCTGCAGCTCCCCGATGGTCAGGTCTGGATGGGACACATATATAATTTTTCTACCCCGTCATTTCTTATATTTTCAACATTCAAAACTTCATAAAAAAACTATCTAGCAGAACTAAAAATGTTTGTCTGCTTTAGTTTCAATAATTTTTAAAGTCTTCTCACAATATATTATAATAACAATAATCTAATCTAATCACTCAACTGATTTTCCAGACTGCTTTTATATCTGATTTTTGAGTCAACTCACCCAATTAGAGTGATAGTGTGAATTGCTATTTTTGACCAACCCAAAAAAAATCACACACCTGGTTTTCAGACACTTTTGTCTTAAAAAAAATAGACTTAATCCTTTTTTACGTATATCTGTAATATCTAAAATTGGAGTTTCTTTTCTTTCATCTTAAGATGAGACAATTTTAAAATTAGAGTTCCCACCCAGCTTAAGCTCCCAAAGTGACAAACAATCATTTACAAAAACAAAATTGCTACAAAAATAGATATCTGATTCAACAGATTTCCTCTTTCAACATAAAATTGTACAAAAAATAATTTGACAGATTTAACCCTTCCTTTTCTTTCAATATTTAATAAATGTAAATTTCTGTATGTAATGTACACACATACTTTATAATTTCAAATCATTCATAAACTAACATTAAATAATATAATTGCTAGCTTAGTAATTATAACCCTAATATTTAAAATTAAATCTGTGACTTTTTCAATTCTCACTTACAATTATAGAAAAGCAAAATAGAAGTATAGAATAAGATATTAGAATTGATCAAGCATAGGTTAGTTTTAAAGAAAGTTAAATATCTGAAATATAAAACAATCAATAGCTTACACATACACTGCCTATACGTATGCGTTATAACTTTGCTTTAAAGAAAAATTAAAAATTGAATAGTTTAATTGTGTGTATTACCTTTCTATCAACACACAAACAAATAAAGAATATAATTGTTGACCCACTCTCTTTCTCTCTAAAGCTTTTAAAACTGGATCTTGTAGGGTTTAAACTTGGATGCCCTACAGCTTCATTTATTGTTATATAAAAATGTGATGATGATTTTGGTTTTACATTTTCTTACATGCACATTACTATAAATTTAGCTAGTGACTAAATTGTAATGGTACAATATATATATGAAATTTTTAAGGACTTATAAATAGAAACCTTGAAATATAAATAGACACTTTTTATATAATAAGTTCATTTCGAATGTTATAAGAAAAAGAAAAAATATATTTGAAGAAGAAAATAAGAACAGTATGGTTACTGCAGATTTAAATTTTTCTCTCTCTGCAGATTATATGAACACCATGTTGTTATTATTATTGTTGTTGTTATTATTATTATACAGTTTTATCTTATATTTTTTAATCATAATTAATTTTGTAAAAATATTTATTTTACTTTGATTGTTTTATTATATTTAATAATCCATTAAAAAGTTGTTTATGTAACAAAAACGGATTACAGACTATAGATAATAAACCATAATTATTTAATATTGTAGGTAAAAGAAAGAAAAATGTAATTAACTTGTTTTCCCCATTCTTTTTATTTTATTTTTTGTTTGATATTGCCTTAAATACACTTATTAAACTTGCTAATCCACTAAAAAAATTGTTTATTTTGTTTATCTAAGGAAAAGGGCATTACAGATTATTGATAACGAACCTTAATTATTTAATATTGCAGGTAAAAGAAAGAAAAATGCAATTAACTTGTTTTCCCATTCTGTAGTTTTATTTATTTATCTTTTGTTTGATAGAAAATAAAACAATAAAGAGGACTGTATGGATTTTGAAAAAAATAAAATGCTTAAAAGTAGATAAATATAATCAAAAGATAAATAAGATGATATCTTTAATTAGATATTCAAATTCCATTACTCTATTTTATTTTGTATTCTATGAATTTCAATACATTATAAAAAATAATATATATATATAATAAAAAGTACAATATGGTCGCAATTTTACATATGAAATTGTAAAGAGTTTTATTTATCAGATGAAATAATAACAATGACCGAGTGAAAAAAGTTTGAGGATGGATCTACCTACATTCAAATTTCTTTTTGTTTCTTAAATACTAGATCTACCTCATGAAATAATTTTGAAATAACGCAATGATGAACTTAAGATTCAACATATTTTATGTTCTAAAATCTAGAAAATTAAAAGATAAAAAGAGAGTATTTTTCTGGAACTCGTTATAATAAATACTTTTTAGAAATTAATTTAAAAATAAACATTGTGTTTTTTATTAAAGAGAAGTGCTACATATGGGGGAAGAATGGTATGTTTGCCAACTTATAATCCCTATACGTAGACTAAAAAAAATAAATGTTGCAGGAAATACTCTGCATCCATTGCAATGCAATGACTACACTTTTGGGTCATGCATTCAATTGGACATGTTTTTCCTGTATGCCAATGCACTTCACATTACATTGATATGAACATCCATATATCCCTTCACCAGCATCGACTTCACTTCACATTACATTGATATGAGCATCCATATATCCCTTCACCAGTATCGACTTAACTACAAAACAAATAGTCTGAAATTAAACCCCTTTAAACTAACAAACGATTCTAAATATAATGTTATTAATTCAATTGCTTAGGAGAAATTTACAATAAAGTAAACCCATTGACACTCATCATAAGGTACCACATTGACAGTAATAACTTAAAAACTATATGGGTAAATACATTTAGAAACTCAGCATGAGGTGTCATATTTACTGATATATATCAAGTGGCTGTGCACATACAGGCATATATATTTTACCCATATGAAAATCTTAAGAAATAACTAACATAAACATTAACCAATCTATGCAGCCATCTACACCCAACTTAAATTTTAATAATTTAATTAACACATAAAAATAATAAAAGTAAAAAAAAAATAGAAATGGAAATGATTAATTCACAAAGTTAATACATAAAAAATATTAATAATTGATTTAGAATTCTTTAAGTCAGATAAGAGTTCATATTTTAAGTTACTAATTGAAAGTTTAAGAGATCGATCTATAAGTTCATATTGAAAAGGTTTATACTTCCTAGAGTAAGTTTTTACAAATCCTCCTGGTTGTGGCAGGTTTATGGAAGTCCATCTTAAATCTTGTATTTTGTATAGATTGTTTTCTGGAGGTGAAACCAGTGCTTGCCACCTGAATCAGGAACTGTCTTGGGAGGCTTCAGCTGATGCAGAAAATTAAATCTATTGCAAGACTCCTACATCATGAAGTCTGCAATACTGTTACAGTTCATAGAAAATCAAGTCAAAATTTTGCAACAACAATGAATGAATTCAATAATTTTGGCTTTTATACTTTTATCAGCATTTTTATGGATCCAGCAAATATGATGTTGCTGATCCTAATGGCCTGATGTTTTTCCTTTCTGGCCTGTGCTGGCTTGGTGCTTCCATCAGTCAATCTTTAATTTCATTCTTTTATCTGACCTTTGTTATTTAAGTGCCCCAAGGACTAATTTGCTTTACATTTAATTAATAAAACAATCATTTACTAATATTAACCCATAAACCGCCTCTTACGAGGCTTCTCGTCGACATCTGACGTCACTCTAATTCTGCTAGTTTTAATGGTAGAATATTTGTTTGACAGTTATTGATTAGGTTTTTAAAAGTTCTGTAAGATGGTGCCCTCTTCCGAATTATTTTACAAGTAAAAAATCAAAAAACCACATTTTAAACTAAACAAAGAAAGAACCTTGTTGGTGATTCGCTGTCAGCCGGCTCTCAGCTGAAAAAGACATTCTGATTGGCTGGAAAGAACAAAGAAACCGCCTGATCAAAGAAAATAAAGAAAAATGCTGAGATTTTCATTTCGAATGAATTTAAGTATTAAAAAAATATAATTTGAGAAATTAAACTAGTTTTTTAAAAAATATACCAAAAAAAACAAAATTATTTTCGAAAAACATTGAAGATTTTAGTAAAAATATTTAAGATTTAGCAAAAAGAAATCTTTACTTTTCCATATCGTAAAATTGAAAAAAAGTGTTTGTGTCAGCACTTTTTTGTTTAGACATTCGCTTTATATTTGCCGAAATTGAATATATTTTATAATAAATAAATAGCAATTTATTTTTGAAAGAACTTTCGTTCTCTTTCATAACCTGAAAAATTAGTAATATACTTTTTATAAATGTATCTGAGTTGAATTTAATATTATAGGCGAATATGTTTTAACAATAGGCTTTGTCTTCAGTTTGTGAGTTGGCCAATTAAAAGATTTGATTTTTACATCATACAACCAATAACATAATTAGCGGTTTAAGGGTTAAAACATGATTTTTTTTAAAAAATTGAATCTAATTAACATTTTTCTTTTCATTGCTTTTAAATGAAAAATATTAATCTTTATCTTAAGATCTTTATTTTTTTCTACAAAAAGTACTTTTAGATACTTTTTTTTAAAAAGTTTTCCATCTGTGCGATAATATATACGTTAAAGATAACTCTTTTAATTTTCCATTTTTATTTTTTTGAAAAAAAAAATCATTTTTATTTAAGATTATTTACGATCTTGTTTTAATTTTAATTTTAAAATAATGTAATGTCATATTGAAACAGACAGATCGGAGAACCGATCTTCGTTTCAAGTGTTTTTATGTACGGTAATTCAAGCTACTGTTCGCCCGCAGTGAGATTTTGTCTGTTTTAATTTATAATAAAAATTAGTTATATATTTTATAGTTATCAGTCAATATGTAAAGATTCCGTCTATAAATGTCGCAAACCATGAAATAATATTCGTGTGTGCGTGGTTTGCGAATTTATATCATTTAATTTAAAGTTTCAGTGCGGGCGTATTTGTTTTAAATTTTAGTTTTAAAATTGTATAAAGTCGTTTAAAAATACTGATCGAAAATCACATTCCTTTGATCAGTGTTTTTAATTAAAATCTAATTGCACAAATGTTCAGAGCAATTAAGTTGTATTCAAAATTAGTAAGGAATTTTTATATGTAATTATTATGTCAATTTAAAAATAGGATATTAAATTAAAAGATTGCTAAAAACAGATAATTGATTGTTGGTCAAGCTGCATCGCTAGAGGCTAGAGAAAGTAGGCGGAGCCTAAAACAAAAACAAGTCGGAAAGGTCAGCAGTGGCAAATTCTAGAAAAAACTTGATTCTAACTTTGGTCGTGTTTGAGAGAGGTAATCTCGAGACAACACAGCAGTTAATAATAATTCAAATCTCTTATTAAGAAGTTTACCAGTGAATCGCCATGTTCATGGGCTAATTGCCAGGAGCTGATCTCTGCCCGCCAATATGGATCCTCGTGCCGCTGTTTGATCATGTTTCATATACTTCAGAATTTCCAACTTCCAATCTCAAAATTTACTATGCCTTACAAATAACTTTCAAAAATGCGCGCCTACGTTACAAGCCAAGCTGGATGAAGAAAAAGAGAACTTTGTTACATGAACTTTAATTTTCTTCCGTGCTTAATATTATTAATCAAGTGAATCATATGTAAGTCTTTATATCATTTATAATGCTATTATTTAACCTGTCAGTAAATTTTCTTTTCTTTTTTTTTTAACCCTCCGCTCTAGTCTTTAGAAATCATTTATAAAATTGTAATTAATAGTAATAATATTTCAACTGAATGCATTTATATTTTCTTATGTTGCTTATTTCATAGACAAACATTGCCAATAGTAATATTTCCAAATCTGTGTAAACTAGTGTGTAATAATGATCGATTTAATTTAAAAGTAATTTCATGTTCTGAATTAAATATTCTTTCACATTCCAAGTTAGTAAATGTTAAATCACTTTATTATTCTATGTTAAGTTGTTATAAAATTACAATCTAAGTCTCAATCTTAAATATATATATATATAATAGTTTCAAAGTGTTCATTAATGTTATGTATAATATGAGAAATAATTCACTGGATAATTCGATACTATCGCTACCGCCTGTCAACCTGAAGGGTTAAGAGTCCCAGAGTAAAATTAACTAATTATTGTTTCTCACCTTCAGTTTAATTTCACTATGTTTTTATTGGGGTAAGGATCTCAGCCTGTGGCGTAGAAACAGACAAATAGTTTCCAGGTTTTATATAATTTCTTTTAAAAATCCGCTTCAAGTATTCGTCCTTCACGTCTGTGGCAATGCCTTCCCTTCGCTGAAGTTAGCGTCTCGCCATTCTACCATTGGGGAATGAAAGCAGTTTTTCTTTCCCGGTAATCTCTTGGATCACCGGGGTTCGAAATGATCCCGGCTGGTTGTCGTGTCCCGGAACCACTTGGGGGCATTAAGCCTTGTCAAAGAACAAGCCGCCCGGTAGTCCGTTAATGCACCGCAATTGATTACTGTAGGGCTCTTGAATATAGGCAACCACCAGTTCATAGATTTTCCACGTCGTATTTATATAAAACCACCAGTTCATCTATTTTCCACGTCGTATTTATATAAAACCTCCAGTTCACCTATCTCTTATGTCGTATTTATATAAAACCATCTCCACTGTTCGTCTACGTTCCGGCTCGAGCCTATTCAAATAAAATAAGTAAACAAAAATCTTTAGATAAATATTTTTTCCAATGCTCTAATACTCTGATTCTCTTAACCACCTGTCAATTATTTAACTACCCAGCTATTGGCATGAGTTTGTTCATTAAATAAAACGTTCACTAAAGACTAGTAGCCAAATACAAGAGGATTTATGAAGTCTTACCGTACTGTATAACACTATATTTATATGCTGTATATTTCTATTATATAACACTATATTCATCCGCTTTCTATTTGTCTTATTTAACACTATATTTATATGCTTTATATTTTGTTCATTAAACACTTTATTTAATCTAAATTTTTGTGTCCTCCACCTTATTACTCTCTAAGTTTATTTAGCCACTTTCTGTCTGTATTGGCAACTTAAATATATACGTTACATGAATGACCGTCCCAGTATCTAGAGTCTAATAAACCTATATATCATTAACTGTAAGAACTTAGTCCATGTTCTAAGCTGAGCTAGAAAAGGGATAACCCTGTGCTGGTGTAAAGTCATCATCGGTTGGTCATGCCGGGGTTTGGGTTTGAATTCAGTTGGCGTATGAGTAAGCGTGGTGGATTTATACCGGTACAGTTATTATATTTTTGGACGCCCTCCGTGGTGCTCGATGGAAGAAATCTCCCACACCCTGCAGAGTGAACGGAAGTAAACAGTTAAATGATAAAAATATTCAATTTTTTTTTGTCGTTTGTCATAATATTGATACGTATTTGGCGTATTAAAATGCGCAAGTGAAAACTATAGTAATAAAACAAATGTATAAAAATTTTTTTTTCCCTCACACAAAGGTTCAGTATAGTACTCCCAAATATTGTTAAGTCAGAGTGAAGATTTTTTTTTTGAAAAGAGAGCGGAAGCGATTCGTGCGTGTAATTAATTAAAATAAATGAGTATTCCATAATGTTTTTGCGAGTTCATTCTTGTCGTTTAAATCATATGAAAAAATAAAGAAGTAGAATTAAGTCCAGTTCTGAAAAATAAAAATGTGTACGCATATATATATATTTTCGTTTGTTGTGAAAAATATTTTTTTGAAAAAAGAAGAAAGAAGTAGGATTATTCTTGTGTTTTAAAAATAAAAACGCGTGTGCATATATATGTATGTTGTAATATAAAAAAAAACCTTACCGGAGTCAGTATTAAATTTTTTTTTGCCTATATAAATCTTAAATCAAAAATATAATATCTGTACCGGTATAAATCCACCACGCTTACTCATACCCAGTACCCGAGTTCAAACCCAGTCCACGCTTAAGAATACATTCCCAAAACGCCAACTGAATTCAAACCCAAACCCCGGCATGACCAACCGATGATGACTTTACACCAGCACAGGGTTATCCCGAGATCCTGGCAATAGACCATTATGGTCCCTTGCCCAAATTTAGAACATTCCAGTATTTGTTGGTATCGTATGATATTTTTTCTAAGTACGTTAAGGTTTACCCCGTGCGGTCTGCCAACACCAGAAACGTAATTCGGGTCCTTCAAGAAAAACAATTTCAAGAGGTAGGAAAACCCGAAACCATACTTTCTGACCACGGCTCGGCATTCACCTCGAAAGAGTGGAAGAACTGGGTAAAGAAACAGAAGGTAAACCATCGCCTAACATCAATAAGACACCCCCAATCAAACCCGTGCGAGAGAGTCATGAGGGAAATCAGTCGACTTCTCCGCGCGTGTTTATCAACGGATCACCGGAAGTGGGTAGAGAAACTGCAATATGTCATGGATTGCATCAACCATACCATGAACGAATCCACGGGATTTCCACCCATGCGTTTGCACTATGGTAAACCATGCCCGGATATCTTCCCTACGCTACTACCAAAGCGTGAAGTACACGTAAATCACAGCACGGATCAAGACATGGCCCGGCAACAATTGGAACACATGGCACAAAATAGAATCAAAAGAGGAGGAAGGCAACACCACAATTTTAAAAGAGGGGATCAAGTCTGGCTAAGGTCTCCTCGCATCAGTAATGCACCTAAGAAGGAATTCAAAAAATTCTTCCCTTTATATACCGGGCCATATGAAATAGTGGAAGAATGCCATGAAAACGCTTTTCTTCTGGAAGGGAAGGGTTTACGAGGTATTTATAATGCGAGACAATTAAAACCTTATATACCTCCCGACCCAGGAAAAAGGTAGAAATCGCAATAAATGATGACCCGGAAAATGACCACTATGACATGCACATGATGATGAGAAAAGGAATTACGGTAATATACCCACCTTTGTAAATATTAAGTTCAAACCCTCACCCAGACTGTTCTCCAAGGTCAAATCAATAAAAAAAAATCAATTATGTAAAAAAATGAATGAAAAAAATGTAACCAGAAATTATGTATAATCATTTTTTTTTTGTTGTTTTTTTTTATAAAGTGACAAGAAATGAAACAGACAGATCGGAGAACCGATCTTCGTTTCAAGTGTTTTTATGTACGGTAATTCAAGCTACTGTTCGCCCGCAGTGAGATTTTGTCTATTTTAATTTATAATAAAAATTAGTTATATATTTTATAGTTTATCAGTCAATATGTAAAGATTCCGTATATAAATGTCGCAAACCATGAAATAATATTCGTGTGTGCGTGGTTTGCGAATTTATATCATTTAATTTAAAGTTTCAGTGCGGGCGTATTTGTTTTAAATTTTAGTTTTAAAATTGTATAAAGTCGTTTAAAAATACTGATCAAAAATCACATTCCTTTGATCAGTGTTTTTAATTAAAATCTAATTGCACAAATGTTCAGAGCAATTAAGTTGTATTCAAAATTAGTAAGGAATTTTTATATGTAATTATTATGTCAATTTAAAAATAGGATATTAAATTAAAAGATTGCTAAAAACAGATAATTGATTGTTGGTCAAGCTGCATCGCTAGAGGCTAGAGAAAGTAGGCGGAGCCTAAAACAAAAACAAGTCGGAAAGGTCAGCAGTGGCAAATTCTAGAAAAAACTTACATTCTAACTTTGGTCGTGTTTGAGAGAGGTAGTCTCGAGACAACACAGCAGTTAATAATAATTCAAATATCTTATTAAGAAGTTTACCAGTGAATCGCCATGTTCATGGGCTAATTGCCAGGAGCTGATCTCTGCCCGCCAATATGGATCCTCGTGCCGCTGTTTGATCATGTTTCATATACTTCAGAATTTCCAACTTCCAATCTCAAAATTTACTATGCCTTACAAATAACTTTCAAAAATGCGCGCCTACGTTACAAGCCAAGCTGGATGAAGAAAAAGAGAACTTTGTTACATGAACTTTAATTTTCTTCCGTGCTTAATATTATTAATCAAGTGAATCATATGTAAGTCTTTATATCATTTATAATGCTATTATTTAACCTGTCAGTAAATTTTCTTTTCTTTTTTTTTTAACCCTCTGCTCTAGTCTTTAGAAATCATTTATAAAATTGTAATTAATAGTAATAATATTTCAACTGAATGCATTTATATTTTCTTATGTTGCTTATTTCATAGACAAACATTGCCAATAGTAATATTTCCAAATCTGTGTAAACTAGTGTGTAATAATGATCAATTTAATTTAAAAGTAATTTCATGTTCTGAATTAAATATTCTTTCACATTCCAAGTTAGTAAATGTTAAATCACTTTATTATTCTATGTTAAGTTGTTATAAAATTACAATCTAAGTCTCAATCTTAAATATATATACAATAGTTTCAAAGTGTTCATTAATGTTATGTATAATATGAGAAATAATTCATTGCATAATTTGATACTATCGCTACCGCCTGTCAACCTGAAGGGTTAAGAGTCCCAGAGTAAAATTAACTAATTATTGTTTCTCACCTTCAGTTTAATTTCACTATGTTTTTATTGGGGTAAGGATCTCAGCCTGTGGCGTAGAAACAGACAAATAGTTTCCAGGTTTTATATAATTTCTTTTAAAAATCCGCTTCAAGTATTCGTCCTTCACGTCTGTGGCAATGCCTTCCCTTCGCTGAAGTTAGCGTCTCGCCATTCTACCATTGGGGAATGAAAGCAGTTTTTCTTTCCCGGTAATCTCTTGGATCACCGGGGTTCGAAATGATCCCGGCTGGTTGTCGTGTCCCGGAACTACTTGGGGGCATTAAGCCTTGTCAAAGAACAAGCCGCCCGGTAGTCCGTTAATGCACCGCAATTGATTACTGTAGGGCTCTTGAATATAGGCAACCACCAGTTCATATATTTTCCACGTCGTATTTATATAAAACCACCAGTTCATCTATTTTCCACGTCGTATTTATATAAAACCTCCAGTTCACCTATCTCTTATGTCGTATTTATATAAAACCATCTCCACTGTTCGTCTACGTTCCGGCTCGAGCCTATTCAAATAAAATAAGTAAACAAAAATCTTTAGATAAATATTTTTTCCAATGCTCTAATACTCTGATTCTCTTAACCACCTGTCAATTATTTAACTACCCAGCTATTGGCATGAGTTTGTTCATTAAATAAAACGTTCACTAAAGACTAGTAGCCAAATACAAGAGGATTTATGAAGTCTTACCGTACTGTATAACACTATATTTATATGCTGTATATTTCTATTATATAACACTATATTCATGTGCTTTCTATTTGTCTTATTTAACACTATATTTATATGCTTTATATTTTGCTTATTAAACACTTTATTTAATCTAAATTTTTGTGTCCTCCACCTTATTACTCTCTAAGTTTATTTAGCCACTTTCTGTCTGTATTGGCAACTTAAATATATACGTTACATGAATGACCGTCCCAGTATCTAGAGTCTAATAAACCTATATATCATTAACTGTAAGAACTTAGTCCATGTTCTAAGCTGAGCTAGAAAAGGGATAACCCTGTGCTGGTGTAAAGTCATCATCGGTTGGTCATGCCGGGGTTTGGGTTTGAATTCAGTTGGCGTTTTGGGAATTTATTCTTAAACGTGGACTGGGTTTGAACTCGGGTACTGTGTATGAGTAAGCGTGGTGGATTTATACCGGTACAATATGTATACCATTACAATATATATATATATATTGTACTGTTTACAGACTAATTTACTCATTCACAGTTTAATTTAGGCCCATTTTTACACATTATAAAGTGAGTGAATCAATCAAACTATGAAAAAGAAAATATATTTAGATCATTTATGAGTCTGGGTATCTCAAGAACATAGATATATTTCCTGATTAACTAGACCTAATATTGTTTACAATTTGTATTGACCAAAAAATCAGTTTGTTTTTTTTAACAAGGGTGCCAGAATTCATATAAGAATTTACTGATCTCTATCAGATCACACATCATAAATTAAAAAAGCAAATTATTAAAAAGATCAGGATTTTGATTTCTCATAATTTAATTTATTTTTAGAGAATATTCCTCCTGGACTTAATTAATAACTATTGGCAAAGATAATTTATACATTTTAAACTTATAGTAAAATAAGCAACTAAAATTAAGAACATACAAATAAAAGTGTTACGTTAATGGTAAATATTTTATTAATTAAACAGTAAATTGTTAATATAAAATTGGAAAGCACACACACACTAATACAGATAATAACAGCGATCAATTAATTAACACATTTTATATTACACTTATATTACTAAAGCCATAAATGAAAGTCTCTTGAGCTTATTAAAAATTAATTAATTTCTCCTGCCAGCATTTCCGTAGTCCTGGTCTGTTTTACACAGAATCTCTTTTGGGGTGATCTCTTTATGACAAAAGACTGTATCTGCGATGCTTTGTTCCCATTCCTGTATGGAGAGTTTGTTCAGCAGATGAATAGTATTTCTGGGAAGATGCATTTCACTGACCCAGGTCACTCTTATGGAAACC
Organism: Epiperipatus broadwayi; assembly: GCA_028023455.1. Lineage (NCBI taxonomy): Eukaryota > Metazoa > Onychophora > Udeonychophora > Euonychophora > Peripatidae > Epiperipatus > Epiperipatus broadwayi. The sequence goes on from JAQFVV010006218.1 coordinate 3,921,338, forward strand.
TCCAACTCTAAGAACAAAATAACCAGAAGACCATATGATAACGAATAAAAGATCTAGATTGTAGTTGTCTTCCTCTTTTTATATCTCAATTCAGCTTTGGAATGTCTGTGCATATTATTGTTATCATGATGCATAAGTGGATAATCTTATACATTCATCTTTCTTTTACTGTTACAAAGTTCTTTTTACAAATTCTTTCTGCCATCTTTAATTAGAGTTAAAAAGATTTTACTAATTGTAATCTTTTTACTTTTGGAATTCTTTTTGTTTATCTGGATTAGTAATCTGCATGTCTTTTTTATTCTTTCCAATTTCAACTTTTATTTTTAATCAAATAAATAATTTGGAACAATTAATCAACTTTCATTGCACTTTTTTTTTAAAAAAAAATTATACTAACTAAAAAAAAAAAAAAATCAAATTGTGTTTTTTTTTTAAAAAAAAAAAAAAGACAAATGCCAATGCACTCATGAATCATACATATTTTAATACATAAAATTAATAATATTTATATTATTTGATAACTATTACAATACTTGGAGAAATAATACATATATTTTGTGTGATATAAACATTGTTTCCCTTGTCTTATATACTTATGTTTTACATACAGTCATTGAATTAGTTTTATTATAAATTATTTTTTTACACAGTTTTAATAAAATATTTAGAAATTATCTTCTGCAATAAATATAGATAATATTTAATATATTTTTTATAAATATGAAAATTGAGTGAAAGAAGCAAAAATAGTTTGGATTGTGAGAATTTTAGTGATATGAAAATATTACTATCTTTTATTCATTCATTTTTAATACTATTATAAATCTTTTTTTTTGTTTTATTTTTAGTAGGAAAAGTATTCTCTATTATTTAAAAAAATGTAAAAAACAAATTAAAAAAACAAAGGTATTCAGAAAAATAAGCTGTTATCATATTACAAATAAAAAAGAGTTCACACAGAAATAAATAGTTGAAACAGATGATATTATTTTGTCCACCAGACAAAAAAAAGTGTATTAAAAAATTTTTCTGCTACATTTTTATGCTTAAAGGCATATAACTTAAAGCATAAGCAGAATTAATGAAAGTATTCTTTAATTTAAAAAAAATCAATCTTTAATTACAAAAAAAAAAAAGACTATTACTAAAAGTAGATAATTTTTATTTGATATCAGTAAATTATCCAGTTTTTGTTAAACTATTATTTTTAAATAAAATCTAAATATATACATCAAATATTTATGAAGAAACAAATATTTAGCAATTTTACAACTAAAATAATAACAACCCAATAAAGTAATTATGATAAACTTATTTTTAAATTTGTACATTATCAACAAAAGATGATTTCAATTCAGTAGAGATATTATAATCTTTTGAATTATTATCTCTTAACATCAGTAACTGCTTTCTTGTAGGTGATTTAGTTAGAATTAGAATTTAAGAGATTAAACAAAATAAACAAGCAGATTTTTTATTCATTTAGTTTGAAGTTTTATTTGAAGCAAGCAAAAAGATTAACTTTATCTTTATAGATATATTATGAATTGTTTTTATTGTTAAAAAACTAATGAAGACTTAATTTTTTTAAAAGGAAGATTAATAATAATAATCATGGATTCAACTGTTATGTATTACTCTGAAAACTCAAACAGAATAAATAATAAAAGAAAATATAAAAATTATATGTTTTTCTAAGTTGCCATTGAAGTTATTTTCCATATATATAAATATGAAGTACTATAAATTATTAATTTACTCATGTATTAAATCTTTTATAAAACCTAATGATTCTATCATTTTTATATAAAACAATATCATATTAGCAATGAATCTATAATCTATCATGATACATTTTATAAATGCAATAATACATGTACACTAATTAATATATATATATATTCTAACCTAACCTATGTGTAGCTCCACTACACATCATGCCAACCATGTTGGGCACCATAATCTAACCTTGCTCTCATGCATCTTCACTTCCAGATAATATATGATATAAAATAAAAACGGGTTCTATCTCAGTTAATAATTAATAACTAAAATATTCAGCATTAAAATTAAAATATTTCACTAGCTCAAATTTAAAATACGAATAAGGTTCAGTTTATAAAAATAAATTAAATAAATATTTAATATTTTCATGAGACTTGAAGTGAAAATACAGGTGACAAGATAGATTACATTGAGCCAATATCCAACAGGATACTACCTCAATGGCATAAGAACACTATCCCCCCTTATTACTATTTCAAATAACAAACTCATAGTATTCTTACGACTTTAATAACTTCTACTCACTAAGATTAAGTTAATAATTAAATCTTAATCTTCTATTTAATAATAATCTGGCTCAACTAAAATAATCTCAGGTTCATAAAGTTTATTCTAAGTTAATAAAAATACGGTAGTAAAATATGAGAAGGGATTTTATGTCATAATCTACTACACTGAAACTAATAATAATAAATAACAGTAATAATATTCTTCATTGTTTAACTAATTCTGGATAACTTTTCTTTTTACTATAATTTTATTACCATAATAAAATAATAAAATAATTTTATATAATCGTTTATCTTCAGGAATATAATAAATAAATATGTGGCAGCATTTTTGATAATCTGATAAACAAAATATGTGTGGCAACTGATAGCATATAATTTAATATAATATTGTGATAACTGATTTATGACCAATAAAATAATGTAAGATTATGATTATTTAATTATAATGAATACCAATAAAATATTTAAAATTCTTAAAATAATTCTCTATTTATCTTTTGTGCAAAATTATATATTTGTTTTGATTATTATGCATATATTGTGATTTCATGCAGCGATGTGGAGAAATAAATAACTCAGACACAAAATTTTTGAAATAACAAAATTTAACAAAGTTTATTACTAACAACAAATAAATAATTCAAAATACAGCAAAACTCTCCATATAGTAGTGCCATCTTGTGCTAACAAGAGCAATCAATGGATGCCAGAAGGCTTGTGCATAAAATCCCTATCTAGTGCCTACTCATCCAATATCCCCAGACTAGTTTCTGGCTTGTGGCCTTCATCAGTGAGGAGCCTTGGATCTGAGAGCACTGCACCTAGATCTTAGGATCTAATGCAACCCTCCAGCACCCACCTTTTAACTCTATTTAACTACAAAACTATGAGAATGAAATTGAAAACACTATTAATATTTTCAACCCAAGCTCAATAGCTTATATAGTCATATGGGTCTGAACTCAATTCAGTACCCATACATTTTGGTGTCTTTGGCTCTTTAACAACCATAGCCACCACTATCCTATTAGGCAGGATTGGTGTTAAACCACTAAACATCACATGATCACCATCTCATACTAGCACAATAATTGTTATTAAACAATTCAAAATACAGCAAAACTCTCCATATAGTAGTGCCATCTTGTGCTAACAAGAGCAATCAATGGATGCCAGAAGGCTTGTGCATAAAATCCCTATCTAGTGCCTACTCATCCAATATCCCCAGACTAGTTTCTGGCTTGTGGCCTTCATCAGTGAGGAGCCTTGGATCTGAGAGTGTTTTCAATTTCATTCTCATAGTTTTGTAGTTAAATAGAGTTAAAAGGTGGGTGCTGGAGGGTTGCATTAGATCCTAAGATCTAGGTGCAGTGCTCTCAGATCCAAGGCTCCTCACTGATGAAGGCCACAAGCCAGAAATTAGTCTGGGGATATTGGATGAGTAGGCACTAGATAGGGATTTTATGCACAAGCCTTCTGGCATCCATTGATTGCTCTTGTTAGCACAAGATGGCACTACTATATGGAGAGTTTTGCTGTATTTTGAATTGTTTAATAACAATTATTGTGCTAGTATGAGATGGTGATCATGTGATGTTTAGTGGTTTAACAAATAAATAAACAATTTATTTACACTCTTAACAGTGGATATCCTTAACTTTTTACTTTACAGTTTGATCTACTGGGTTATAAAAAAAATAATTTATATTTCAATCATGTCTTTATTTAGATTTAGGACAAAATTTAAAAAAAATGTTACTATTGGGTTTCTCATTATGGTTAACTTATTACAAATATATTTATCTACTTTATTAGCAACAGCATTTTATCTTAATATTGTTAAACTATCTTATTTTAAAAATTCATACTTAAAAAACATTCTATAGAAAACAAAATTTTATAATGAGTATGGATTTCTCAAAATATTAAAAAAAATTTCATCTTGCAAAGTCAAAGATGTTACACAAAATATTATCCAAAATTCAGTACTAGATTTTAGTATTTATCACACAATGTTTACTAATCATAATATATTCTTCTTTAAGCCTTACTTTAGTATGATATAAGTGTAATCATTAATATATTTCTGTTAATCAATAAACAAAAAATATACTATGCATATCGTTTACATAATTTACTTTGTACTATTCTATTTTAAAATATGCAATACTTATTTTTTCTCTTAAAAGAAAAATAATACTAAAGCATTTAAAATTATTATCACTTTAAAGAAAATATCTTTGTTTAGATACCTTATTTTAAAAAAAATTTATATTTCATTTTCGAAATAAAATTCAAAATATATTCTATGATTCTTTCTTTACTTAGGATACATTGGATCTTCAATTTTAAGTTATAACATCCTATTCCTTTTAAGCAAATAAACCAATCTTATACAAAACGATAACATAACCTAAGTTCTAAATTATTTATCATTTCTCTTAAACATATCTTACTAAACGATGCAGTTACATGAAATAAAGATAGTGAAAACAGATGCATAGGATTAAGGAAGAAAGCTAGAGTATTACTCTTAACATATCTCAAAATCATGGCACAGTGTGAAGAGGTATGACATTTACCTGCCTAATATCCTCTAGTACAGGGACGATGTTAAAGCTATTTCTTTAGCTTTATTAGAACATCAAATATTTAAAGAAATATAAACACTGTCCAAATAAAATGTGTATCAGTCATAGGGCTTTGTTAACTATGCTGATATTCACATAAAGACTAAATATTATTTCCATTCCTTATAACATCCTATTTCTTAAAACATCATCTTGGTTTCCTGTTCACTAAGTACTTCCAAGCCACTATCTCAACATTATTTCTCAAAATTTTCCACATCTTACATCGATAAATAACTATCTGCATTTACAAAACAATAAATAAAATTCATTTATAGTTAAACAATCCTACGATTCCATAAGAAAAGTTGCTTACTTCATTGCTCTGTATGTTTAATCATATACGATATACTTAGACAATATTTGAATATCCCATAACATGAAAATTTTAAAAGAATCACATAATTATTTGTTATGTTGGATTATATCACTAATAAAAAAAAAATTGTCGTATGCATATTTTCAAATCAATCCTATCTCATAATGTTTTTTAAAATGTTGTATGAAATGCGTTACATATAATTAAAAAAAAACTTTTACACTTCATTCTTCCAATTTATGGATGATCTAAAGAAAACAAAAAAAAATATACATTATAAATTATCAATAGTTATTATTATTACCAATAACCTTTATCTAGTCATCGTGTTCAGTAGGCTTCCTTTATCCACTTGAACATTGCAGATATAAAAAAAAATTCACACCCATACACTTTATATTAAAATATTTTTAGCTAAATTATTAGATTGTTATATTATAAAATTTTAATATTAATAAATTAATGTTTTTATGTTTTTCCTAATCTTATATAAAAATTTAGATTTAAACTAGGTTAACAAAATAAAAGAATCAAAACTATAATTACATATTTTCTTGACGACAGTTCCTGATAAGTCCAAAATGTTTATTATTTTCTCTAGAGTTTTCCAAAAATGTTCTCCTCCAAGTGCATTAAAGTTTAAAATAAAAATAATTATTAATCCATTTAGTGAAATTTATAGAAAATAATCCTTGGTTTTAGTATTTAGGATGATAATTATTAAATCATAATATTAATTAATCCCGTGAAGCTTCTTAATCTTCTCTATCAATATTCTCTGCATATCCGATGCATCAATCCATCTAATTTAACTTTAAAAATATTTGATAAACTTTTAAGTACTATTTATATTTCCATGGATCCATCTCTTATTCAACTATATGTTCACTTTTTTATATAAGTTTCCTTCTTGATACATTTAAACTTTCATTTGGTATTTTTATATATCATTTTAAAAAATAAAAAATAAATAAATGTTACCTTCAGAAAGGATATAACATTTTACTCCTTTGAATATCATATTATATAAAATAATTCATGAAATATAATTGTCTTATTACTATTTTAAAAATAAATCTTGGTTAAGGTTATAAATAATACGTTTCAATACATTTTTTTAGACTCCGTATAATGTCTGAGCTGTGGTTTTTTTTTATGTACCAAAACAGTTCTCCGGTGAAATATTAATAAAGCTGTATCAATAAATATTCCAAACATTTTTACAGTATTACAATTTATATCCATTTTATTCCACAGTATATCCATTTTTATTGCGAAGTTTAGGTTAAATTTTTAGATAAAATACGACTGGTAAGTACTTTAAAAATTAGAAAATCATTTCCACGAAGTTTCTAAATTATTATATTTTAAAACTCTCTTTTGCAAAAAATACTTTTAAAATTATCAATTAATTTTTTGCAGATAAAGTTATAAGAAAGTACTAAAAAAAAAATTGACTAAAATAAAAAATTAAAAAAAAATACTATCTTTTTGATAGTTATAATTTATCTTTCTCTTGTTTCAATACATTATTAATCTCCCCTTATACCCCCATGCAATTCATATTTATAGTCTGTAAGAATACCTCATTTGATTGGTTGATTCTTACTTTAACTTGAGAACAAATTTACATATTTTCAGTTTATAGCAGAATTAAATTTCAAAATTAGAAATTATGACGTAATGAACTTAAAATATTATTTAAAATATTACTTTTGAATAAATTATTATTTTATTAAAACTATTTAAACATTTAAAATAACTTTTAAAATAACTTTAATAACCTATTCCATTTATCTATTTTTATTTAAACAAAATATTTAATTTTTATTATATCTGTATTCATCTTTATTACATTACTTAAAACATTACATACGATAGTTAACTTAATGTTTAATACTATTTACTTTTATGATAGGCAATAATTCTATCCAATTCTATAATATAACTTTTAAAATATTTTAAACTTTATTATTAACTCAAACAAGCGTGTGTGTGAACGTATGTAGTATACAAGTCACATGATTAATAACTTTGACAGACGATTTTCAATCTATTTCTCTCCCTAGACTAATAAAATTGATACACTTATTATATTATATAAAATAATTATAAAAAAATTTAGAAGAATAATTTTAAAAATATAGAACTAGATATAATTTTCACCATCATAAAGTTTATTTTTAAAATATACTACATTAATTTTGACTATTTAAATATGATTACAAATTTAAACATAGCATTTATTAACTATAAGTTTTAAACTATTAAAATCGAATTTTTTAAATATAATTTTAATATTTATAGCTGTGTTATTTAATATGGCCAGCTTTTACAACCATATGAAACAATATTTAAAGCTTTATATAACTATTTTTAAATGATTTTATATACTACGTATTTTCTTTAGCTTTAAATTGTACTTTAAAAATATAATCGACAAACTATAATTAATGTATTAAAAGAACATATTCTAAATTTAAAATTTTTAGTAATTGACTGTTATAAACTATTACTGACCTATAGAAAAGGGCACAATATATATAATTTTGTTTCAATAGTTAATAAAATTAGATCCTTTTTTTTTGTAAACAAAAAATCAGGTACTCTTTTTTTAAATATAAATATGAAATTAATGCTAATTGCTGATCACTGAAAAGATAGCAAATGAAATAAAGAGAAACAGAAAAATTTCTATTCCAAAATTATAAACTACAGTCCTACATTGTTGTTTCATTGGTTAGTTTTTGAATAATAACTAATTTTATAAAATATATTGAATATTAGATTTATAATAAGCAAATAAAAGACAATTCAATGCTTCATATTATAGGAATATATGAAATATAATTAAAAAGATAAAATCCTAGCTTAATTGCCCTGCAATATTTAATGTAATATATATTTAGTGTTGAAGTTGTGTTGCAATAAATGTAAATAAAATCCATTTTCATTTTTTTCCAAGCTCTTATATAGATTCTTAAACAAATATTAACATCAATAAGCATATAGTTTAAATCACAGGAAGTACATCTCACTCTATGTCTCATTCAAATTTATCTTATACATGTGATAGTTTGTTGTTTTTTATTAATCTAAGTAATAATTAACTCTGTCTTTGTAAATTAAATTATTGGCCAATTTAATAAATATAATTGCTGATTTAAATTCCATTGTCAGAGTTTGTTAAGGTATACACATAAAAGTTTTCAAATAATTAAAAGTGAATTTCATTTTTATTCACTGAGACACAATTCTTATTTTAAAAGGTACTGCATTAAGTATTGTGGTGCATTTAAGCTATTGAGTTTATTTCTCTAATTAAATACTTATTTTATTTAGTGTTGTTTGTCTTATGTATATATGGCTAAGTGTTTATATTAAACAATATATCTGGATATGTATAAATGCACATATCATCCCTTGTCATTTAAAAACGTGTTTATATTATAAAGAATGCCATTTAGTTTATATTATATAGAACTCCAATTACTAATTATTCTCTATAATTTTTAATATTAATCCCAATAAAAACACATACACACATATTCATTAAAATTTAACAATAATTAGAATCAACATAATGATATGTCTCATACATATTAATATGCTAGAATAAATTTTGTTAAAAAAGAAGAAATAAAAAGCAATAATAAATTATCATCTATAATAAATGAAAAAAGTAACTGTATTATTAAATAGTTGATTGATCGTGTGATGTTTGAGCATTAAATTCCTAGCCTGAACGTTTAAAGTGAGGGGATTTTTTATTACTTTTCTCAGTTGGGAATACCATCAATAAAGATCTTTATAATTTCTCAACTTCAGACAGAACATTATCACAGTTACCCAGGAAGTCACGTGGCAATGGAGCATCAAAATAATAGCAGCAGCACAATAATTCTTTGCATTCAATTGTTTCTATTTACTTTTTTTTTACTTTTCAGTTAGGAATCAACCCAGGAACCTTTTAACATGACTATTTCATTGAGACTATTTATGTAACAGATAAATAAATCTTAATATAAAGAAACGAAACTTTTTTATTATTTTATCTGCAATAAGAAAATAAGTGATTTTATTGATTTATTTAAATTTCTAAAGAATTTACAAATTGTTTTTTTTTTAAAAGAAAACTTACCGAAAAGTACCGTTAAGGTTTACACACTTGGCATCATTTTGACAGCCTAGGTTTGTAGACTGGTAACGATCACACTCATTGACGTCATTCTCACATGTGAGTCCCTTAAAATAATATACATTTAAAAGATAATATTTTTCATTATTAAACTAGAATTTTATATTTAGAATAAGAATGAATTACCTCCCAAGCTGGCGGGCAGTTGCACATAAAACTGTTAAAAATATCTATGCAAGTCCCTCCATTTTGACATGGATTGCTATTGCATTCATTTCTAATTAATAACTGAAAAACAATAATAAAATAGATATATGAATAAATAAAAATGCAAAATGAATATTATATACTAAGAATATTGTGATTTTTTAACGATTTTTTTTCTCAATCTGTTTTTGCTTTTATTTTCTATATATATACGCATAAGTTTTTGCTAATGGCGTTGCATGTATGATGCATAAGCTGGAAAAACATTTGCATCTATTGATGTTCATACTTGTTCAATTTTTTCTCTTTAAGAAGTAAACAAATACTTTCAATTATAATCAGCTTCTGCTATGTTGAGAATGTTAATTTTGTTTATATATTTGTTAAAGTAAAAAGTAAAACAATCTTTATTCTTCCCCCTTCCATAACAAAGTTCTTTTCAATATTTGTCTACAAACAAAAACAATAAAGAAAAATGAGATTTTATCAAGTAGCATGTGAAACGCTAACCATTGGAGATTATGTGATCGTTCATTCTTGCTGTACTCTCTAACTAAGAATGGCTATGTATTTATTTATTAATAATTTTAATTACTTGGCAGTAGAAACTTTATCTGAAAAAAAAAATCATATTTCTAATTAAATCCTAAAAATTTTCTAAATTTTATCTAGACCAGATTCATGTCACAAGCCATTATTTAAAGTTTTTCCCCCCTTACATATGAAATATTCAGTATATAAGCAAGTTATATATTGCCTTAGAAATAAATACTATTATTAAGATTACAAAGTTTTTAATTCTATGATAAACATTTATTCACTTCTAAAGAAAAAAATATTTAGACTAAATAATAAATAGCTGAGCAATACCTGCTTTCAATCTATTAAGGTTAGCCCTATGAATATGACCTTCTAGGTTGAAAGCATTGCTCTGCTATTTATTATTTAGAGTCTTAATAAATTAATCTTTGCTTTGGAAGTGAATAAATGTTTATCATAGAATTTTATAATAAAAGACAAGAGTAAAAATTGTTACAGAATTACAAAGTTTTTAATAGTAATTATTGGAAAATTAAATTAAAAACAGATCCCAAAACACTCTAGGAATTTTGTTACTCTGTGCAATAGCATATTTTACTATTCTTTTCTTTTAAAAAATTCTTTTAATTACATCTTAAAACACGTTGTTAATCTAAGCTTTAACATGTCTGGTGTAAATTCTGAATAGTAGCATTAGATAATGAAAATTCCTAAGTTCATGAATAATAATGTAAACTCTTTTTTACAGAAAGAATTAAAAAAAGAAAATAATGTTGTACTATCAACTTGCAGGTAAGCAAAAATTTATGCCAAGTTCAGCTTCGTTTCTGAATATCGTTTTTTTTTTTTAATTTTTATATTTATGATATTTTGCTATGACAGCTGGGATGTCAAAAATTATTTAAAAAACCGAATCTTAATAACCTTAGCAAAAAAAAAAAAAAATATTTTCAGTAATCATTATGCAACAATTCATACTTACTACTAGTGTTTTGAATATATTTCTTCAATTAATTAATTTACTCAAAACAAATTATTTCATTTTTTGTTTTTGTTTTCACTCATTTATACTTGAACCAAAAACTACAAAAGAGCAAACGTTCATAAATATATTTATCAATAAATGTTTTTTAGTAATACTATTTTTAAAAATATCTTATATAAATTTATATACAGACATTTAGGAAAGACGGCATCTATATTAAAAGTATCTTTGAAGATTGCTTCAGAATGGTTTTTCATCTCAGATCAAGGTGAACTCGGGGGTCAACACTGGAATGGAAATAGATAGATAGATAGATAGATAGATAGATAGATAGATAGATAGATAGATAGATAGATAGATAGATGGATGGATGGATGGATGGATGGATGGATGGATGGATGGATGGATGGATGGATGGATGGATGGATGGATGGATGGATGGATGGATGGATGGATGGATGGATGGATGGATGGATGGATGGATGGATGGATGGATGGATGGATGGATGGATGGATGGATGGATGGATGGATGGATGGATGGATGGATAGATAGATAGATAGATAGACAGACAGATAGATAGACAGATAGATAGATGTTCTGCTTATGATTTTTAAAATATATACAGTACAATTAATAATACGCTTTTGTATATATATTCTGATTAACAAACTTAGCGCTTTCAGAGCCCTTGTTGCTCCATATTCATAGTCTTTTCAGATTATTAGTTATATGCAAATTGCCTCCTATATCATCCATTTTTTAGAAATGGCGAAACAAGTGCCTCTTCTATTTATTGATTTGGCATCGCTGGTGATGAAACAAGCTTCCTTAACCTTCCTCTTGATAACGTTTTTTTTCATACATAAAATATCAGCCTTGGAGAGCTCAAATCTGTGGTTGAGCTCCTGCTGATGGTCAGCAAATACAGAGCTGCCTTCATTTTTAGTTATTGCTCTTGTATATACATATTTGTGTTGACCACTCTATTGCCCACTGTGGCACGAGTTTCTCCACAATAAACTGAATCACACCCTATTTGAGGGACACAATTTTATAAACTACCTGGGGGGTTTCTTCAATGTTTCTTTTATCTTTTGTATTATTAATAAGCCTATTGGTGTTTGGAGGGGTTCTAAATCCCAGTTTAAATTCCTTCTGTAAGATTTTACTGAAGTTTTTTGCCACTGCATACATTTGCATATAACTAATAATCTGAAAAGACTATGAATATGGAGCAACAAGGGCCCTGAAAGCGCTAAGTCTGTAAATCAGAATATATATACAAAAGTCTAAAAATTATTACATAAAAAGTTTCACCACTCAGCGTATTATTAATTACAAAGTGAAGGTGAAATAAAATTTGATAATACAATACAATGAAATTTTATGCAAAAATTTAATTAATGATGTCAGAAATCTAGTTTCAACAGAAAAGAAATAAATGACTTTTTCACATAACTTAGTCAATTTTTTTATTCCTAAAATTTTTTTATTTCAAACAAATACATGGGATACGTAATCAGTAATTCCATCTCTGAACAAACCAATAGAATCTTGATATATTGATATTAATTCATATTTTACTTTATAGACAGACTTTATTTTGTATTATAGTATTATAAAATAAATTATAACATTAATATTTAGATTAATATTTAGATTAACCTATATATTTAGACCTGTCTAAGATAAGAGGCTCATGTCTTTTAAAGTCGTTAATCTTGTGTTTAGATTTGTAGAGGTTCCTACTGTGGCATTTTAGGTGCATAGTCTTAAGGTTATAGCCTTAATATACATTACTTAACATTAATATATAATAATTTCATATATATATATAGATATATATATATTGTAATGTTATTCCAGCGTAAACAGGTATATATGTGGTATACGTTTATTATGTATTTCAAACCTAAGTTTTTTGCTCTTTTATTTAACAAAAATTATAATATGAACACATATATATGTAGTTGATTTTGCAATGTACTCTAATTACTCGCCCAGCATATTTATGAGCATCAATGATGACCTCAAGTGCCAATCTTACCTATGAATAAATAAGAATTATGCTGGGAGAGGATGAGTATCTATATCTGGTGATTAGAGCTTGTACCTCTGGTTAGCTCACTCAGGGGTAGTAGTCGGTGACCGTGGGAAAAAGGTGGAGGGAACATATAAAAATGCACATGTAGCGCATGAACGATTCATTTGCTTTCCTACTTTTTGCTTTTTAATACTATTCTAAGAAATTAACATGGATACACACAATTAAATTTATAACACTACTTAATATTTATTAATACAAAACAAATAATAAAAACCCCATAGAACCCCATAATTGGATATTGGTTTGTGCCCGAATAATTAAATAACCTGCATGTAAATACACTCACATAAGTTCATAAATGCAATACTCAAACATACAGATCATAGCTTGAAAACAATTTCAATCAGGCATTGTCTATTAAGGCGTATTTTTATACAGGGTATTATTTCACCTTTCTCTTCATTTACTTTTAACCCTTTTACGCATTATTTAATAGGATGTTCTTTCATTCAAAATAGTTACTATCATTTACAAAAATGTTTGGTTTACCTTGTTTATCTCACCCGGGTGTAGATTATTAGCAATTTTCCACTGGCTTCATGCTGCACTGTATGATTAAAGGATTTCTTTCTTTGGTAAGATTCCATAAGGCAATCAATGGCATCCAGTGAATGCTGTTCTTTTCATAGCTTTAGGAAGGGCTTCACTCCTACATTGACAGTGATGGTAGTATTTCCCAGAACATATGGCATAGCCCGGCCCATTCTGTTCTTCTAACCCAGCCTGTTCATGATTTTTTGATTATAAACTTTTTTCTTTTTACTAACTTTTTCCTACGATCCTGCTCATGGCAGTCACAGCTCTAGAAGTCCCCTAAGTTCAGCTTTCTCGACTCTAATTAATTATACTATTGTTCTTTTTTCTTTCATTAAACCACATGGTTTGCGAAACAAAAATCTTTTCAATAACTTTTCTTTTCTTTGTTTCTTTTATCTATGCTTAGGAATTTCCAATTTACCTTGTGATCTACACTTGACCGTTCATTGTCTCTTATTTTTAACATTTTATTTTATTAATTAAAATGTCTTTGTCTCAAGATAGCGATCTGCAACTTTTCAGGTCCTTTCTTTGCAATTAATTTATTTTTTTATAATTTGTAACATTCTTCCTTTAGTCGACCATCTTGGAATATTTCTTTTTAAATTAAAATAACTTTATTCCTTTTTACGAAATTATTACATTTACTCACTCATGCAGCAATATAAACACATGTATAAATAAATATCAGAGCACAAACCATATAATTTCCCCATCCCTCTTATATTTCAATCTGTTTTTTATTTACTTACTTAAAATATATATATATATATATATGCCCCTGCATACAAGATCACAACAAAAAAGAAAAATAACAATTTACTTAATATTACACTTGATTTAATTAGATATGTATGCTCGGTAGTATTACCCTCTGACTTAGAACAGGGTTTGAACTCATCCCTGTTATAATATATATATATATATTACAATTTAATCTAAAGGTGCCAAACTTTCTGTACTCTCAATCATAATATTCCATCTATAAGATAAATATCTTCATGAATACCAGCAATCATTTACCTATTTCAGATATCTTTTATTCCTATGATTAAATTATATGACATAAAATTAAAAATTATATTTACACTATGTATCTGCACATACGTATATATATATATATTGTAATGGTCTGGTGATGAATATTGGAGTCTTACCCAATCTGCCGCACAGGGCGCCACCAGGCTATTTGAACCTGGAAAATTTATATAGTAGGCAGATACGTGCCATTAAGATCTAATTTTTACATATATGTTTTATTCTGACCGTCAGCCCATGCCACTAGCTCAATGAGATGCAGAGATTTATAAAATATAAATTCTTATCTAAAAATATTTTCAATATTAAAAAAATAAAAGAAGCCACTGTCAGTAATAACACACACAAACATTTATTAAGCATATATAAAATTTAGCATTATTATTTTAGTTTAACTTTTACTTTTTTTTTTTTATAAAATATTATAACTTTACTTTAGATTTTAACTTTTTATTTTAGAAGTCCGCACAGATAAATTTATTATTTTATTTGAGTGTCAAGTATGAATAGACTACATAGATTGCATTTGAAAAGAAAATATTCTATCCCTTATTTAACCTTAGGCCAAAAGTTTGCTGTCAAACCAATGCCAATCTATCTGATATATCAATGTAGTCAATGCAGCATGAATATGACAGTAGATTACCATACTATCAGGAATGCACATCTGAATAGCATGGTTATAGAGAAAAAATTGTTTCTTGTCTAGTACAGGAATGTTACATCTGTCTGGTGAGAAGAACGATAAAAAAAAACTCCATAGGAAGGGATTGTGGTCCTTTCTGATGACTTACGATCCCATTCCATAGGCAAAAATGGGTGATCCATGGAGCAGGGAATACTGTCTGTGTCTGATGGTCAATAAGAAATAGGCTTATTTTGCCCAAGGGCAGTGTATAATGTGATCCTGCACATACTCATACTACATTTACTAATTACACCAATATATCCAATCGATTAACCCAATTTAACTATGAAACAAATAATCTAAGATTAACCATCCCTTAAGTAAACTAATATAACTTTACAAATCTATGCAGCCATACATACCTGATTTAAATTTAATATTTATTAAAAGTTGTTTAACAAAAAAAAATCATAATAAAAACTTAAAAGAATGAAAAAAATAACTTAGAGGAAATGATTTAAAAAAAAAAATACATCAAATAAAATTAATTATTAATAATAATTTACATTGGTCAGTTAGAATTCTATTTCTATTAAATACTGAAAAGGTTTTGGAATTAAAGTCCTTACTGTTTTGAAAATGTTCATTAGTTATATAGTTCTTACTGTTTTAAAAAGTCTATAGTTTCTAATTGCTTGTAATTTGGAAGGTATTAATTCCCAAGAAGTCCTGAGGAGATTGGTATGCATTTACCCATTGGTCCTTTATTGTAGCTGGTATTTTATTGCTGTGCCCAGATGTCCTATAGTCTGCAATATGGGAAAATGATTGGTCATTTCTCTTTCTCTTAAAAAAAACTGAAGGGATTGAAGAGTGCATCTTTTCAATCTCTTCTCCTTCAGCTCTCTCCACACTAACACATATAGCATCTCTTCTTTCACATCTCTTCTTCTTTTTTTCCAAACTTTTCCTTTTATAGTAAACTTTTAGATCGAGTGGACATTATGTCATGACGATAATGATCCTTTCATTGAGGTTTGTTTCCTGAGGGATTTCTTTTATTGGCTATTAGTTTCTATTGTTTTTTCTCTCCTATCTGACCTTTACTTATACATTTTGAGATGCCAAAGGGCTAGTTTACTTTTAACTAATTAAAATAATCATTTCCATTTTACACAATAGCATTAATTAAATTTGTCCGTTTTTAAAGATATATTTTTATTTTTAAATCTTTTTAAATTTTTGATGAAAATTTACTTTTAAAACTTTTTCTTTTTT
Organism: Epiperipatus broadwayi; assembly: GCA_028023455.1. Lineage (NCBI taxonomy): Eukaryota > Metazoa > Onychophora > Udeonychophora > Euonychophora > Peripatidae > Epiperipatus > Epiperipatus broadwayi. Next base: position 3,938,047 of record JAQFVV010006218.1, read on the forward strand.
TAATAAAGTTTTCTTTTAATAATTTTTCATCTGTGCAATTTTATATATATACAAGTTTAAGATGAATTAATTTTCAATTTTTTAAAACAAAATTTTATTTGCAAACTTTTATTTTAATTTCTAATTTTATTTATAAAAATATAATGGGAAGGCATGTGTGACCGTTACAATATATATATGCAAATTTATAAATAAATATTTAAAAATATAGTATTTAAAAGCTTATAAAAAATATATGTATAACCGTCACTTAGGAGCACTTTTAACCAACTTGTGGTTTTGTCAACTATCACTTTTAAAATGTCAGCTGACATTTTAAACATGATAGTTGACAAAGCCTTTTAAATACTGTATTTTTAAATATTTATTTATAAATTTGCGTATATTATTTTGCAAAAATACAGACATCGATTTATAATATTATATATATACACAAAAAAAAATTGTGCCAAAATATTTTATAACTTTACTTCAGTGATTCAGAACTATAATATACAAATTTATCTATACTTAAAGACTTTTAATATAGACACAAAATATTCATATGGATAGATTGCAAGTAATAGCTTCAAGTTTACTGATCTTTCATGAGAAGCTGTAGAAATGGTTCTTTTCCTGCATTGTAGTATTTAAATTAACTTTATCTATGAGCCCACTTTGACAAAACAACCCTAGTATATCTCTATAAAAAAATAATGAAATCGTTATTACTTATCAGATTAGATAAAATGCAGTTGTAATATGTATTTGTAGTTTTCTTTCTATGTTATTGATATATTGATTAATAATTGCATTGCTAATTAAAATAACTATGAGTTTGACACTTTTAAAAAATTCCATGTTTTGCCTACATTTGGGCCCAGTAAAATGAATACTATTTTAAAGTTCTCAATTTTCAAATTCATTGAATTATAATCTCAGTTAATAAATAAATAAGATCATGCTTAAATCTAATCATACTATTCTAATATGTATTTAAAACTAAAATTGTTAAATCCTTCAAGTACTGAAATTTTTTATTCATAACACAAACTTTTTCTCGCATTAGTTATTTTTAAGCAGATATGTTTTTATCTAAAATAAAATTAAAAAAAAAATGTTACATGTTTTTACATGTTAGTATTGAGATATATTGGAGTTTTAATACGGCTTTAATATATTTATAGGTAGTTTATTGTAGACTAATATTCTATATTATTATTATTGATGTTGTTGTTAACTGTGATAAGACATTTTTATAATATATATTTTAAATATCATCTTAATCATAAACTTAGTAATTTATTTATTAAAATCTATAATCATTGCTTTTTTTTTATCTGAAAAAAAAAAATCATATTTCTAATTAAATCCTAAAAATTTTATAAATTTTATCTAGACCAGATTCATGTCACAAGCCATTATTTAAAGTTTTTTTCCCCTTACATATGAAATATTCAGTATATAAGCAAGTTATATATTGCCTTAGAAATAAATACTATTATTAAGATTACAAAGTTTTTAATTCTATGATAAACATTTATTCATTTCTAAAGAAAAAAAATTATTTAGACTAAATAATAAATAGCTGAGCAATACCTGCTTTCAACCTATTAAGGTTAGCCCTATAAATATGACCTTCTAGGTTGAAAGCATTGCTCTGCTATTTATTATTTAGAGTCTTCATAAATTAATCTTTTCTTTGGAAGTGAATAAATGTTTATCATAGAATTTTATAATAAAAGACAAGAGTAAAAATGTTACAGAATTACAAAGTTTTTAATAGTAGTTATTGGAAAATTAAATTAAAAATAAATCCAAAACCACTCTAGGAGTTTTGTTACTCTGTGCAATAGCATATTTTAGTATTCTTTTCTTTTAAAAAATTATTTTAAAAACATCTTAAAACACATGTTGTTAATCTAACAAGTCCGATCATAAATTCTAAATAGTAAGTTCATGAATAATAATATAAACTATACTTTTTACAGAAAGAATTAAAAAAAGAAAATAATGTTTTACTATCAACTTGCAGGTAAGCAATCAGTTTTTAGAAATTTATGTCAAGTTCAGCTTCATTTCTGAATATCGTATTTTTTTATTTTTATATTTGTGATATCTCGTTATGACAGCTGGGATGTCAAAACTATTTAAAAAAACCAAATCTTAATAATCATAGCAAAAAAAGCTCTCTTGAAAAGACTTTAAAAAGTCAGTTTTGCTACAATCAAAGGTATTCCTTATATGCACTTGTCCCTTTAAAGAACGTCATTTGCTGTTTGTGTGCCTTTTCATTCACAACTATCAGTTTTTAGTGTATTTTTATCATTATTCCACTATATCTACCATCTGCTCATCTACAATAGACAACCAGATTCTTACCCCTGAATGATGGGTAGTTTCACTGTTCTATGTATCATAGAGGGTTTTATTCCCTCTTAGATTCTTGAATTCATTTCCTACTCCAGTTCTTCTATCACTCAAAACATTTTTATCAAATTTTTTATGTGTTATTTGTTCCAATTATTTAGGTCATTAAAACAATCTTTTTTTCTTGCATCACCCCCCCTCCCTCTCTGGGGGTAATAAACTGCCTAAAATTCTAATCAATTTTTGCATTAGACAACTAAAATTAACATTAACAATCTTTCCAGTGTTGATTTGCTTCGTTTTTTAAAATAAAATTCTTTAGTTTTCCACTTCAAAATTTTTTCTTTATATAATTCTTAACTCTTCCAAACAGTTTAAAGATGGCTACCGCCCCTAGCGGCAAAAATGTGCAAAAACATAACTTACAACAACAAAAATCTTCAAAACTTCCAAAAATGTTAACTAAATTAAATTCCAAAGAAAACTCAATTAAAGATACCATCAATACAGAACCTATTTCAAGATCTCCATCTCCAGAGCCTCTAGATTCCCCCCCCCCTACAGGCTGAGGCTTGCCTCATCAAAGACAAAAAACAATCCCAAAAAAAGTAATCTGACCAATCATAATGTTGCTCCAAGCAAAACTGGGAACATTAAAAATTCCTCAACTATGAGGGGAAAAAATCAACCTCCTACACCTAAGTTTAATGCAGAAACCTCAGCCAACTCTGAATCCTTTAAAAATCTAACACACAATAATTACTCCAAAGATGATGCTACTCATGATTTCCCATTTCAGTCTACCAGTGCAACCAAGTTTGCCAACATTACTCCCACTAATATCAGTCGCACTATAGAGCCATCCCTTATTAAAAATCATTCCATAGATAGCTCCCTAAAACCACAAGTCTTTGCTAATTCCCATGCTCAGGCTGCATCCAGCACTGTACCATAAAATCCCAATATAACCAGATCACAAACATGCCAATCTGAGCTCCTTCAAAATCTGTGAGGCCTTGATGAGAACAATTCTAACAATCATAATTCAGCAACCTCAGCAACTTTTCCTACTAAACAACTCACAGCAGAGAAACACACGGTGATCTCAGAACAATTTAACCACACAGTTCCACCATTTCTCCTCAAGTCACTTCATTACTATCAGAGTGACAATTTCTGTCATTCTGGTAGTTACAGATTCACAATGCAGACTTCACAAATTTCCAACACAGCAGCTCTATGACCGTATTAAACTCCACAATTTAACTGATAATATACATAAAATCATCACCTTTCCTAATGAGTTTCACAATACAATACAAAGACAAGCCTTCAAAAACAGATTCAAATTTTTACACAATATGTTCCTGGTTGCAATAAATCATCCATACTTAAGGGGTTTATCAAAAACTGTCACATAGGGGTGGAAAGACAGCACCTACAGAAATATCTCGAGGCATTTGGACAAGTTACCTTATTTGAGTACCTTAGGAAACCTCTCACCAACACAGTCTCATTTCAATTCATCCTTAAAAAGGTCTCTCTCCTGAAAGCATTCCCACAACAAGATCATCTCGATTAAGGGGATCAGGCTACAATGCACTGGAATGGAAATAAATGAAAAATAGATGGATGGATGGATGGATGGATGGATAGATAGATAGATAGATAGATAGATAGATAGATAGATAGATAGATAGATAGATAGATAGATAGATAGATAGATAGATAGATAGATAGATAGATAGATAGATAGATAGATAGATAGATAGATAGATAGATAGATAGATAGATAGATAGATAGATAGATAGATAGATAGATAGATAGATAGATAGATAGATAGATAGATAGATAGATAGATAGATAGATAGATAGATAGATAGATAGATAGATAGATAGATAGATAGATAGATAGATAGATAGATAGATCTGCATATGATTTTTAAAATATATAACAGTACAATGAAATTTTATGTAAAAATTTAATTAATGATGTCAGAAATCTAGCTTCAACAGAAAAAAAAATAGATGACTTTTTTATGATTTATTTTTCACATGGTTTAGTCAATTTTTTTATTCCCGAATTTTTTTTATTTTATACAAATACATGGGATAAATAATCAGTAACTCTATCTCCAAAAAGACCAATAGGATCTTGCTATATTGATATTAATTCATATTTCACTTTATAGGCAGACTTTATTTTATATTATAGTATTATAACATTAATATATAATAATTTTATATATATTTACAAATTAATCTAAAGGTGCCAAACTTTCTGTACTCTCAACCATAATATTCCATCTATCAGATAAATATCTTCATGAATACTACTAATCATTTACCTATTTCAGATATCTTTTATTAGTATGATTAAATTATATGATATAAAATTAAAAATTATATTTACATTATATGCGTGCACATAAGTATCTATACACATACCCACAAAAAAAAATTGTGCCAAAATATTTTATATCTTTACTTCAGTGATTCAGAACTATAATATCCTAATTTAACTATACTTAAAGACTTTTAATATAGACAAAAATATTTATATGGATAGCATTGCAAGTAATAGCTTCAATTTTACTGATCTTCTATGAGAAGCTGTCAAAATGGTTCTTTTTCTGCATTATAGTATTTAAATCCATTTTATCTATGAGCCTACTTTAACAAAACATCCCTAGTATATCTCTGTAAAAAATAATGAAATAGTTATTACTTATCAGATTAGATAAAATGCAGTTGTAATATGTATTTGTAGTTTTTTTCTATATTATTGATATATTAATTAATAATTGTATTGCTAATTAAAATAACTATGAGTTTGACACTTTTAAAAAATTCCATGTTTTGCCTACATTTGGGCCCAGTAAAATGAATACTATTCTAAAGTTCTCAATTTTCAAATTCATTGAATTATAATCTCAGTTAATAAATAAATAAGATCATGCTTAAATCTAATCACACTATTCCAATAAGTATTTAAAACTAAAATTTTTAAATCCTTGACATACTCAAATTTTTTATTCATAACACAAACTTTTTCTCACATTAGTTATTTTTTAAGTAAATATGTTTTTATCTAGAATAAAATTAAAAAAATAATGTTACATGTTTTCACATGCTAATATTGAGACATATGGGAGTTTTAATATGGTTTTAATATGTTTCTAGGTAGTTTATTGTAGACTAATATTTTATATTATTATTATTGATGTTGTTGTTAGCTGTGATAAGAGATTTTTATAATATATATTTTAAATATCATCTTAATCATAAACTTAGTAATTTATTTATTAAAATCTATAATCATTACTTTTTCTACTATTTTTTCTACATACAAAGAATTATTTATAAAGAACTGCATAACTTTAATTACAGCATCAAACACTAAAAATGCATCGTTTGCAATATGAGAAAATTAAAGTATTTAACTTTAATCTTGTTCTTATTATTTTTCAATATTTGCCTTTCATGTTAGGAGAAAAATACAAAGTCCAAATCTTCTCCTATCACCAGCTGAATTGTTGCTAGTTTTTTATTTTTTTCCATAACTGCTGTGATTTGGATTTTATTGTTTAATAATATTTGGATGACTTGGTGCTGGGTCTTTTTATTTATTCTGGAAATAGTATATTTTCAAGTTTATAAATATCAAAATTATACACTTTTAAAACTTATTTTTTATTAATATCTCTAATTCATCTGTATTCATTTTCTATGTAAATCTATAACAATATCAAAACTGTGTTTCTCTTTATTTACTTTTTCTCAGTATTTTAAATCATATAATGAGATGTTTGCTGTCGTATTTTACCCTCAGAATAATGAGATAGTTAGTTAAACTAGAGTTAAAATGGTTAGCTCAAAAATCTTTATATCAATTTTCAAATTTAAAATTATTTATTTAAAGAAATAAAAAAAATTACTCTGCTGAATTAAATTAGAATATTGTGTTCAACTTGTGCTTGGGTGTTTGAATAACACATGATCTACCAAGCAACTAACCACAAGATTAAATCTTTAATTATTGAATTATGTATTAATACCAATACAATTATGTGTTTACCACAACATTTAAGATGAACTTTCAACTTCTGTAACTTTTTAAAATATATTTTCTTCTTGCTATCTTTTTTTTTCTCAATCCATAATATTTCGTTTCAGATTTTGTTGAGAAAATTAAAGTATAGGAAGAATTATATTCAATAGTATACAATATGTATTATTAATACATATTCATATAATAACAGTTTTTTTCAATATGTTAAAAAGTTTTGGCCAACTTTTTCGGTTGTTTTCTCATCCCTGGTGTTCGCCACAGGATGGCATTGATGCTAATCAAAAACATATACATATAATGATTCCAGGCCAGACCTAAATGATCGATTTGATCTAAAAACATCTGATTTCTTAGATTTGTAATAAAATATTCTACTAACTAATACTATTATATGATGTTAGTTTTTTCATTTTTGTAAATGTTTATTAATCTTATCTTGTTTTTGTGTTTGTGTGTTTTAAAGTTACGGGGCTTTTTCGAATTTTTTTTGTTTTGGACTTTATGTGTGTCTTTTTAAAGTTACGGTATTTTTTTTTGCAGAGTAAATCAATAATTTGATTCAAAAGCAAGGTGTAATAAGTCAATATTTATTAATTTTAGATTGTTTTTTAATTTGTGTGTGTGTGTCTTTAAAGTTACAGGGCTTTTTCTCATTTTTTTTTGACTTTATGTATGTCTTTTTTTAAAGTTACAGTATTTTGGGTCAAGAGTAAATCAATCATTTTATTAAAAAAGCAAGACATAATTCTAAATCTATCAAAAGTAACATAATTTATATACTACAATTTAGAATTGATACCCGACTACTATTAGTAAGAACCGTCATTGAAAGACTCAACTGAAAAATGATACCTGACTAATTTCCGTTTTCTTTTTTTTTTGGGGGGGGGGGGGGGACAGTAATGAATCAGAAAGTGGGTTGTTTTTGTTAAGTCTGTCTATATAAAAAGGGTACCATTATTGAAATACTAAATTTAAAAATGATAGCCGACTAATTTGCGTTTCTTTTGACAGTAATTAATCAGAAAGTGGGTTTCTTTTTTTTTGGTAAATCTTTTGTATATATAAAAACAAACAAACCATAATTCAAATACTCCATTGAAAAAATCAAACCCCGTTGAATTTGCTTTTTTTTTTAAAGACAGTAATTAATCAGGAACTGGGTTGTTTTTGTTAGTGTGTAGATATAAAAACTAATCTTATTTTGAAATAATAAATGTAACAAAAAAAATAATAATACCCGACTAATTTTATTTTTTGGACAAGTAATTACTAATAATTAGACACTGAATTTTTTTTGTTTGTGCGTATATATATAGCAAAAGTAACTGGTCACGGATGAATTCTCACAAAAATGGTACTTTTTGCGTGATCCTTCAAATTTTTTTCCCTTCCGCACCCTTCAGGACATTATTACTAAACTTACAACAGTAAAGTAAGTTACAACACATTAAAAAAAATAGACGTCTTATCAAATTTTACAAAACTATGACTACTTCAAATATACACACTCTCACATGAAACTACAGAGAAAATAGATATTCTACTATTACGAGAAAATGATGAACAAAATCAACTACTACAGCAGCCAATCAAGGCATTTCTTTCTCTTTGCTTTTAGCATAGAAAAAAGCCACAACCGGAAGTCATCGGGAACTCTTTCTGTGTTTTATCATAAAAAGAAGTCTCTTTGTGTTGGCTTCTGTCACTGCTTCCTCCATCCAACATAACATGAGGACTCATTTCTGTGTTTATAACGTACAAAAATTCCTCTTTTGTTGGGTGAAAGCTGGTGAAATGGTATATTTCTAGGAATTGACCTAGAAATAGTGACATCTTGAGGCGAACACCAGGGATGAGAAAACAAACACTTTTTCTTCTATCTATATTATCTTACTTGAATTTAAAAAAGAATATTATTTTTAGGAGATTGCTAAAAAAACAATTTAATTTACTGTGGGAGGTGGTGGTGGAGGGATAAATAAGATTAAAACGATTTTCATTAGGAAAACATAAACTCAACATTTTTAATAACTTGCTTTAAAAGTAATTTTTTTGCAAATATTCTGGGGGGAAATGCAACCTGAATTTTATATAAAAATTATCTAAAATTCTATTATAAATTTTTCTAGAACATGTAATAAATTTTTAGGATTTAACAACTAACATAAACCCATTAAATTAGAATATTTATGTTAAATTTGGAAATTTATTTTGAGATAATAATAATATAGCAAATCACTTCTTACCATATTTATTTGGTGCACATAAGATTCAAGATTTTTAAACTATAAAAAAAATACATACAATGATATGAATGAATATTTTAATATTATTTTTAATATTTAAATAAATAATACACATACGCACTTATAAATTTAAATACAACCTAACACTATACAAGCAATTAAAAACAGAATAGAAATTTATATAAGAGTATAATACTAGCCAAAACAAAATTTTACTAAAAATCTTACCCATCCCTGGTTTTATCTATTAACAATGAGATCTTCTCAAGTAAAATTCAGCTAAACATCGACCATATTTATACCAATCAAAAATACTCTTTCCATCATTCACTTCAACAACCAACTTCCTCTCACATCAAAGGAAGTTGGTTGTTGAAGTGAATGGTGGGAAGTAAATTTAGTTGAATTTCACTTGAGAATATCTCTTTGATAATAGATGAAACCATGGTTGTGTAAAAATTTTAGTAAAATTTTATTGTTTTGGCTAGTATTGTATATGAATTTCTATTTTATACTTATATATATGTTTTAATTAATAATTTACATTGCTAAATATTTAGATGTAATATTTTTGAGATTAACTCATTGCAACTATTTATTTTAAATATAATTGAATAGCCTCCAACTTCAGCAAATGACAATCCAATTAAAGTTAAAATGATACCACTTTAACTTTGTTCTCCTTTATATATTAGGAGGATTGTCTTCAATGTTTTACTATAAAGCATGACTTTATTTAATCAATCAGAAATTTATTGCTACATGTTTTAACATATAATTGACATATAAATCTGACAAGTATGAAATTACTTTCCGTTTTAATCTTATCAATGAAGAAGAACAAGGTTAAAGTGGTATCATTTTAACTTTAAATGCATTATCATTTCCTGAAGCTGGAGGGTTTTTAATTATATTTAAAATAAAAAGTTGCAATGCATTAATCTCATAAACATTATATTTAAATATTTGGCACTGTAAATTATTATTTGTTACATAATATTGGAATTTAAATCATTATTGGTGAAATTTTTAATAGACAGTTTCAATTAACTTTTCGCACCCCTCCCAGTTCTATCAGATTGCTTAACAACACTAAAGATAAATTAGCACTGTCTCAAACACCTCAAGCCGTTTATAATATTTCATGCACTCATGCAAATTGTAGAGCCTCATATTATGGGGAGACCAAGGCAGCAATAGAAACCAGATTACAGCAACATAAATACGCATATATTAAAGCTCAATCAGATCCATCACATTATTCAATTTTTGCAATTCATCAAAAAATAACAGGACACCAGTATGAACCTCAAGATGTCAGCCTGATCTGCAAAGAGAGGCACGATTTAAAAAGAAATGAGGAGGCCTGCTACATAGTGATGGATTGCAATGCCATTAACTGCAAGAACATATGCTTCACGATTTCAAGAAAATGGAGCAATTAATCTTAAACTTTGCATAATTTGCATATCATTAATTCACTTGGAGCTTTGATAATGAGAGCACGTCTCTTGAAAGCGATCAGAATAGTTTAATTTTATTTTGTTTTAAGCATAAAATAGCTTTGCATTCAGATATAATAGCGCTTATATTATTTTTACAAGTAGATGTTCACGCAAAGTTTTTGAATTACAACATTGGTAAGATTAAAACTGAAAATAATTTCATATTTGCCATTATATATAGCAAGGAAATCAAGTCATATATCATGACTTAATTTAAAAAGATTCCATTGCAAATGTTATATAATGAGCATGTCAGTAGCCCTTAACAAGCTTTTCAGAACATCCATATCTCCAGGTCAGTTTCTAGCTCATTATATAACATTTGTAATATAAGTTTATTAAATTAAGTCATGTGATATATTACTTGATTTCCTTGCAATTATTGTTATTGCTATTAAGGCTTTGGTGATTTTATATTGCTAAAACTATTAATATATAGTGTATCTGAACTTAATTTTCCCATATGTCTATTTAAGTTAGAAAGCTGGATTTGAAGACATGGATGTCTGAAAATTTTTACATTTTCTACTTAATAGTTATACATTATATAAAGTGCTAGGCTTGACCTGGTATTTTAAATCTGCTTGAATATCCTAGTGCTCCACTGATGAAAGCCAAAGCTAGAAAACGGTCTGGGGATAGGAATGTTCTGAAAAGCTTATTACGAGTTATTGGCACATTCATTATATATATATTGTAACCATATATTTATGCCCCTCAGGATTAAGTGTAAGTTATAATAATAATTTTTAAAAAAAAATTCTTTAAATAAAACTAAGCTTATTCTCAGTTAACTTTGTTCTAATTAAGTTATATAGGCATTAGTTATATATTTTAATTGTTAATAAAATACTTTATTAAATATGCTGGTTATTATTCATTTAAAAATATTATTTAGTTTGTTGGAAGATGCATAAAATTTCAATTTTACAGTCTATACTGAAGTAAATATTAAATTAGAATATACTGTTTAAAGTAGCGGTATTAAATAAATTTATATAGATATTTGCCAATTGACAGTAAATATCTTTAAAAATAATATTTAAAACAATGTTTAAATAAAGTCTTAATTATCTGAATGATATTTGAGTGAAATTAGAAGTTTTGGATTTAATAAATTGTATTGAGTAGTTGAATTATTATTATTTAAAAGTATGTTATTATTTCCTGAAATACATGTGTGTATAACGTTTAAGCAAGTGTGTAAAGTAAGGCTGTGAATTAATAAAAGTATTAATTTATTTAAAAAAATAAAAATAATACTTTATAACTGATGTGTCCTATGCTATGACTATATACATTAAGTCACGATGTTTTTAAATAATTAGAATAGCAAATAGTCCGCAACAACTCTATTTCTACAGTTCGCTAATGTTCATTCCCTCGATGTACTTTCAGGCTGGCTGCTACAAAAACGGTTAACAATGGTCAAAGTTTACACACATCTTGGCCCCAGTCCAGTTTAGCTGCACACGAACACTTCATAGTATAGCACTGCGACTGGCCTTAAGCTCTTTACAGCTTCCAACTCTGCAATAGTCTATCAGATACTTCACTTGAAAGCCGCTGGAAACTCAACTCTTTATTCAGCTGCTATCCGGACGGTTTCCTTAGGCTACGGTCTCCCCAACTCTGTGGGCTCTTTCAGCTATATGCGTGGACTACATTTCCACTGAGCGCTGGACATTAACCGACAGTACTGACGCGAGATATCTCCTACTGGAATTGAACAGAAACGTCTACTGGAGATGCACTTAAATACTGGCCTTACGTAGTTGTTACACAGTCTTTTTATAGCTTTCTGATAACTGCAACAATTAATTACATTGTTCAACAAGGTGAGATCTCTTATCTAAAAATATTTGCAATCAGCAAATATTTCTTGGAATTATCATTCGCCATTACGTTAATGCCTTAATTAAATTCCTCAGTTATCAATGCGCGATCTAAAAACAACCTCTCGAATAAATACTAGTTTTTCTGGAGTGCATAAACTTGTATGCAATTTTTACAAAATACAACAATAACAATATTGAATAATAATAATTATAATAAAGGAGCTTTCAAATAAAATAGAAGTTAATAAATGTTTTTAAAAATAAATATATTATTTTATTACGTTAAATAACTTTTTTTGAAAGATAATTCTGCAACTGTTTAGAGAAACATATGAATAGCATAAATTTTAATCTTGAACTTCTTTTTTCTTTAAAAAATAGTCAGTATAAACAATATTCACCAAAATATAAAATAACAAACCAATTTTCTTTAAAAAACTTGTTTTTTTAATTATATGATTAGGCAGTTTTTTTAATTAGAAGTTCAAAGTTAAACTAATTAAAAGGTCAGATTAATGTTAGTGTTGAATGTCCGGCCTCTAATACTTTAAATTTGATTGGATAATGGCATGCCACATGGAAATAATGCAGCAAAAAATACACATATCCTAGTGTATAAAAGGAGTTTTTTAAAAAAAGATTGTGGTTGAAATAATAGAAAGTGATATTAAAATTAAAAGAAAGAAAGAAAATTAGTTTTTTTTTTTTTCATAGTCAAATGTGTTGACCAGGAAGCGAACCCGGGCCAGCTGCTTGGAAGGCGGCTTGCTAACCACTAGGCCACCAAAGAGTTGAAAAGCTAATAGTTATTTTTCTGTTATTCTTCCTATATGTTAACTATGCATTTAATGATAATCATGAAAAAATGCTAATTTCACTTTATTTAAAAGAAATAATAAAGATTGAACTGAAAAATTACCGGAAGCTGATGAAACATCAGGAGATGAGTGTGCACTTTGCCTAATTGTAAAATTATTAGTTGATTTGAACTTTCAATTATTATTCATTAATTCTAATGTCTATTATATATACTTTGAAATTGACATCAAATCTAACAAGCAATTAGTTTATTTATTATAACTTCACCTATTTTAACTTTAAAACAAATAAGTTATATAAAATATCATTAATAAAAGATTGCCACATTTTTCTTATTACAAATAAAATTTTTAAAGCTGTATATTTTTTTTTGTTTTATACAGAAATAAAATAAAAGATGAAATATCTTCAAGACTTAACCATCTTTAAAAATAAGACAAAATGTGATATCCTCAAAGTGTTTTTTATTAATTTAACAAAGGAAAAAGTTATTAAAATTGACTCTTTTAAAATCTATAAAAAAACTTGATATTTTTTATGTTTCAGTCGATGTCAGTAAAAAATATCATCATTATTATTCATCAAGTATCCAGAAATAATCTACTCATTGATTGTTGGTATATTTTGCGACTCAACTAAAGAAAAAGTAGTTCAAATTCATTTTATACTTAATGATTAATTAAGTAATGAAAATTTTATGATGGAATTATTTCGCTATTCATTAATCTATTCTAGGCAATCCAATACATTATTTTATTGAATTGATGTGGAAAATATTTAAAGGAATTTCTAGCTTAAACTCTATATATGTGTTTCTTTTTTTTAAAATTCCCTATACTGAAAGATTTGTATAATATATTCCAACCAAGGGAAAAACAAAACAGACTTCTTGATAAAGGGATTAATTCTCATTGTGGGAAGAACTTTAATCCTTTCAATTGGGTAAAAGACTCTAGCGTCTATGAATATGATTTTATAAATTCAAAATTTATTCTTCGTATGAGGTAACTGTAATTTTATATCATATGATTATTGTTTTAATATTTTATATGGTATTACAGTGATATTTATGATAGTATTTGCTGCGTAAGGATTTGTTAAAAGAAAATATAAGTAAATGGTTGTTTTTTTTATTGAAAAAAAAAAAAAATTATATCCAGGTGAATATTTTACTTGAATAATCATTAAGAGTTATTTGGATTAGTATTTGATATGATATATTAAATTGTTGTTCAGGACAAAACAGTCTTTATATTTGATGTGTGTAAGAACATTTACAATGTCTGAAAGTCAGTGTATTAAATTTAAATAGCGTATGAATTACAATATGTAGTTTTGTTACATCATCTTATCCTGCGAGTTCACCTACATCAATTAACTAGATAAATGTTTTATTATGCATATGAGAGTGTGTGCGAATGACTATTTACATATTATCATTATTGCTGTTATATTTATGACTTTCTTATTTATTGATATGCTGCTTGAAGTCTGCTGTTAATTTTGGCAATTGATGTTGATATCTTTTCTCTTGCTGATGCTTATGTTGAGCCCCTCCATGAAAGAGAAATTATGGCTTGCTAATCTTTTGGCACTGCCTGTACATAGATAACGGATAGCTATTCATATATTATTTATTATCCAACTTGCCTATACTGCAATGGTTGAATATATTATTGAATATTTAAGGGCATTTTAAGGTTATTTGCTAGTTACTTTAATTTAATATTTTAAACAGGTTTAAATTATAGTGTATATCTTATATCTATTTTCTCTTCTCTCATAAGTACTAATAGTATTGCAATGGTGTACTTATAATTTATACTATAAGCTATTTTTGTAATGTAAGAACAAATGCTTTTTCACACTGGTTTTGAGACGTATTCAATATCATGCTAGTAGGCTGATATAGGCATATAGATTTGTTGATTTATCCATAGTACAAGATAGTCGGAGACATGTATTGGATGATAATTGTAAGAACCTAATAAATAATGCAAAGATTATTATTATAATTTTGTAACTATATTTGAAGGGAATATTTAATTGTATAAATATTTTATCTTAATCTGTTAAATTAAAATTAGTATTTTTTAAATATATATTGTACTAAATTTCATATTTTTTTTATATTATAAATAAATATCTTGTTATTATTAAAATATGTTTCATTAAGATTACTATTTCATTCATTAACCAGAAAATTTTATAATACTAAAATTTTATTATTCATTATTTTTAAAAAAGGGTCACTTATTAGTATTTACCTGATTTACATCTGCATTATAATAAGACCTATGCTTCATTAATTCCAATTTATTTTAAATGTGTTTTTATAATGCTTTGGATAGCATAAAATGTGCCCTTTCTATCTGTTGCATTACTTCGTCTGTATGTAATTATTATAAATTAGTTTATTATAAGATTATAGACTTAGATATATTTATGTGCTGGATAAATAAAATATTTGTACGTGAAGAAAATTTTAAATGCTTTAAAGAATGTTTTGTCGATAATTATTGGTCCCTAAATTTTATACTCAGTTTATCTATTTGCTTTTTATATTTGATTGAAGCACAACATATCAAAAATAAAGTAATAAAGTTGATATAAAATGTTTATTTACAACTTAAATAAATATTGCATATGAGAATGTTGGAATCTTTAGTATAACGTATCAATTTATGTTAAGTATAATGTGAACCTATGATACAGCTAAAATATTGAAACTTGAGTTTTAAGATATCTAAGCTTCTAATATAAACCCTGAGAAAAGATTCAAACCCCACAGTTGTAACCTAATAAGAATATTCTATTAAGATAATTAT
Source organism: Epiperipatus broadwayi (assembly GCA_028023455.1). Taxonomy (NCBI): domain Eukaryota; kingdom Metazoa; phylum Onychophora; class Udeonychophora; order Euonychophora; family Peripatidae; genus Epiperipatus; species Epiperipatus broadwayi. Next base: position 3,953,708 of record JAQFVV010006218.1, read on the forward strand.
TATCATTATTGTTGTTATTAATCACATTTATTATCTGAGATTTACAATATAAAAGAACCTGGGGGATTTTTCAATTTTAAAGAGAATTGGATAGACATTTATCTACAGCTAATTTCATGCTGTGTTGTCTCTTTATCCTGAAGAGTGGTTGAGTTACAATATATATATATATATGTGTGTGTGTGTATCGATCTTGCGGAAAAACATTTAGCAATAAATTTCTCATTGATTAAATAAATTCACGATCTTTTAGAAAAGGCATTGCAGACAATCTTCCTGACATATGAAGGAGAACAAGATTAAAATTGTATCATTTTAATTTTAAATGTGTCATTTACTGAATCTGGAGTACTATTCAATTATATTTAAAATAAGCAATTGCAATGAGTTAATCTCAAAAATATTATATATGTTTGCACACAGTATTTATTTGTAAGTGCAATACACATTTTTGTATTTAGAAAACTATCTACAGGAATGCCTGAAACAAAGAGTGTGTGTATGTGCGTACACCTGTGTGGTAATGAGATTTAGACTAACCAATAAGAACAAAACATTATATAATGCTATTATTAACTTTTTAGCAAACTTTACTTTTTAAATGATTTCAATGCTTAGTCTAATTACATTTTCGTATTGCAGTTTTTTTTCAGTCATGTATACCAGTGGAGATAGTCAACATTGCATCTCTTTAAATGATTCTGAGTTTATGTATATCCTTTATTAAAGTTTAATTTTATTTTTTTATGTGTAATACATTACTTTTTATTTAATTCACATGTCTAATCCAATAATGAATCACAACCAGCAAGCTGGAAAACTTACCCATTAGTCTTGAAAACAATAAAATTTGCAGAATATATACTGTTGTGTTTACACAAACTAACAGAAATATGTTTATAAAGTATTTATTAGTGAAACAAATATAAAAGTGTATTTACACTATGTATAATGTTATATTTCAGCCTATTACCATTGGCAAGAATAGCTTCTAATTTCCACTGTAAAAAGATGAGACTTCAGGTACCGTTATAAATGTACCTATGATACTTCCAGCTGTACTTTGACAGCATGCCTCATGACTGATTTAGGTTCTAGCAGTTTCCAATCCTGAATGCAAACTAACCTCACTGTGTTAATTGTATAGTGGACAACCAGTATACTGCCTTTCAGCTTTGACAATTGTTGTCTGACATTACATGCAAATGGATTAACTATTTACGGCCATATCCCCATTTGTAATAGAAATAATCAGATTCACTGAGCATCATCATTGATTCCCATTTTGCTATTGAATATATGTTGTCTATCTGTACATCCATTAGTCCATACTTATTAATGCTCAGTTTAATCAAGATGAAATGGAATCTATACTAATACATTATATGAAGGCAAGGTGAGATCAAACAAATACTCATCACAAAATTTAGTGAAATCTCCTTAGTTTAAAATTTGGTAGTTTTCTCTTAGCATGTTGAAACCATGAGGTATGTACTTTTTATGTAAACAAACACAAATATAATGTTACTGGGCCTTTGTTTTTATTTTCAACTTTAACATTATTTTTTAAAATGGAATAATTATGTTTTTAAATTACATTATACATTTTAGCACTTGTGACATTTTGCAAACTATTTTTAAACAATTTACGAAATGACATTATTTTGTAAAAAACATTATTTTCAAAAATACAACAATTACATTTTTAAATTACCTTCCACAAGTCAGCATGTAGCACTGGAATGTGCATGGGGGAAAGGACCAATGGTTTTGCCACTCTGAAGGATCGGCCAAAAGATGCAGTACTCATTTTACAAACCAACATTATTTTACAAAATACAATAATTACATTTTAAAATTACATCAGACATGTCAGTGCATAGCACTGGAATGTGCAGGGGGGACTTTGGTTTTGCCCATCCAAAAGATCGGCCAAAAATGCAGTACTCTGAATCAAACCAAGATTATGATTTACAAAACAAAGTGCAACATCTGACATTTTATTTGTCTTGTATCTGCTCTTAATCTGACCAAAAGATGCTGTACTCTGATAAAACCAAGCTTATGATTTCTGAAATAACATGCAACCTCAGCCATTTCATTTGACTCGTAGCTGTTCTTGTGCAAATGTGTCTTTTTGCATGACGACCCTTTTGCAATTGTTTTCACATTCTGTGATGTATAGGGAAGCACAGTGATGAGCTTACAATTATTAGTATGTAATACTACATCAGTTAGGGTATAATATCACTATTACAAAGGCATATTACAACAGTTATGGCCAGTTGAATTCCAAACATCCTCACGATATATGGTAGCAATCTGTTAAGTGTGCACATTTTCATAATGTCACAAAGCACATCAGTGGGTCATAATATTGGTGTGCAATTCCATGTAAGCTTGCAGTGGCTAATATGAAGAGAACTGTTCTATAGGCCATAACTTTCTATGCAAAAGCACAGAAATATTGGACCATGTAAACAGCATATTCTTTATTTTTGTGCGTTTGCATAGAAAGTATGCCTTCTCTTCTCACGATTTCAAACGCTAAAAGAAGACTACTTAAAATTTATTAAATCAAGAAGCAGCACATTGAACTTTAAACTAGATTCACATCCAATTATATCTTTTCATCAAAAAAGTTACCTAGATTTTTTAACTTTATCTATATTTTCAAGCTAAAAATTATCCAAGACAATAGTGCTTAAAATGTTTCTTTGATTTCACTCTGTTAAGATATTTGATTTTTGAACAATAATTACTAAAATAAATTTTTTTAGTTTCTGCATTCGAAATATTATAAATAGCTTGTAAAGTATATAGTTATCAGAATCCTGTACATATAGAAATCAAGAAAAGAACTTTGTTGTCTTTTAATAAGTTTTAATTAAAAACTCACCATAAAACTCACATTACAGTTTCTTATCTGTCTCAGAAAGACATTATTATAAAATAAAAGACAAAGTTAATACTATGATACAATTCTGCGTAATATATTTTTAATTGATTACATTTGATTATTTACCACCAGTAAAGTACTTTGGAATGTATCGGCTCCATACTATGTGCAAACTTCGTTGATATTCAGATATTATCAAACTTTGCCCACAAAATTTATAAATCAATCAATTTAAAAACAATATATAAATCATGCTTCTAGATCCTGACAATTTTCTCAGATTTATTTGATCGCAAAAACTAACGAAAGTTTTTTTTAATCCCCATGAACACACTGAGTTTCTCTAAGCAATATAATAAAATTTTGGAAAATACTTTTTGCTAAAACCGATATTCTAGACTAATTACTGAAATCTATTTTATCTTTTTTATTTTTATAAATTACAAAATTAAAAGCATTCTTAAGATTAGTTAACACAATATCATGATTCTCATATTATTAACAAAATTCAAAAGTTTTGAAGCTGTCATATCTTCAATAGATTTTCCAACCTTTCTATTAAATCACAAATAGTTTTAAATTTACCAGAAAAATATAACTGTCTAAATTTTAGCAAGTAAGTGAAATGTATATGTCATTACAATCGACAGAAAAATTCCTACATTATTATTCCAAAAGTTTTCAAAATACTTTTTGTATTTGTTCAAAATGTTAACATTTTATTAAAAATGTTCCATTTATTGATTTAAAAAGATTATGACACGATTGTTTGAGTGATTGTTTGAGTTAGTATATATAGTATTTCTCATGGTTTAACATTGGCAGTCTTAAAGATGCTAATTGCATTAAGTAAATCAAAAATCAATGCTTAATTGAGAATAAAATCATTAAATATTTATGATTTGCATTTAGAGCAGCATTCTATTCTAACATTCTACTGGAGAGCCATCTATTGTAAATATGGGCATACCAAAATAGAGATTATGAATATAAGAAGTTATGTAATATATTGACTATATACATATAATGCAATACTAAAGTTTAATAGCCAAAAATTTAACATCAAGGGAAATAAATCACATAGAAGTCAAAACATGTAGAACAGCTATGGCAAAAAATCTATCATGAACTAATTATATAAAACTAAGCTTCCATTTCAGAGCCACTACTTTCTAATGTGATAAATTTGTGTCACAACCATAAGAACTGGATAGTAGATGAGTAGAAGCAGATCAGATGATTAGATCAATTATATTTTTAATTTTTCCAAAACTACTAAAGAATATTGTAAAAAAAACAACGTTATTAATTTATCTCCACCTAATCATTATTTTCTGCATATATTGAAGATAATTTGAATATTTTGGAGGATCAAATTCATCTCATAGTACAAACGTTATTTTCAGAAACTATCATCTATTGTGATGATAATTCTCTAGCTTTTTCAGCCCCAAGAATTAATTGTTAATTTGTCTAGTATAAGGATATTATGTCCTATCTGTTTAACCGTTATTGGATTATTATTGACTATTTATAAATAATGGGAGAAATATGAAATGATGGAATCCATCACTTCTTTACAGACATTTCTCATAGAAATTGAGGTTTTTCTCCATAATAAATCGCTGAATATTCTTGTAGATATTGTTCAAATATTATATAATTTTATCTCACATAGCATACAAGACATACATAGTTTTTAAGGCAATAAGGTGCTTCTTAATATTGCTTCAATTATTATAAATAATCATTTTGTCTTTAAATAAATATTGAGGCCATGTTAACACAGTACGATTTCATAAATGTCTTTCTGTCTCTATCTATAAAATTGTGAAAAGAAAAAGTTTGTCTTAATGTTTATTATATAAATATTTAGCACACATCTTTTTCAATATAATAATTTTGATACTTACTTTTTCTTCTAAACTGTTATACATTTCTTTTAAATTAACAAGGGATTGAAAAAGTTGCCGTTCTTCTAAGGTGGCAAACTAAAACAATAACATTAAATAAAATAGTGACCAATATATATATATTTAAAGTCATAAAAAATCGTGAATAAGTTAAAGATATAGTAAAATAGCCTTTAAATAGCCCTCTGCAGGGTAAAGACACTCCTTCATAAAACTATCAGATGTAAAAGAAAATATAGAATATTATTACTGATATATTTAAAATTAAAAAATGTTATTTTTATTCTTAAACAATTATTTTTCTAAAAATATATAATCACATTTATACATATTTATATTATTAGCAATAATTATTAAACACCTATTTTAATAATGCAATATAAAATAATATATATATACATATAACCTCTACTTCTGTATATACATTCTGAAATATCAACTCTAAGCGAAAGCTCTGATATAAATATGAACACATAAACCAAAGAAACTCAAAAAGTAGCATGAGTTAATTTTTATGCATTGTTACTTTCTTCTAATTTATTACATATAGAAATAGATTGTCAAGATAAAGAGCAAGAAAGATAATTTAAAGAGTAATAAATTATATATTAATTTAAAACTTTATTTAATTAATTAAAAAAACCGGAAAGTAAAATGCAAAAAAGATGGTATCTTTATTTTCAATTTAAGTTCACAAAAATGCCTTTATATAGATAGTCTAAGGTGTTGTAATTTTTAATTGAATTAAATATTAAATAATTGAGAAGACAGTTAAAGCAATAAGTTCATTACAGGAATCTAAATAATATTCGCAAAAATATGCATGAGAAAGAATTGATAAGTTTAAAAGAAGATAAGGGCAGTAATACCAAGGATATTGGCGAATACAAAATTATATAAAGAGACGAGCCTGTTAAGACATTATAGATTTTGAAGGATCTTATTTTTATAATGCAGTGAAAATGATTGCGACCTGGTTAACTGAAAAATTAGGCTTTGGCACATACACAATCAAATCGTCTTATGAATTTATAAATAAGATTAAAAACTTAAAAATACACAATAAATACAAAATAGCACAGTCAGATGTTAAAGAGCATTAGATCTCCATGTCTCGTTTATAATTTATAGAATATAATTTATGAAATGCTTCAAAATGTTTACTATAACATGCATAAAATTCATAACTGAAGCATTGAAATGGATCAGCGAGGATAGTTGCTGGTGGAAAACATTATCATAAGCACATATGGCCAATGAGCTTTCCCTTCAGTAGCATTATATGTAACCTATACGTTAAACATTGAAAATAAAATTGATCTCTAAATATGTTCCCCCATCTTCAAACTTTACTTCACATATGTAGATGACATGATATTATGAGCATCTGATACTCAAATCATAGATATTCATCACAAATTGGAACAGGCATCTTCATTAATCTGGACTATCGATAATGCAAATTCCTTGATTTTTATGTTCAAAGATGCCACATTCACTAAACTATAAAATGATACTAAAACAATTAATTTAGTTATTTCAGTGTACCTATTACTATTTTTGTCCCCCTAATAATGTGGATAATGAACCCATGCTACTGTAAGCTTACCTTGAGTTATGCTATTAGAATGTTTAAGAAATGTAAAAGCAAGATGTGATTATTTTTAAAGTTTTTGTAAATGATTAACATTTTTTAAATAATTTTTTTATGGGTATTGGTCATGCTATGGCTATTTTGATAATCAATTTATACAATTAAATATTTTTCAGTTTGCAATGGTTTTCTAATTATTTCAATGGTGTAGTATTTTTAATTTCTTTTAAGTTTTTTAAGCACTCTAAATGGTCCTAACTGTTTGTCAGCCAATTCAACTTAAAGCCTGCCTTTATTATAGGCATTCTTTGCTCATTTAGTTTAATTATTAACTTGTCATTTAAAGAAAGCATAGTCTTTAAAAAAATTGCCCCCAAAAATTATACAATGTACTATAGTTCTTTTAGAAATATTGGAATGCATAAAATCAATTTATATATTTAAAAATAATGCCAATAAGAAATTTAATTAAATATATTCATAAATTACTATTACATTAAAGAAGTTTAAATCTTAAATTAATAGCAATTATAAATGATGTATTTATGCTAATTATATATAAAACAAATTATTCTTAATTTCATGAAAATAAAGTCAAACAAATAAAAAAATTATGAATAAATTTATTTTAAATAAAATTTTATATTTATTTATTTATTTTACTATTCTAACCACAACTATTTTTTAGTTCTAATATTAGCTGAATTTATGAGTTTTCTTCATTATAAGCATTAGATATAAGTCAAACCAAGACTATTAAAAATACTTAATACAATTTTTGATAATTTAAACAGTTTAGAAAATTGTTAGAAGTGCATTAGAAGTACTTATCCACATTGTAGAAGATTGATATTGGACAGCTCTAGTGCATGAAAAGTGCATGCACTCATAATCTAAAAACAAAAATGTTGTAATAAGAATTCATTAAGCAAGAACTGACTGTTATTGTAAAATAGAACTGCACTCTTTTTTTAAAAAATATTACTAACAGTTTCAAGACTCATGTTCGCTTTTATAATAAGTTTAGAGATGTCTTTTTGGAATTCCTTAATTATTACAATAGACTAGTTTTAAATTTATGCAGGTTTTTTCTTTTTCTTTTTATCAGTGCACTCTTTATTTCATTCCTACCAGATTGCAATCATCATCAATGCAAAAAGTGAGACCACTCTCTTTCATTAATGGAAAAACCCCAGTTGTCAGATGATTGAGTGCTATCAAACATCTGAATCTTCATGTCTTTGTTGATAACTTAATGTTTCTTCATTACTTTCTGCAAAGTAAGAACTATTTTATGCTCACATTTTAAATTTTGTGGATGTGTGAACAATCATTGTGTTGTAAATACATATTTTGAATGATTTTGTTTTTTATCAGAGTATCTCTCATTTTAACTTCCATCATATTTTATTATATGTTTGAAATAGAAATGACAAAGTGATAAATTTACACACACACACACACACACATATATATATATATATATATTGAGATAGTTATGTGTCTTATTGCATACAACAACATAATAGTATGTATGTACATATATATAAATTTGAAAGGAAAAGTAGAAATAAACACAGACAAAAATTTTTGTAGATATTTTTTATATTATACTGGAATAACAATTAAGGAATAAATAATTTTGAATTAAAAAAATTAACATTTTATTAATTCTGATTTTGAAATTAAAACAAGCATGTTTTTATGTTACAATAGATATACTGGTAATTATAAAATTCCATTATCTATTTTGATTAGAAAATTTTTTAAATCAACACTTGTATAACATATTTTGACAAAATTGCTAGAAAGTGGTTTTTAAAAGAATTAAAGTGAATTAAAAAGATTCATCAACTTTTTCCAATCAAGATAAACAAAACTTATTTTAATTACTCCATTTTTTAATCCTAACTATAAAAAGTTAGAAAAAAGATTAGAGGCAAGTTTTTAAGAGCTTTATAGTAATAGAGTTACTCTGAGATTATAACTGAAGGTAAAAAACATGGTGGAGTTTTAATTCACATGGAGATCAGGACCAGATTTTATGTGGTTTATTAACTTATATATACTATGTACTAGCTGGTATTTCTGAAGTCTATCAAATTCTAAAATAAATGAAGCTGCTGTATGTGTGCACACAGATACCTAATTATACCTTTTCAGTAAATGACAATAAGTCAGTCTACTGTTTAGAAGGGACCAGCTTACTCAGAGAGTCCATCCGCTTGCTGAAAAATTAGTTTATATATATATTGCTTTACCTATATGCAGAGAGGCACAGATAAAAGTATTGCATCATATATATATATAGTACAGCTAGTGAATAGTATTATATTTAAAATTTCTAATTAATAAATTTTAAAGTAAATGACTTTTGTTAAGTAAAAATAAAACAAGGAAAGAAAATAATAAATGACATTTGTGTCTAGAATATTATTTGTTCCCAGTATTGTTCATAAAAAAAAGAAGAAAATATTGAAAATGAGACTACAAGGATCTGAATTTTAAATATAACTTTCCCAATGAAAATAGCTGGGTTTTTTTAAAAAAAACTTTTGCTTACCATTAAAAAGAAGAGAGACTAATTAATAGTTTTAATTCATAATATTTATATTTTATATATGTATATATACACATATCATATGTGTTTATTTATGTATTATTAAAAAGAAATTGAATTTTTTATAGGTCTATGACAATTCACACATGTTAATTTTTAAATTATTATGCAACACATCAAACTGCTTATATGTATGTGTGTATTTATGTATTATTAAAAACAATTTGAATTTTTTTTAAGTATATGGCTATTCAAATATGTTAATTTTAAATTATTATACATTAAATATGAGTGCATATATATATATTGTAACAGGAACTGGGTTCAAACCCTGTTACAAAAAGGGAATGAAAATGTAGTTTGTAGATAATTTTTTTATTTATTTATATATTATTAGTATTATATAATTATTTATAAAAGTCGCACATACCAAGTGCACGTGTATTTGCTGGAACGAGGAGTGTGGGCATATATTATGAGTGGCATACATATATGTAGGTAAATATTATTGTTGAGAACAAGAAAGTAGAAATTTAAAAGACTTTAAAGCAGGTAAAAGAAAAATTTCTTTTGTAAGTATAAACTTCCTGAATGAATTGGCCAAACAGATCGTATTGTTCAATAAAAAGAAAGAAAAATAAAGAAAGCAAAATCCAACTGCTTGAATGGATATATTTTTTTGTGTGTTTGTTTTAATTAAATGGATTTTTCAGAAATAATTTTGATTAAAAATCAAAAAGAAAGAAATATGAACATGGAATGCCATTAGTTATTGAACTATTTTTGATCTCTTTTGTTTGGTTAAAGTTGACAAAAGGATTTGTAATTAAAAGTTCAGGAATTTAAAAGAAAAAAGAGAGATAAGTAAAAGTCAAGATTGCTAAGTGGTTTTCCTTTTGTTTGACATTTTTATAAAAAAATCTATTTTTGAAACAAAGGAATACCAGCGATCAGGAGGGAGGCAACTGAGATTGATTAATTAATTTGAAAAAAATGGACAGTTGAGCTCTGCTAGTCTGACAGGTAAGGAGTTCAGATATTCTAAATTTTTATTGAAGAAAATTTATTAGGAAAAGCTGTTACATTAGCTGAAAAGTGGAAAGTTGGAGCAGTAAGTTGTGTGAACTGAACTACATGTATGAGTGACCTCATGGATCGCATGGGGTAGAATCATCATCGTGCTTGGTCGGTGTTTGGACTCCAGCCATTTTAATATGCCACATAAATATATTCCACAGTCAACATGTCTAACTGCCCTACATAACTAAAGCTATTTGAATCCAGTGTAGATCGTATGCCATTCCAGAATTAAGCCGAAAGAATAAGAAACAAGATTGAATATGCGACTTTAGAGGGACTAAAGGAATGAAATGTTAAGTGGAAGCAATGGATGCCATATTTGCCTAGGTAGGATCCCCAGAATTGTTTGCAAGTGCACTTGGAAACATATACACCAGTTATTCAAATTATACTATACCGGTAAATATACACTTATTATGCCATTTTAAATTTTTAAAGTTAATCCAACCTAATTGTGAGAATATTTTGTAATATACCTGTATTATTGAATATTTTTTATTGTCTTCTCCTTAATAATAATTCATTAATGTGTGCCATTTATTGATTGTGTTTTTTGAATAAGTAATAGTAGATCTGTAATTAAATTATTGATTTAGTGCGATACACATTATAGAATTTATAAGTTCCAAAATCTTATACACATGCGTGCTGGTGTGAATTGAACGATAATTTATAGCGAGACAGATTAGATAGTAAGGTATATGAGGATTGTAAAAGGTTTAATTTAAACTTTAATGGGAATAAAAGAGAATAGAAAGATATAGAAAGAATTGATTTGAAATTTCGTTCCCCTTTGTTTCTTCTCCAGCGCAAGGTGCTACCACCCCTGAGCATTAAGACAGGCAACTAATTAAAAGACTGAATCAAATAAATATTTAATAGGCCCTACGATTCTTGTATATAATGAGATTGGCGCTTGGCAATGAACAAAAAAAATATACATTGTCCATAAACGTAGAGGTCTAATTAAAAGTTATGTTAAAGCTGGGAGGGTTCAATTTCATTACCTGATATGTATGTGTTCTGCTGTCAGTTGCTTCACTTACCCCTTTGAATGATCCAAAGTTTGGGAAAACTTCTTATAAGGGGTGAATGACTCGATTTGTTTTCGTGAAAACTTCATATGGGAAGGACCGTTAGTAATACATGCGTCACTATAACAATTCACCCTCAGAAAGAATAACTGTAGAAAAGTTGGTTTGATAAGGATAAAGGTTTGAATTCAGCTGAGTTAAAATTTTAAATGCGTAAATGTACACTGACGATGGTGTAAATGGTTTCAATATATATATATGCACATTTTACGTTTTTGATACTGAATTAATTATGTATTGAAAAAATATATTACGATTTATTAGGTTTATTTTTTTATAAACACCAGTGTATGAACACATTTCCACGTGCACACACATATGTGTTAAATCAATCATTAATTACGTATTATAAAAATGAATTTCATCTATAGGTTTATGACAATTCAAATATGTTCATGAATTATTATACTGAATGTCTGTGTGCTGATATATACATGTTTCATGTAAACCTGTTGGAACATATTTGTAAATCTCAATGTGATAGCTTATGGTATTAATCAAAATCAGAAGACTTAATTTATATGTGTAGCCATATTCAGCACACCTTAATTTCATTTTAATTGCTATTAATAAATTGATATTTCATTGTTAAACTTATTCCAATGAATTTACTCAATCCTAAATAGTTTTAGACTATTATATGTTTGTATTATATGTCTTGTTTATAGTAACAGTTATAGAGCTTTTGTTCACTGAGCTGGATTCATGCATAACAATTTGTTATATAAAAAGTGTTTACATTTAGTGTTCATGGACATCTAGTTGATGATGTTCCTGGTTGGTGCAAAGGGGATATCCTTTAAAGTCCATGTACATTTTATTTTAATTATTTATTTAAAAATTAATTTTATAACTGGCCAGTACATTTTAAGTGGCAGAGCATTCATGATAATCAGCATGTTTTAGCATCTCATCATTGTTGTTTTTATTGTTATATATTCTGATGGATTAGTACTTGAGTTTATACATCCAAATTATTATATTGCTGTCCTAAGTTTGGCAAGAGCTAAATAATTAACCTGGTGTATAGTGGACCATTTTCAAATCCAGTCACAAGATTGACTGATTTATTATTGTTGCTTATTCATGATGATAAATGATTATTACTTTTGTGCAATGCTGGTAAAATTATAGTTAGTTCTATGCTGATCTCACAGGCTCATTCATTCTTGATATTCATTTGCATTTAAATTAATATTTAAATTTATATTAACTGATGACGATGAGTGCCATCATCCCAGGTTCACCACCTGTTGCACTGTATGATTACAATATGAGTATACATATTATATAAAACCAAAATAAACACACTTTTATAATTGTACCTATATGAAGATTATGTGATCATTAAAGATAGGTTATGCCACAACAATTCCATTTCATTTGATCAAATAAAGATTTTTAAAATTTTTTCTCTATCTGGAAATAAATCAGCTGTTTTTAATTAACAACTACTAAATAGTTCAGATAAGACTTATTTAGTGATTCTCAATCTGTGGGGGTTATAAACACATGAAAAATAGACAAAAGATTTGAAAAAAGACTAATTATTAAACCAAAATAAAAAAAAGATACATTCTGTTAATATGAATATAAAATGTCACCCTTAAAAATAAGTAAATATATATATAACACAAAAGATATTTTGATGTTAATTATTTAAAATTTCACAAATTAATAGCTTTTTTGATAAACCTGTCTTGTAAAAAAAGTATTAGGGCTCCAAAAAATCATTAGAAGGGGGAGCGATTAAAGCTAATAGGGAAAGGTGGGTTCTGAATATTAAATAAGATTGAGATCCTCTGGATTGACTAGTTTATTTTCATTTATTTTATTTATTTATTCATGAGATTTTCATTTCAGAATTATATTCAAAACATCTCTACCGTTATTATGGATTTGGATTTTTAAGTTCAGTTACATCTTTATTTAAAAAAATACAACTTTATATTCTGAGTTGTTTTTTCAAAAATCATTATGTTCTTCATATTTTTTTTAAAAGTATCATAATGGCTTTAGAAAAGTTATTTATATTTAATTGATATTGTTTTTTAAACCCTTAGTCTGTTTTTAAATAATCTCTCTATAGATTATGTTAGGCTTTCGTTCAATGCAGGTGAGATAATAAAAACAATAGAGGCAAAAAGAATAGTTTACAATTATATGTTAATTGTCGTTTTTTATGCCACTTATGTCAGCAATTCAATATTTATTTCAAGCATGTATCATAATTTCTTTATTATGAAAATGAATTGTGCCATGTGATTTTAAAAATCATCTTTTATTCTTTTTAATTATTTTACTTAGAATATTACTAGAAAATATTTGGTACTCTAACCCGACCTACACGATGGCCGCTAGAGGCGCTGTTTCTGTGTTAGCACACAGAACATACAGGGTAGGGGCCTTGAAAGCAGACAACGCTTTTTTCTGCCGCTAGGTGGCGCTGTTCACCATGCATACGCACAGAAACAGCGCCTCTAGCGGCCATCATGTAGATCGGGTTGGAGTACCAAATATTTTTATTACGTTTCTATGTAAACTACTTTCATATTTTAACAAAAAATACATCAGTTTTTTTAAAATTAAATCATAATAAAACTTTCAAGCTCTCTTTAGCTATCCACTCTATTTATTTAACCGATATACGTTACCATACACATTGAAAAAGATAAATGTTTCTCCAATATACGTTTTCCGTGCCAGCACTCATAGTTGGTCTAGATCATTATCTCCCACATTTATATATAATAAATGTTCAGTTTATATTAAGATAGCAAATCTTCAAACTTTAATCGACAGGCTGCAATCAGATTGGATAGCTGAAGGGAGCTTGAAAGTCTGTGTTCAAATCCCCTATAATTACATCTAAACTCCAAGTATATAAATTATACTTGTAGTCAAATGTTATATATAAAAAAGAAAATTAATTGAGGAAATTAAAAAGAGAAAGAGAAACTGAATTGAACATATATATTAAGAAGAAAGTATAGATTAGTGAAAGACCTTTGGAGAGAATGGTGAGTAGAAACAACACTCTTGGATGATATAAGAGATGGAAAGAGTTATGTGGACTTGAAGAACTGGGCAATGAAGATAATGGAGTGGAAACATGGATGAATTGATGAGGTGACTACTCTCTGATTCTGTCTATGGGACAGAATACTTTTGATGATGATATTGCATATTCTCTTATCAGGGTAAAATGGGAAAAGAGTGTAATAACCCCCCCCCCTTCATTACAGAAATACTTTTGTCTGGTTAATTTTAAAATGCTTACCTTCTCGGTAACATTGAGAATTTGCTCGCTTATGCTCTTTTTAAAGTTTTCTTCGTTGATGACGTTTTGCAGTCTCTTATTTTTTAATTCTGTCAGATCCTTGTGAATATCTTCTACATCTAACTAAAATAAAATTAATATATTTAAATAAAAAATAATATGCTTTATAATAATGATTAATATATTTTGCATGTGAATGTTAAGTGTTTCTTTGTAAAGGAAAATGTGATTTTTTTTTTTTTTTTTGCGAAGCATTGAGATCTAGCAGTTAGGAAGTTCTTCAAAATTATCTCCTGTTCAGTTATTTTAAGTTTATTACATTAATTTTTTTAAGAGTAGATTTATTACTATTAATATTCTTATTTATGTATCTCCCCCCCCCTTTTTTTTTTCCTTCTAATAATTATTAGCTGTATAATATGAGCACTGGGTGTGATTCATAAAAAGCAATCTTAGCGCTTTAAAATAGCTTGAAAAAGTCAAATGTCATCCTAACATTTTACCTCACAGAACTATAGTCTTGGGCCAGATTAAAACTTAATATTTTTTATTTAAGACTTCCAAGTAAGGCCAGGATTTTTATTAAGAAACTGATCCATATCCAAGTCTGGTTAGATATGATTGATAATTAAATGTATATAGATATTCTTCACTATAAACAAAGTTCATGTACTATATGATAGTAGGAGCAATAAATATTAAAAAATGATTAGAATTTTTTTATTTCTATTAAGAAAAACATAGATTTCCTAATTAAATAAGTAATATGAGTAAATGCACCAAAACGCACGCAATGGTGAAGCTAAGTGCAAATTGTAATATTAATAGGCCGGCACTTCCGAGTTTTATCTTCTCATAATCTAAATGTAAAACCAAAGAAGCATGGCTTATAGCTAACAGCACATACACTATAAATCTGAAGGAAGCATGCTTTTCTCTCTCCAAAAAAATAGACTCTCTAATCCACTTTGCATATGTTTAAATATTTGGTCGCATACATTCTCTATAATGCTATGAGAAGATAAAACTTTTCGAAAGCGCTCAGCCAATTAATAGTACAATTTGTACTTAGATTCACCATTGCCTGCGGTTTAACGCATTTAATCATTTTATTTCTATTATTAAATATAAAAAAACACTTTACTGTAAAACTATTTAATAATATTCTTCCTATTATGAATCGTAATTATGAAAATGAAATCTAAAGTTTTACAAATTAAACTTAAGCATTATCAGAAAATTGGCTAATTTTAAACTAAAGCGCATTATCCCAATGCAAGAGTCTATTTTTGTTCAGCAAAAGGTTTATAAATCAAATATTGTTTAAGTTTCAAGAAAAAGGTTTCTATCTGGCTGTAAAAGAGCAATATTTAAATTAAAATACAACTAAAAATAATAGTTTTTAAAAATGAAAAATGTGTCACTTTTATATATTCTGTATAATTTCTTTAATAAAGTTGTCTATCATGTTATCATAGTAATTATTAAAATATTTCATATCATGTTAATAATATTATTAAAAATGATTTGAATGTACTCATTTTAAGCCTTGACAAAATGCAAGTTCTATTTGATGATGGAGATCTATCCAAATACTAGATTAAGATTTAATTATTTTTATTCAGGAATTAGATTTTCAAAGTATTTTAGTAATCCGTTATTTTAAAGTATATGTTTTTATAGTTTTTATTTTTGTATTTGCAGATCTGTTTTAAGTTCTAAAGTACTATTTGCAAAATAAAATCGTTTACAAAAAGTCGTATTATTACTTAAATAATCTCCAATTATTTTTTTCACTATGTTTCCTAATTTTAATATCCCAAATATTTCATTTAAACTAACAGTAAAACATTTTGAAAAAATAAAATTATTATTTTATATTTTTATCATTTTATTTTTCATATTATAATACTGTACTACTAATTATGCGCTAACAGCTTGTTAGAGAGGTTTAACTTTGTTTATAAGGTTATATATGTTAAGCGTTTTCGAAGTTCTTAGACTTCATATTCATAGCTGAGAGCAGTATGGAAAACATTCTTCAGGTTTGAACAAAATTTTGGATCTACATCTTAATATTCTTAATCTTTAAATCCACAGAAGGTTTTATAAAATAAAATATCTTTTTTAATCTATGAATCCTTATAAAATGGCATGATGATTTTTTTATAATTCCTTTCTGTATTTGAGTATGATCTTTTATAGTATGATCTCATATTTAATTTTAGTTTGGGAGATGAGTCCAAGTGATTTTAACAAATATATGCAATATTATAAACCTAAAGTGCCAATAATTTATTGGTCAATTATGAATGAGCAGAAAATGAAAATCCAGTCACCTTCTATCTTATCTATAAGTTTAAATAAGTCATAAATGCTACCTTTGGCAAATATCATAGGCAAGAGTAGGAAGGTGACCGAATGTCCATTTTCTGCCTATTTGTAATATTGTCTTGGCAATAAATGGCTGAAATACTTATTAGTTTAAGTTAAATTATGAGAACTGTGGTAAAACAATTTATATAGACATACACATATAATTATATAAAATTAATAAATACTGATAATTTATTAATATCTTCTTTATTTCCACTGTTTAAATAATTAGTATTATTATTTCATTCTTTTATTCATTAATTTGTATATCTTTACAATTTATGCATTTTAGGTATAAATTTACAACAATATATTTCTATTTTCAGCTTTTTAAAATATATTTTAAATTAAAAAGTTTTTCAATTTTCATTTGCTTTGCTTTTGTAGACTACTTTCAGCATTCTTGTTTTTTTTTTTTAATTACTTTTTATTTGGCAAAATTCTTTCAAATGTTTCATTGTTTAATCCTTATTTTTTAATAAAATGTCTTATTGCTAAAATAACATAGTTAAATTTGTTAACATCATTATAACATCTATTTTAGTATCATTTTATAGTCTTTATATAATAATTTCTTCTAAGCAATTATCAAATTGCTGATTTTTTTGTTCTTGTATAATAATTTGTAATAAAATATTTGTTATCCTCTTACAAATCTTGTTTGAATCAAAGCTATCGTCAAAGTTGGGATAATATATTGGACTATTTCCATTATCTTGAATGTCTAGAAATACAAACAAATTTTTAGTAATAACACAGATTAATAATTACATAACGTTTCGAATAGTATTATTTCCCACACTTATTCAGGTGTTGCTGGCCTCGCCAGTAACAATATTAGCATATAGTGGAACTTACACGTTTAGATTCTTGAATATCGAATTTTAAGGCAAAGCTCTAAATAACTGAGCTATTCTGTCAAGGACAGCAGTCAGTAGAAATTTCTTATATTTATCTGTGGGGTTGGTTCAAATCCTCCTGACCCACTCAATTTTTTTAATCAACCCTCATAGATAAGTATATGAAATTTCTACTGACTGATGTCTTTGACAAATAGTTCAGTTCATTAGAGTATTTAAAACTCATATTCAAAAATGTAAAAGCGTAAGTTTGACTTCTATACTCATATTGATATGGGTAAGGTCAGCAACATCTGAGGAAGAGTGAAGAATGATAATGTTCAAAACTTTGTGTAATTACAAACCTGCTTGTCTATTTGTATGTCACTACTAACAAGTTGTTTGTATTTGAAAAGTTTAGATAAAGTTTAAAATTTTCTAGACATTCAACCATTAATAGTAGATGATGGAAATAGTCCACCATATTATCACATCTAATATACCATTATCACAAATCTTCAGGCATATACTATCTTCAAAGTGTTTATTATTAAAAAGATTTATAAATTTAGATCTAAATTTATTGAAGTATTTTTAAAGAATAAACATATTAGCTTAATAACTTTTAGCTATGTTCTGCATGATTTAGTGCAGTGTTAGAGCGATAGATTCTAGAGCTCAAAATCTATAAATGATCCTTGCCCTTCCAATGCTCAAATTTCTTATGAACTTTTGAATAATACATCATTTAATTATTTACTTATTATTACCTCCAATTTTATATTGAACCTTCTTCCAGCACTTTCTGTTGTTAAGCCCATAAGCATACTACTGTCTTGATTTTGTTTTACTTAGTCAAAATATAATCCAATTTTAATCTATTTTGATTTTCTTTGTGATTTTTTTTTCAACTAATAATTAATAATGTACAGTTTTTCTTCTACCCTAAACTATATTAGTCTATGTTCCTTGTCGTTTCTATAATAAAAATCTAAATGTATACACTGCAGTTTCATTTTTTAAACATTATTCTTTAAATATTTTCCAATTCTAGCATTAAAATCTTTCAAGGCAAATTTTAAATGGGTCATTTAAAAAGAATGTACATTCATATAAAGATTTATTTTAATAGAACGTTTTGAGTTATAGCGTCAATTATTTGCATTAGTGTATCTAACAGTAAATTTAATTTTGCTCTTCTGTCTTAATGATGATGTTATTTCATTTATAATTAATTTTAATCCATTTGTATTTCCGATATTCATAATACTTTTCTATTATTTTTTTCTAATTCCACAATGCTTCATTTAATATGATATAGTTTTCCTAATTCAAATAATCTATTTTTATTTGAAAGTAACCTCAATTATAAGCAGCCAAATATAATGACCCACTCAAATGACAGTCTTTGGTCAAACTCTAGAGACTTTTATCACTATATGCCTTTGATTAATAGCCATTGCTTTGGTTGATGAGTTATAGCATCTATGAAATATTTTGTCCATATATATATATTGTAACGATCCGGAGAATGAGCTTACCGTGATCTGCACTACAGAGCGCCATCTAGGCATTTGAACCTAGAAAAATTTATAAAGTAGGCAGATATGTAAGTAAAAAAAAAAAAAAATTTTTTGGGGTCAGTTGTAACGATCCGGAGAATAGAACTTAACGTGATCTGCACTACAGGGCGCCATCTAGGCATTTGAACCTAGAAAATTTTATAAAGTAGGCAGATATGTAAGTAAAAAAAAATTTTTTTTTTTTTTTTTTTTAAATTTTGATTCCGGTCGTTAGCCCAAGTCACTAGCTCAGGGAGTAGCAGAGATTTAGTAATATAATATCTTATCTAATTATATTTCAATATTAAAAAAATAAATAAAATAAGCCACTGCCAGTAATTAACATACAAAAATTTATTTAAGCACACATATATATAAAATTTCACATTATTATTTTAGTATGTTTATTTTAGATTTTAATTTGATTTTATAATTTAAATTTACATTTTAATTTTTATAATATTATAAGTTTACATTTTAATTAAGTTCACAGATGGATTTATGAAAGTTTGTTTTATAATGTTGAGTATAGATCGGTTACATAGATTACACGGTTAAAAACATTTCAAAGTAAACATAAATGATCAAAATACAAAATCATTGATAACGTCAATTGCATAGGGAACACAAGAAACCCAATGGTGTTCATCATAAGACACCGCATTAACACCAATAACTTAAAAGACATCTGAATAAATACATCTTAGATACTCACTGTAAGGTATCAGTATTTACTGAATGTCTATATATTTTGATCACCTATGAAAACCAAAAACATAATTAACCGGTAACAAACCCATGCAAGTGTCTATACCCAACTTAAATTTAATGCAATTTTATTTATGGGTGTCAAGTATGAATGGACTACATAAATTTGCATTTGAAGGTAAAACATCCTATCCCCATTTAACCTTAGGCTAAAAATTCGCAGTCAACCTGGCATCAATCCATCTGATATATCGATGTATTCAATGTAATACGAATACGGCAACACAAAATAGGTTAAGATAAGACATTGATTCTGTCAGATAGGAATATTACATCTATCTAATGAGAAGAACAAAAAAAAAGCTCCATAGAAATGAACTGTGGTCATTTTGCCGACTTATGATCACATTCCCTAGGCAAGATGAAGTGTGCGGTGTATACAAGCGATTCTACCCGTAGCGAATCTCGAATTACATCTACTAACTACATCAATATATGCAATTCATCGACCTAATTCAACCACGAAACAAATAACCTAAGATTACCCTCCCCTAATATAACTTTACAAATCTATATAGCCATTCACGCCCGACTAATCTTTAACATTTATGTAATTTAGTCTAACGAAAAACAAAAATCATAATAGAAACTTAAAAGAACAAAAAAAAAAATGGAAATGATTTTAAATAAAAAAAAATACATCAAATGACATTATTAATATTAATTTATGTTGGTCAGATAGGATTCTATTTGTATTATTTAAATACGGAAAGTTTTTAATTTAATGTTCATTAATTATAAAGTTCTTACGGTTTTAACATGTCCATAATTTTATCCATTGCTTGCCATGAATGTGAATTCCCACACCATCCTAAAGAGATTGTTTGAGTTAGCCATTGTTTTTTTATTTATCCGGAGGTCTTTTAGTTTAGTTGGTCCTCAATGTATAAAACGATAGTTCATTTCTCTTTCTTTCTTAGCAGAACTGAAGGGATTGAAGAGTGTGTCTTTTCAATCCCTTCTCCTTCAACTCCACAGTAACACATATCTGTCCACTCGTAATAACCAACCAACTTATTTTCAAACCTTTCCTTTTATAATAATTTTGTGGATTAACTCAACATTACGTCATTATGGTGAAAACCTTTTCGTTGAGGTCCGATTTTCGATGGATTTTTTTCATTTGCTAAAAGTTTCTATTGTTTTCCTATCTGACTGATGCTTATACATTTAAATGCCCAAAGGCTAGTTTACTAATTAAAATAATCATTTCCATTTTACAAAAGATTAATTAATTTGTTTTCAAACTTAAACATATATTTTTATCTCTAAATCTTTTCTGAAAATTTAGTTTTAAACTACTCTTTTTTTAATAAAGTTTTATTTTAATAATTATTTATCTGTGCGATTTTATATATATGCAAGTTTAAGATGATTTTTTAATTTTCAGTTTTTAATTCGTAAGAAAGAAATTTTTATTGGCGAACTTTTTTTTTATGTTTACTAATAAAAAATAATGTAACGTACGTATGTGCCCGTTACAATATATATATATGATTTTGATAAATAAATATTTAATTACAGAGAGAAATGGAACATAGATTTTTTTCTGCCTTCAAAAAACCCAACATGATATCTTATCCAAGAACTATCTACTTCTGACAGGGAAGAAAAATTATAGTACTGTTTTAGTCTCAAATGCAGAGAAGAAAGCCATTAAACTTATCACAGTGGCCTATGTATTTTGGTGAGTAGTCTATTCATATTCTCATATTTAAGTGATTATGAAATATTAATGTAGTGAAATGAGGAGATCTTAGAAATTGGATACTGGAAATTCTTAACACTCATTTTTTTAAAGACTTTAGTGAGAAATTAAAGAATCCTATATTAAGACAATAAACGTCACATGATCACCATTTCAATACCTATAGAGAGTTTTGCCTGTTTTTTTTGAGCCCCATATTAGTTAATAGCAAATATCTTTGTGCAGCCATACACACAATACGAGTTTTTAGACCTGATTATACAGATCTGCTTTTTATTAATTTTCTAAAAAAATAATGTTAAAATACAGATTGTTTTACTTTTTCAAGCTAAAATTTGTGTGTGTATTAAATAAGAGCAAAAATTCAATGTACTGCATATTATCGTAATATTATTTTACGATTTACCTGAAAGCGTTTTTCCATATTGTTTAAACTTTTTTGATTCTTCTTAGCCTGAAAAAATTAATTAATAAATAAATAGATTAGATCATTATAGAATATAATTAGAATAAGTGGAGAATAATTTAATTATACATTGCATTATAAATATTTAATTTCTTGTCTGTAAATATATTTTTTGAATCAAGTGTATTAATTAATACATACTTAATTATATATATGATGATTTGAGATATTTAGCAGAAAAATTACAAATGTTAAAAAATATAGAAATATAAAAGACATCAGGTAATATTTTTTACATATTTATTTGATTGATTATTGAAAGTATTTGTTTATATTTAAAGTATTATAATCAATAACAATCATCTTATTAAATAAAGTCCTGTTCTATCCATTTTATTTTCTACCTCTATTACCTGATTTTGTTGACGAGGGAAATCGTGTGTAGTTTTACTTATATTTGTCATACTTAGTTGTATAGTATATAAGGTAAAATAATATATATATACATTACAAGCATAAAGCTAAACTAGTCAATATAAAATCAAAACTACCCCAAATCCAAAAAAAAAAAAAAAAAAATGAATGGATTTGTGGGTAGTTTTTAATATTATATATATTGTGTAGTTTTTGTAGTTCTTTACAATTGAGAAGTATAAGACTTAAAGTGCTATTATCGATGAAAATACAAATTCTATAATAAGAGAATTGTAATTTAAAAGTATTTCACATACGTGGTGATGCTTTGTATTAGTTCTCTCTATGAGAATATGACTATCTTGAAAATAATTACTTTTTAATTTCAAAATTAACATTTTATTTACACTTTAGAGTAGATACAAGAGAAATTAATAACATCATAAAATTAGGTCAATAACAAAGTTTCAATGAATACTTATAAATATGGTATGCAAACCATGTATATAGAGAAATCGAAATTTGTATTAGATCAATTACATAGTCTCAAGAGCTATATAGGAAAATTATGATAGGGAAATTAATGCAAGTATGAAAGGAAAAAAAAGTTAAATAAAAACAAAATCAAAGGTTACACTAAGTCTTTAAGGCAATGCATCATATGCATAATTTGCTAGATATATAAATAAGGTTTAGAAATTTTGTTGATTAATGACTTTTCACAAAGTCCAACAAGGACCATAACAATATTTAATGTTTGATTTGTAAAAGGAACTGTTGAGACTCGCTAATTAGGATACATGGGTGAATTAATTACATGGTATGGAACTAATGCAAAGTTATTGGGTATATGAAAGATCTAAATAAGTTAAATAGTTAAATAGTGAAAGATGGGATATATTATTCATTTTGTAGGTGGGAGAAGATTCAGGTCTTAGGCCTAAGAATGACATGAATCAAGTTTATAGACTCATTTGGCTCCATGTTTGGTCAGCCAAGGCTGACAAGTTTGTTTGTCCTCATCTTTTATCTTGTAGAGGGACTTGAAAAATCGATTAACCATTGAGTCATCATTGCCATGATCAAATATCATGCTACATCTGGCAGTCCAAATTGAGAAGTTAATGAAAGTGACCAGTCTTATTGTTACAAATTGGCCCTATTTAATTGTGGTCTTAAGAGAAATGTTAGTTGGATCATTGCCATTTATCTGGTCCAAGGCTATATTCCAGAGATGAGCCCAAAAACCATATTGATTCAGAAGGTGGTCAATGGACTCTCCCTGTTTGATGCATAGGGGGGAAAGGGGTTAATATTGTAATCCCTTTGGTTAGTGCAAAAAGCCCCCAGTGGGGAGTGCTTCAAGGATGATTTTTATTTAAAAAATCGACAAATTTGGACTCAGCTTGATGAATTTTGTTAATTTGGAAAATTGACAGATTCCTATAGGAAGTATATTAATGAATTTAGTTTTTCTGAAAAACATTAATTGATAAACTTCCCAATATGATAATTTCCCCTGGAAAAGGGGACCCGATGACTGGAAATTTTGAGTAATTACAGTAACTTGCTTTTGTAACCAAATGCTTCTTCATGTAGGTGGAGGTCGATCAGTAGGCTCAACCTTTTCCATGGGCAAGGGACACTCCATATTGGGATTATCCTTAAAAATCTTGAATAGTACATTATGAGTTTGTTGCAGGTAAAAAATCTTCAGCGAGTGAAGGCTAAGGCTATTAAGAAGCTTGGGTTTTTGTAGTAGCTTGAGGCTGGTGACAGGAGTCCTGCCTCCTCAGCAAAGTTTTCTGCATAAGGTTTCAATATTTTGGGTAAACCTGTACATGGGGGAAAATCCTGACAGATAGTATGTTATTTTGGGCAATACTAAAGTATTCAGTAGTACTATCTTCCCTATGATTGAATTGACCTTCACTAATAAGAAAGCTTCGAGTTCCCTTCTCATAATAGATGGGTGGAGGCTAGGAAAAAGCTGAGAAATTTTTGAGAGGGGCTTAAAACCCACCTGGGATTTGCTTGCTTGATAGAATCAATCACATGGCCAATTTTGCTTTGTTTACACCGAGACCAAATTTACGAAAAAAATGGTCTAGGAGTTTCACAAACCTAGTGAACTCATCCTGAGATTAGAGGAACATCACCACATCATACATATAGAAGATATGGTGAATGTTCTCCCTTAGCATATGGATGGCTATTCCAGGAAAGGTAGCCTCAATGCTTAGTAGCAGTGGGTTCACATAGTCTGTGAAGAAGAGTGTACTTAGTGGTGAGCTCTGTGGGATGGAAATACAGAGATGAATCCTGGAACCACTCTGCCATCCAGAGAGAAAAACATCTCCTGATTATGAAGTAGGTTCTCTATCATCTGGAGGCATGCCAAAGAAATAAAATGTAATAATTTAAAATTTATAGATATTTATTTATTTAAACAATTACAAGTTCAAAGTTAAGCCTAGCTGATTATTTCCACTATAATATATACTACACAGTAATCAAATATTAATTCCACAAAAAAATTATTCTCTATAAACATTGATTATATAATTTAATCTAAAAAAAAAAGGTAAAAAACTGTTGGCAAAAATTATAGTTGGAGTAGTTTTTTTGCATTGTGTACATAATTCAACAAAGTTTTTCCACAAGATAAATAAATTGTCCAGAATAAATAAACCTTTCTCTAATGTAATAATGTAAAACAATGTAATTAGATACAACTATTATGAGCTAACATAATTTTAGATATTTCCCACCAATTTTCATTAATGCAATAAGAAGACTAGCAAATGCTTTTGGAAGTATTCGAGTTGGATCACTAGTTCTAGATTTTATTCTTTTAACATATCTTCTGATGCTTTGCAGTTAAATAATAAAATTGCAATATTGTATGACAAAATTTATGGCAATATTTTTAGTGAGAAATTTGATACACAAATACATCAGTTTTTTTATCACCTTGTTTAAATCATCTTTAGCTCTTTTTTAGGTAAAATACAAAACAATAAAAAAAATGATGCAGAATTTTCCAATTCACAATCTGTTTTTAAATATAAGAGGCTTTGAACTCAGACTTTCACTCAACCTTCAACTCTCCTTGCTATCTCATATCACTCATACATCTGCCCCCACAAATGTCTAAAAGATAAATAATCACCAATATACATATTTCATGCTAAACCAGTACTCATCAGTTGGTCCAGATTATCATCTCTACACACAGATACAATCAGTGCTCAGCTTTATATTAAGATAGAAAATCTTCATACTTTAATGAATAAGCTTCAATTTACTCCACCCTCCAACTCTTCAGCTGTCTATATCATTAAATATCTGAAGATTGAATGCTCAAAGCTTATATTAATGCCAACATTGTTGTTCCACCCATGTTGGCCATAGGCCCCTCTGACCCTTCATGTATAGGACATAATCCATTTACATATACAAGGGATGGGTAGAAATCAGGCTTAATATTTAATATTTGACATATAGGCTTTTTTTCTATACCTGTACCTTAAATATAAATATAAGGGGCTTTGAATTCAGACTTTCACTCAACCTTCAAATCTCCATGATATTCATACCACTTATACACCTGACCCTTCCTCTATGTCTAAAAGATAAATAATTACCAATATATGTATTTTATGCTAATCCAGCACTCATCAGTTGGTCCAGATTATCATCTCAAAAAAAATTTTCACATTTATATTTTTAATTAGTCTTTCAAAAAAAATACAAACAAAAATATTAAATTTTTGATAACCTTTTACAATACTCATCAACAATTTATTTAATACCAATCTATTAAAGTTCTTTATTGTTTGTTTATTTCTCTTTCATCTTTGATTTTTCTAATGGTTAATTAGCTGTGGATTTCATCTCTATAAATATTATTGTTGTTTTGTATGGTTTTATTATATATATATCTTTCTATATCATATTCACTTCTTGGCTATGTTGTTTCATATTCCTTCTCTTTTAGTAATAATAATAATAATAATAATAATAATAATAATAATAATAATAATAATAATAATAATAATAATAATAATAATAATAATAATAATAATAATAATAATAATAATAATAATAATAATAATAATAATAATAATAATAATAATAATAATAATAATAATAATAATAATAATAATAATAATAATAATAATAATAATAATAATAATAATAATAATAATAATAATAATAATAATAATAATAATAATAATAATAATAATAATAATAATAATAATAATAATAATATTATTATTATTATACCTGTGTATTATATAAATTTTTAATTTAATTCTTTTATAGATAAATTGATGTGAGTGACTAACTTGAGATATTTTAACCTGATGTTGAATTGGTGTGGAATCTGATTATTTTATTTTTTGCATTAGATATACAGAACATTATCTTGAATCTAGCCTCTACTTTTGCACAAAAGAGTTCTTATGTCTTTTCTATTTTCACAAAAATTATTTCATTACTCCATTCATTCATTATTTTATTTATGTCATGATTAAATCTTATATCTTTGTGTTTATGATAGTTATTCCTTTGCTATTATTACTTAATTATAGACTATTTATCTTGGTACTTAATGGCAGAACTCTTACTCTAAATAATTTTTTTAATTGTTTTATGTTTTTTTAGAATGTTTATTAGTGGAATTTTTTATATCTTCTCTATGTTGTTCCATATAAAATTACATATAATCATTAATTTGTTTTTTGATATTTTCATATGAAAATATCAGTTATTTCCAAATATCTTATACTTCTTTTGTTTTTCTACTAATTTGTTTTATGGCAGGTTTATTGGAATCTTTTATTTGTTCGTCTTATATCTTTATATCTTTTTATGTTTGTTCTAACATAATTTGTGCTTTTTTCTTTATTTCCTTTTTGATATACAAGGGGAGATCCCAAAAAAAAGAATTGTTCTGTTATAGAAATGCCTATTGTAGTAAATGCTTCTGAAACTAGACATCCATTGCTGGACTCTTCTTCATCAATCTGCAAATGATATCACCATATGAAATTAAAAAAATATTTTAATGTGCCTTTCACATATTTGTCAATTTTTGTAATGTCTGAAAAGTTGGAATGTGAAATTCTGTTGTTGTTTTGTTTTGTTTTTTAAAAAAAACGGCAGAGGAAACAGTTGCAATGCATGAAACATTTTACAAGCAAAATGTTCTGGGAAAACACAAATTTACCAATAGTTTAATGGAAATGTTTAATTCAGCACATTCCAAAACAAGCATGGCGATTAAAGTTCAATGTCAAAATAGTGATGAATTTTGGAAGAGGGAGGTGCAAACGGCATTGTTCATTCAAAATTAATTTGTGACAATCAGACATTTAAAATCAATAAGTTCTGAAACTTTTGCATGATGCGATAAAACTTAAACATACCATGTTGTGGCAAAGTGAGAAATGCATGCTTTATCACAACAGTGCATTAGTGTACAAAACCTTGAGTGTGAAATAATTTTTTAATCAAATTCAGCAAGATCCAGTTTATCCATCAGTCATATTCATTCGATTTGTTCCATGCAACTTTTTTTTATTTTCTCAAACAAATGACTCTTTTTTGTGATAGTGGACTTAGAAGTGATGAAACAAATGATAGACGTGTTAAAAAACATAAATTTGAAAATGCTTCTGGACTACTTCAAAAAATAAAAAACACATTTAGGCCTATGTATTGCATTAAATAAACTATACTTTGAAAGGGTTTCAATTTGCAACACCTAAAAATAAATACACAATTTTGTATTACAAAATTCCGGTTATTTTGGGTTTCCCCCCCTATTTTATGTCAGTATGTATATGATCCTTCATTTATTTATTTTTAATTTTTTATATTTTTTCTAAATTATTCTTGAATTTGTTTATTTTTTTAAATTATCATTTATTTGTTTTTTAATATCTATATATAATCTCTAATCTGTCAACACATTCTTACGCATTTATTTATATCCATCACTTTTATTTTATCCCCTTCTCTTTTTTCTCTCTGTACTTTATTATTATATTTTTTTCATATTTTATTTTTTCATGCCTTTACAAAGAATTTGTCCATACTTTTTTTATCATAATTTTTGATCCTTCCTATTATAAATATATTTAACTTAAATATGAAAATTTATAATTAGATATCAATAACCTGGATTCAACGATTCATTTCTTTCCTCTGTATGTTACTAAGATATTCCAAACATTACTTTGGTTATAGATTTTAGTATTTATGATCATATTTATATTCTATATCTTATCATTTAATGCAACATTAAGCTTTCTTAGTTCAATAATAAGTTTGAGGAAGACCAAAACTTTCTAGACTTAATACATTTTAAGAATACTTTTATTATGGTCTATTTTATAGAAGCTATATTATTTTCAATTTTTATGGATCCCTTGGGTTATATTGTTTCTCAAACTTACAGATTTGTTGTGTATGCATGTTGTTTATTAAGCATATACATTTATTGATCCCAGTATTGGCACCAAATTATATGTAGTGAAAAGAAAGATGATTGTGATGTAAGTCTGATAAATAAATAAATAAATTATTTTATTATTTGAGAGTTCATAAGAAGTTCAAGAACTGAAAATGTCTGAGCTTGTTATGATTTAAAGACCTTAAGTTTACCACTCTATCATTATATCAAACCATGCAAGATTTGTATGTTTCTGGTGAAATAGAGAATACATAAGTAACTTACATAAGTGATTTGCTTTACAATACTATATAATTCATGCTATATTAATGTGTTAAAGTCTAGTACAAATACTGTATCATCAAGATATAAAAGTGTATTTGACAAACTCTACTATTCGGATTTATTATTTGCATTAACAGCAGCCACTTATTTTGACCAGCATATCCAGTTCTTAATTCATCTTGAAAGATTTTTGCATTTTCATAGTTGTATGAGATTTCTTTAAACTTCTGAAGAGATATTTCTGCCAAATAATGCTTATTCTGCTGAGTAATTGGTCAAGTTTTTATGCATATTTGAATTGGACAAAGAATGATTCCAGTACTGACTGTAATTTAAGTCACTTTATATATATATATATATATATATATAAATATTTTGCAGGCTCATCCATGTTAAAAACTTTTAATATTAATATACTGACGTTTTGACTTGGTCACACAAGTCATCCACGGAATGAGAAAAGGTAGAAAGATGGTTTTAGAGGCACTACAATCAATGATTTTAAAAAACGTTAAAGTTCCACCAATAGCAAAAATGTTAAAATTAGAGAAGCCATTGAGATATTTAAAAGGCCAGATTGTATCAATAAGCGAGATGATACATGCAAACTTCCTCCTGTTTGGAAAGATTTTTTTAAAAAAAATTCCTAAATTTAACATTTTTGCTATTGGTAGAACTTTAACATTTTTTTAAATTAGTGATTGTAACGCCTCTACAACCGTCTTTCTACATTTTCTCACTCTGTGGATGGCTTGTGTGACCAAGTCGAAATGTCAGTATATTAATATTAAAAGTTTTTAACATGGATGAACCCACAAAATAAATTTTTTATATATTTAACCCATGCAAATCTTCGTTTTAACATATATATATATAACTATAACCATTGAATGTCTGTATTTAAATCATATAATAATAATTCAAACAAATTTATTTAACACAGTATTCAAAATTAAATAATATATTCTTTACCAGAAGTACTTTCAATTGCTTCACTGACAATCTTTATCAACTGTTAATACAAATGTACAGAAAATAAAAACTTGCATTACCCATCATTCAATCCATTCAAATTTCTCACAATTCTGTTGTTTTTATATTAGCTGATTGTCTATTCATTAAACCACCTCTATTCCTAGATATCATCATTGCCTCCTTAATTTTACGTTTTTCATTACATCTTTCAATTTGAATAATTTTTACATCTCTATTATTAAATTTAAAACCATAATTACATACTTTATTATGATCAAAAATAATTGATGGAGTATTCATATTTACTGAAGATATATTTTCTTTCTGTACACGTTAATATAATGTCTTATGATCATTATATCGTTTTTGTAATGTATTATAAATAATATTCCTTCCATAACCAACATTCAACATATATATATATATATATAAACCAAAACTGCCTAACACTATACTAGCAAAAATAAAAATGCATAACCATAAAACAATACAATACTAGATTAAATCCAAAATTTTATCAAAATCCTTACTCAAACATGGTTTCATCTACTACAAATAGATCTTCTCAAGTGAAAATCAAACTAAAGGAAATAATATATACATATATACAAACAAACAAACCTTCCCATAATTCATTTCAAACTCCACCTTCCCTTAATGTCAAAAAAAGTCTTCATAAGATTGATAGCCTCAGAATCAAGAAGTTTTATCATTAAAGTCTCTTTTATTCTTCTTTTTAACTCATTCTTTTCATAAAAAATAACCGAAGCATTGTCAAACAATATTCTATGACCTGTAATCAATTCATGAATATATAAAGCTGAGTTAAGGTACCTATGTTTAACTCTTCTTATATGAATCTTAACCCTTTCATCAAGGCTAAACTTACTCTGGCCTACATAAAATTTATCACAACTACATGGAATCTTATCAACAATAGCAGGAATATACCTACTATCAATAAACTGTTTTGAACCATTAAGTAATGAATTCAAATCAGAACCTTTCTTCCATGCAACCTTCATTCCACCTAAAAAATGAATATTCCTATAAACCAAATTATATATTGAAGCCTTAAATGGTAAAGACATATAATCATTATCCTTACCAACAAAATTCTTACCATCAAAATCACAACTATGGTAAGAATTTTGTTGGTAAGGATAATCATTATATGTCTTTACCATTTAAGGCTTCAATATATAATTTGGTTTATAGAAGTAGTCATTTGTTAGATGGAATGAAGGTTGCATGGAAGAAAAGTTCTGATTTGAATTTATTACTTAATGGTTCAAAACAGTCTATTTATAATAGGTCTATTTTTGGTATTGTTTATAAGATTCCATGTAGTTATGGTAAATTTTATGTAGGCCAAAGTAAGTTTAGCCTTAATGAAAGGGTTAAGATTCATATAAGTAGAGTTAAACATAGGTACCTTAACTCACCTTTATATATTCATGAATTGAACACAGGTCATAAAATATTGTTTGACAATGCTTCGGTTATTTTTTTATGAAAAGAATGAGTTAAAAAGAAGAATAAAGGGGACTTTGATGATAAAACTTCTTGATTCTGAGGCTATCAATCTTATGAAGACTTCTTTTGATATTAAGGGAAGGTGGAGTTTGAAATGAATTGTGGGAAGGTTTGTTTTTTTGTATATATATATTATTTCCTTTAGTTTGATTTTCACTTGAGAAGGTCTATTTGTAGTGGATGAAACCATGGTTGTGTAAGGTTTTTGGTAAAATTTTGGATTTAATCTAGTGTATTGTTTTATGGTTATGCATATACATATATATATACTTAAAACTGCTACTCTACTACACATTCTTAAAACTTTTGACTGAAGATATCTGAAAAAGGCAAATAATCGCCAAGATGCACTTCATGTTGAACCAGCACTCTTCAGTTGGTCTGGTCTCAATTACTTACATATGGCCTTCATCATTTATTTCAATATTTATCAATAGTAAATAACTATAGTTTGATTTATATATATTTCTGACTTTGTCTTATAACTTTTTAATCTCTAGGATTAAATTGCTTCAAACTAATAAATTTCAATCTTTTATCTAATATATATTTATTAAATAATTACATAAAATAATAAATAAAAGATATCATTTTAGTATATCTAAAACTTGTTTCTATTTGAATTCATTTATTAATCCGGTAAAATAATTATTTTAAAAAATATTTTTGAAAAAATATATCCAACTAGGAAGTTAGATAAGAGTGCAAAAGTTTATAAATAAATACTATCGAGCGTGTATGAATGTATATGTCTGTGTGCATACTATTTCAAAAAGAAAGACTATTGAGTTTATTTCACTATTTCCAATCCATATTTTTTTTCGTATTAATTTTTTTATCTCTTTCTTGATCTTTTAACATCTTTTAGATCTAGATTGAGATTTCATTTTTAATATCTATATCAGTCTTCTTTCCATTTCTTAATTTTATTAATGGAGTTGTGATATTTGGTATTTTATATATATTTCACTTTTGATTACTTTTTGTAAATCCTAAAATATATCTTTCCATAATTCTCCATGTGGTCTATAATATTGAGGTAAGTGCGTTTCATTAAATACTTTAATTTTTAACCACACACACCTTATATATATTAAGTTATTTTTATGATCTTACCATTATATCAGTTCTTTTCATCAAACCTACAGATTAATATATTCTCTGCTTTATATTGATATATAAAAGACTCAAGAAATAAAGATTTCTGGATCAAGACATAATATAATGTGAAAACAATGTATAACTTCCTGAATGAGTAATCATTATTACATGTTATTCACATATAAGAATTCATTTTCTGCACATACTGTTTATTTGTCCCAATAACAAAATAGAAACAAGCATTTAAAAAAAAAATCCTTTAAATCACTGAAAATATTTACATCATAAGAATTGCTAATATAAACATTACAAAATAGAAATTCGTTTGAACAATTAATCAGAATTAAAGAACTATACAAGAGTGGAAATGATTATATGCAATATGTAAACACATTATAAAAGTAATTTACACATATAAAATATACTAAACAAATATGCCATAATTTTTTTTAAAAATATTTATAATCAGTAAAAAACATGTCATAAATGATACAATTTCACTTTTTATAACTGACTATTTAACATTAGTAGATATTTATATAAACATTTTAACATCCTACAGTATTCGGAATACTTAAGGAAAATAATTTCCATCTTATCCAAAGTGACATATTAAAACAAATAATTTATAAGATACTTTGACTAATTTGAAAATTAATGTTTTCACAAATACAATATTTTTTTTTAAAAAAAAAACGATTTGGATCATAAACATAATTATTTTTGGAATATTAAATACAAGTACCTCCATCAACAGTTAACATAAATTATCTAATATGGTGCTTTAAATGTAATCTACAGTTTGTGTGAATATTAACATTTTTCGTTTGTAACCACATTTTTGACATAATATATAAAATTTTAGAAAATCTTTTTTTTTTTTTTACAGATTTCAACTTTCCAAATTATTACACTTTGAATTTAACTATTAAGTTACATTTTCTTTGGATTAGTAAGAAAATAAAAGATTTTGTTTTAATACTTAAATTCAAATTCAATTAACTATATTTTTAGGATTTAAATGGAAATATTAATACAATGACTGATTTGCACTTATATTTGTTATTTATGGTCACAAGTTTGAATAGCACCTTGTAAATTTATATTTGTCTATTGCTTACTTAATTGTTTAAAATATGTATTTTTGTTTGTGTGTGAATGTAAAAAGAATCTCTTGATAGTATTGAAAATTGTAAATTAATTTCAGTGTTTTGCTTTTAAAAAAAAAACATTATCTTTTAAATATATATATATTATAAAATAGTTTAGTATGAGTATCTATATTATTTGATCATAAGAAAAAACATTATTTTTATTTTTTAGCCTGGATAATACAAGACTTCTTCATGAGAAAGAAAATTAAAAAAAAAGAAAAATCAAGGAAACAATTTTTATAAATAAAAATATACACTTTAATTAGTAGGAAAAGTACAATTATTAAAATTCTTGAATTTAAGAATGTCACGTGATGACATTTACTATGAAAAAATTTAAAATGTTTTGTAGTCAAAAATGGGTTCAAAAATAAAGTATTTCTGTACTTTATAAATGAGAATATTTGCTATTAATACTTAATATTTTTATTGTTTTAGTTTCATGTTAAAAAAAGACAAGTCTTTTATAATTAGAGATTAAAAAAAAACAAAAATCTTCACCAACTTTTAGCTAATTTACACCAACTTGAAAATGAGAACTAATTTAAATATCTGGATAGCTTTTTAAATAGAAAGGTTTAAAATATGGTGCAGACTTCTATATGTTGCTGTTGCTTTTAATAAACTGATTTGATATTTTTCCTAATTTATTGCACTAAACAAGGCAAACCTCTCTCCATACAGTAGTGCCACCCTGTGCCAATCAGAGTAATCAATGGATGCCTGAAGGCTTGTGCATATAATCCCTATCTAGTGCCTATTCATCCAACATCCCCAGACTAGTCTCTGGCTTGTGGCCTTCATCAGTGAGGAGTCCTGGATCTGAGAGCATTGCACCTAGATCTTAGGATCTAATGCAACTCTCCAGCAGCCACCTTTTAACTCTATTTAACTACAAAACTATGAGAATTTATGAAATTGAAAGCACAATAATGTTTTCAATCTAAGCTCAATAGCTTATATAGTCTGGTTGGCTCAGGGTGGCACTACTGTATGGAGAGAGTTTTGCCTTGTTTAATAACAATTATGTGCTAGTATAAGAGATGGTGATCATGTGATGCTTAGTGTCTTAACACCAACCCTGATTAATAGGATCATGGTAACTATGATTGATAAAGAGCCAAAGATACCAAAATGTATGGATGCTGAACTGAATTCAGATCCATATGACTATATAAGCAATTGATCTTAAATTGAAAATATTATTGTGTTTTCAATTTCATTCTCATAGTTTTGTAGTTTAATAGAGTTAAAAGGTGGCTGCTGGAGGGTTGCACTAGATCCTAAGATCTAGGTTCAGTGCTCTCAGATTCAGGGCTCCTCACTGATGAAGGCCATGAGCCAGAGACTAGTCTGGGAATGTTGGATAAGTAGGCACTAGATAGGGATTTTATGCACAAACCTTCTGGCATCCACTGATTACACTGGTTCAAATAGGGTAAAACTAGTGTATGGAGAGAGTTTTGCCTTGTTTAATAATAATTATGTGCTAGTATAAGAGATGGTGATCATGTGATGTTTAGTGGTTTATTGCACTAAAGTGATATTTCAACCCTTTATCTATATAACATTAAGGCATAACAAATTTCATTTAAGTATGATTCATAAAATTTTAAAAATACAGTAGTAAGTTTATAAAACCATCTAATATGTTCTTCAGCTTGCCGGACATAGAGAGAAAACTACTGTAAAATCACATCTTCATTGGATCGATCACAATGTGATTATGATTTTTATAGTAATGGCAAACTTTATTTACTTATATAGATTATTTTATTATCTTAGGCATTCTAAAAAATGCAAAATTGCTTTCATTGGATTAAGGATAGAATTCATTAGAAAAATATAAATAGACAGATGTTAATATCTTTCAGAAAAAAAGGTGGTCAAGAGGTCAATGCGACTGCCTTGCACTTGCAGGCAGTTGCCTGAAGCGGTTTTGCATCCCAGTCGATACTATGACACTTAAAAAAAAAGGTTTTTTATAAAATAATTTAAAGACAGCAGCATAAAATATTAAATGTTTTGTATGTTGAAGTATTGATGATTCACAAAAACTCATCTCCAGTGTTGTTGTTGTTGTTGTTGTTGTTGTAGTAGTAGTAGTAGTAGTAGTAGTAGTAGTAGTAGTAGTAGTAATAGTAGTAGTAGTAGTAGTAGTAGTAGTAGTAGTAGTAGTAGTAGTAGTAGTAGTAGTAGTAGTAGTAGTAGTAGTAGTAGTAGTAGTAGTAGTAGTAGTAGTAGTAGTAGTAGTAGTAGTAGTAGTAGTAGTAGTAGTAGTAGTAGTAGTAGTAGTAGTAGTAGTAGTAGTGGTGGTGGTAGTGGTAGTGGTAGTGGTAGTGGTAGTGGTGGTGGTGGTGGTGGTGGTGGTGGTGGTGGTGGTGGTGGTGGTGGTGGTGGTGGTGGTGGTGGTGGTGGTGGTGGTGGTGGTGGTGGTGGTGGTGGTGGTGGTGGTGGTGGTGGTGGTGGTGGTGGTGGTGGTGGTGGTGGTGGTGGTGGTGGTGGTGGTGGTGGTGGTGGTGGTGGTGGTGGTGGTGGTGGTGGTGGTGGTGGTGGTGGTGGTGGTGGTGGTGGTGGTGGTGGTGGTGGTGGTGGTGGTGGTGGTGGTGGTGGTGGTGGTGGTGGTGGTGGTGGTGGTGGTGGTGGTGGTGGTGGTGGTGGTGGTGGTGGTGGTGGTGGTGGTGGTGGTGGTGGTGGTGGTGGTGGTGGTGGTGGTGGTGGTGGTGGTGGTGGTGGTGGTGGTGGTGGTGGTGGTAGTAGTAGTAGTAGTAGTAGTGGTGGTGGTGGTGGTGGTGGTGATGGTGGCGGTGGTGGTGGTGGCAGTGGCGGCGGTAGTTTATCTTTCTATTTGTTTTTATTGGAGTCGTATTATTATTATTGTTATTATTTACTAAATATCAGCCTTTTATAGCTACTGTACATGCGCTTTAATGAGTGTTAAATAATAAATGAATACTTTTCAGTGCCCATACAAGATATAGCATTTAAGAAAGAATGATCTATCTTCACGCTTTATTTGCCAGTACTTAAGATTAGCCCATATATAAACATTTGGGTTCGGAAAGAATAAGTGGATTCATTTTATTCTTTCTTAAATGCTATATCTTGTATGGGCACTGAAAAGTATTCATTTATTATTTAACACTGATTAAAGCGCATGTACAGTAGCTATAAAAGGCTGATATTTAGTAAATTACAATTATAAACATCGCGCTATATAAATAGATGCTTGTTTACATATTGTTATTATTATAACTTTCTATTTGTTTTTATTGGAGTCGAAATACCCATAGTCATTTGCGATTATATGCTAATAGAGATGCGATGACAACAGATTGAAGATTCTTAGTTTAGATAAGCTTGTACTATTTTCACGTGAAATATATATATACACATTTATAAGAACAAATACATCTGCTGCTAAATAATTTTGTACAATTTTCAATTTTTTTAAAATTACAACAGATTGAAGATTCTTAGTTTAGATAAGCTTGTACTATTTTCACGTGAAATATATATATACACATTTATAAGAACAAATACATCTGCTGCTAAATAATTTTGTACAATTTTCAATTTTTTAAAAATTACAACCAATAAAAACAATTATGTATAAGTAATTGTTGACTTTCATAATACGGTAATATAGATAATTAATCAAATCTTTTGAATTGTTGGCACAATTTCATATTTTGAAGTCCATAATAAGGTGACTATCTTCCAATGTAAAAATTCCAGATTAACCTCTTATACTATGAATTTTGTAGATCATACTATGAATTTTGTAGATCAATTTCTACTTATTAAGTGAAATAGAAGATTAAAACCTCTGAAATTATATACCTGATACAGTAGTCCAATATACATATATACACATTGTGCCAGCATATTATAGTATTAGTACCTATGTTCAAAAACGGTATTTTTTCATTCCCAAAATAAACAAGCATTTTTTTTAAGTAGATAGTATAAGTTCTAAAAAAGATTACTGAATACATTTACGTATGGGTTGATAAATGAGCTAAGTATGTTAAGGGAGGATATTGCTTAAATGTTAGCAATTTAAAGACTAAAGGAAATACGTGCAAGGTTGCTTTCTAAAACTCCTTGATTGAACTTTGCTATCTGAAATTGATATAATAGAATGTTATTAAGATTTAGATAGTAAAGAAATGTAACTAAGGAAAAAGTATAGTTAAAAGGAAGTGAATAAAATAGAAAAACGTCTTCATATTTGTAAAACATAATATGTTTTATAAAATTTTTTTTTTTACATTTTGGTATTTTAAGTTCCTGTTTTGTGAATTTAAGAATGTATAATCAATATATCGTAACTACTTTAGAATTATTTTATTTTTGAAATGAAAATTTTAATCTATAGACTTTAGATGTGAGAGAATAAGTTTTACGTAACAATTAAATATATATATATAATATTTAAAAAGAAAGAAGTAAAATGTAATGGATTTTATTTAGGTTGAATCATGGATGATGGGGGGGGGGGGTATAAAAGCAACCAGTGATAAGTGATAGGAAGAAAAGTAGTTGCTAAAACCCAATCTATGCAAAATCTTTTATTTTTTAAAAACAACTTGTGAATTGACAGTGGACATTGAAGAAGCAGTTCTATCATATTATAGAAGCATTGAAAGTATTTACTGTGACTCAGCAACACTAATCATGAAGTGCCAATTGTCCAGTCTTGAGATGTGAATCTAGCAAATAATCTATCTAAAATATCTGTTTGTAAAGACTGTCTAAAATGAGATTGTTAAAAAGAATTTGCTAGAGAAAAAGATATCCAGTTCTATAATTAAATGCTTTTCTGATCCATTCCTTGATGTTATCTAGATCTAAAGACAAATATTTATTTTTAACGTTTTATTTGCAATCAAAGTACACGATGTAGAGAAAATGAAATTTAATAAATGAAAGTTAAACTTTAAAAATAGGATTCAGTTGAATTTAAAAAATAACAAAGATAACCTATCAAAAAGTAGTCAAAACACATCTAAAATAGATCCAATTATTGAAATCACAAATTACCTATAAATCATTACTCTATAACTAGAACTTGTGTGCCCACACAAAACTGTTATATGTATATAATCATGTTCATGTTGGTAATTAAGCTCATTAGATTATAATTAGGTGAGATCGCGTTGATGGTCGAGTGGTTAGCACAGCTGCCTTACAAGCAATTGTCACGAGGTTCGCTTCCCGAATACGCTTTGACACATAAAAAAAAAATATTTATTTAATTAGCATTAGTTATATTTATCTTTATTTGTATCATTTTTTGTATTATTAATTTTGTATATACATTGATAATACATGTTTTGTATATATATACTTTTATTTTTTATTGCTGATAGGTGCAAGTATTTTGTATACTTTTTAATAAATCAATCAATAAATAAATAAAAGATGGAAATTTTTTAGTAATGAGGTAGTTATGGTAATTATTTATCAGCTGAATAATAAAAGGAAATGCGTATGTATTTGAGATTTAAATTACATTCATAAGAATATATATTTTTTCTTTAAACTTTAATAAAAATGAATAAGTCTTTGAATATCTTTCATCTTTATTGATGTAGTATTCAAAATATATCTAGTAATACATTAGTATAAGGCATAAATTCAGGTTGTAAGATTGCTAACTGTTAATTGAATATATATTAATTGACAAACGGTGAGATAATAACTGGCATTATGGTTAATAAAATACAGAAGGAAATAAAGTTTATATTATAATTGTGGATTATAATTTTCAATAACGTATTGATAAATGAAACCATCACTATTCTGTCATCCATAGGCCAACTGTTAGAGAGATTAAGTTATATTTGGCCATTCAACTTTTTGTATATCATTACATTATTACATTTGGAAACCCAACTACGGTCTGATTACCTCATGTTTTAACGTACTTATGAGTCAAAATAATCGATTAAATTTGATAAACTAGCTACTTCATGCTAAAATAAAATTACATACATATAAATAGTTAATGACTCAGTGTTTCTATAATACCCTCTATAGTAATATTCATAAATATTGCTTACCCTAAAAGAAAATGTCATAATACTTATAATTGAGAATAAAGCATAAATAAAATCATACATATTTAAATATATTCCAGATGAGGAATAAAAAAAGTGTTATCATTATTAATTAAGAAATGGAAAACTGCACATCTGGAGAATAGGAAAAAATACATGGCATTTAGATATGGAAGTTATTCATAACTACTTCAGTGGATGCCATTTAACATTATACACAATGACTGGTTAGTTGAAATGCTTAGATCAAGTCTTTTCTCCTGAAGTTAAGGCCATTATAATATTGTATGTAGATGGTGCAATAATTGCATCAATGGATATTAGTGAGCATTTAATCCACTTAGAAAATTTTAAAGAATAATTTGGACAAAGATATCAAAATAAATTCAAAGTACACTAGAAACAAAAAAAGTAATTTTAGGACAGGCATGAGATTGGCCTCATCCAGTAAAATTTTGACCATTAAAATTTTTGAAAACCCTAAGTCAAAAAATAAATTACATTGTTTTTGGGCAGTGCATGGCCTTAGACATAGAATATATGTTCCAGTTGCTGTGAAAAGAAGTGTCATTGCCTAAACATGGCCATAAATTTTGAACAATCGAAACAAAATTTTTAGACACCATTGTAAGACCTTCTATGTTCATACCGATAAGAGTAGCTATGAATTTGGTGTGGTTCTTTTTCAGATTTTAGTAAAATAACCAACAAGAAGTTTTATGTTTTATAAACAGGCTGCTGAGAGGCTCAGAACTTAATTATGCTGTTACCAAAAAAAGAAGCATTAGCAATAGTCCAGGCTTTTAAAAAGATTTGCAATTCTTTCTTAGTTCTGAGATTACAGTGATAATAAATTACTCAAATTTTTAAAGAAATAGTTTAGATAAGTGAGGTTTATTATTATGAGAATTATTTGGTATAGTATTGTGAATGAATCTAGAACATAGTGTTAGAAATACTAATTCATAATACAGCTATTTCCTTTTCATCAACAACTATATATATATATATATATATATATATATATTGTATTCTTAAATCTCTTTATTCCAAAAAAATTATATTAAATATAAGGATGTCAAAAAAGAAAATATAGGCCATAGATATAGGATTAAAAGTTGAATCATTGGAATATCAGATGGAAGCCAATAAACATGACATGATCACATTTTCTTATTGCTTATAACTTATTAAAACTATATGGAGAATTTTGCCTGTTTT
Organism: Epiperipatus broadwayi; assembly: GCA_028023455.1. Taxonomy (NCBI): domain Eukaryota; kingdom Metazoa; phylum Onychophora; class Udeonychophora; order Euonychophora; family Peripatidae; genus Epiperipatus; species Epiperipatus broadwayi. Next base: position 3,995,001 of record JAQFVV010006218.1, read on the forward strand.
AATATCAAATGGGAGTCAAAAGCTGTGTGTAAAAAGTGATGGCAAACTCAGACTTCTGAAAAGATTTATTTATTATGTATATACATTGTTGGTAAGAACACTATGGTTTATAAAAAATGAAGTGACTATTGTATAGTTTGTTTTACTGGCCAAGAATTATGATATATGTGTAAAGACCAAGCCTGCAAATAAATTCTTTACAAGAGAAATGTAACCAGTGATGCCCCAAAGATCTAATAAATTATTGGCTATTGATTATTATTGTTCTTTACCAGAATTTAAAAAAATGTGATTTTTTTATTACTTATGGTGTTTTTTTATTAATATGTGGTTGCCTATTCTGTGCTACAGGCTAATGTGATTAATATTATCAAAATGCTAGAATATCAGAAAATAGACATTGTGAGCAAACCTGAGGCTATTTATTACTAATCATAGCACTTCATTTAGATCAATAGAATGGCAACAATGGATTACAATTAATGAGAGAGTTTGAGAGATTATTTCATGAATATGCCAATCATAATTATCAATAGTAAATCAGGTCAAGTGAGTGGTGAACTATAAATTGAATTTGGAATGTAGTTTATAGAGTATGATCCTATTGATTTGCATTTTAGGATGTCTGCATCTATTCTTATGAAAATTCTACTGCTGTTAATAGGTCAATAAAGAAAGGCTTAAATAAACTTGGTTATGTTACTAAATGAAAAAAGGAAATTGAGCCATCACAGCTCTCCATATGTATTTAATGTCAGAAACAAGGTTATTGTAAAAATCTTAAATGTTAACCTCCTAGAGCAGCATATTTTTAAATATTCAAGAAACCTCATAAAAATATCTATGTAATTAGAAAAAAATCATAGAATAATGTTTTCTTGATGAAAGGTGAAAGGGAGATTAAAGAGCCATATGCTGCTTCACTTTTAAGACCTTTTAGTTGTGACCAAATACAGTCATAATGAGGAGTGAAGAAGATAAGAAGAAATTTGTTGTGTGATAATATTTTAAAAGCTACTAGAGAGCTAAAAGATTGTGATGTGTTGGTGTATACTTCTTACATGTCTGATTGTTAAACAGGTGGAATTTTATGTTCAAATATTTATGTGATTTTTAAGATGCACTCAAAGTTTATAGAGCACAATATGGGATCTCCTGGGTCAACAATAATCTGCTGAGAAGCATTTAGGATGAGAAAATGTCACATATTTAATTGATCAGATGACAAATTCCTGCTTTATTTTTTGAGTTTTTAGCAGTAGTTGATCTTGTTTTGTATCTACATATTGACATGATTATTCTATGACACTTGGTTCTTGCTGTAATTCCTATCTTTAAAAAAACATTACAATTATTTGTTTTCTATGTCAGATTTGATTTATGTAAAATATTTTGGTAAATCAATTGAACTCATTGTCTGGATAAAGTTATATTCATAATAAATAAAGCAAAACCTGTGCACATAAAATACATTTACACATATTTATACTTATACAATTAGATAGTAATACCTTATATAGATTTACTAAATTTTTTACTATTATGTGAAATGTTTTTAAGTGAATTAAGCCTTTTTATTCACAAATGAATATAGTGAGAAAGCTCTTTTTTCTTCTTTTCCTCTTCCTGCTTCTTCTTTTGCTCCTTCTTGTTTTTATTTTTTCCTCTATTTCTTCTGCTTCTTTTTCTTAATATCATTATTATTGTCATTATAAAGGGCTGATCAAAAGATTCTTTGGCATAATGTATTCATTAATTATTTATATTGTATTAATTTGATATTTTATTGACTCAATTAATTAATTATTTATGAACAAAATTGAAAAGAAATTAAACAGCAACAATAAAAGAATTTATCATCTATTTTTAATAGTAAACCTGAGTATCAGTGTTTACCAAATTCTAGTGAAATTTACTTCCACAATTATGAGACCTGTTCATTGTTTTTATATTTTTAAAATTTAAACATGAGATTTAAAGATGGAATCAGTATAGCAGCCAAATTTAAACTAACTATATAGTTATAAATCTCACAAAAGATCTCTAAATTTCACATTTTAATAACCTATTCTATAAGAGTTGTATAATTATTTTTTCTCTAACTAGATATGTTAATACTAATACATGAGCATATAATTTTTTCAGCTTATTCCAATGTAAAAAATAACTCTCATCTCTCTATTCTACTGGCATTCATTTTAATCTTCAATAGCTATTGTTTAACAGATGGTATTACAATTTAATTCCCATTCCAAGACTAGTTTCTGGGTTTTTTTATTTGTCAATGAGAATTTGATATTAAAATTGGAATTAAATATGGTCATGCATCCAATAACCACTTTTAATTTTTTGTTACCATCTGCTGTTAATATACTGTATTAAGGTAACATAATGAAGTTGATGTGTCTGTATTAACATTTATCTACATTTGTAATGGAACTGAGGTTGCTAAACTGTATGGTTATGATCTATTTTTAGATCTATATAAACATACAAGAAAGTTGACTTGGTTTGAAAAAATTTAGGATTTTTGAATTTCCGTCTACTTGCATGAAAGGTGGCTTACAAATGTATAAATTACCTTTCATTTTTGAATGACAAATTCTTATTGATAAATGCAAAATCCAGACATTGATTTCAGATGGAAATTATTCAAGCTTATAATAAATAACATTAGAGAAGAGTTGAATGAATCAAAAAATGTGTTAATAAAAACAATTAATATGTGAATAAGTAACTATTATTATGTAACTAAGTTTTAATTTAATTACTATAATATGTTTTTTTTTCTTGTAATACCAAATTTTAAAAATATATTATAATAAATGTTGACATCAACAGATTCACCTTGTTTTATGCTTAGATTTTAAGATCTAGTAAATTAGCCTTTATATTAGCTTTGAAATTTTTGTTAGTTTTACTCTATCAACTATCCTAAAGTCTTATTCTGGATAGTGAGTTGATTTAAAGAAACATTATGTTTAGTCTGAACTTCAATCCATGCTATCAAAAGTTTTTCATTCCTGTAATAAAGCTATCTCACTTCCTAATTATTGTAGTGCTCATTAGAAGTAGCTATTTTAAATTTTTATAGTTTTCTTTATCATTTACAATCACTTTAACTGCTTAGCAAATCAATTCTAATTTACAACATGCATTAATACTTTAACATGATTTTCTCATTTAGTTTAATCATGACTAATTTAAATTTTAAAAGTAAGATGTTTACACCATACATGGAAACTACAACTATCAAAACATTTGCTCATAAAGGTATCATATTTAATAAATATTAAAACATTTTCATTTTAAATAAATTAATGAATACATTTAATATTATTATATTATTACAATTTATTGTGAATATGCCAAACTTACTTCATCCTCAGTTATGACATTATAACTTAGATTAGGGAAATAATGATGATATGATGAAATGTTATGACCTATACCAACTAAAGAGTTCTGATTCAGCAGGAGATTCAACATAATGATCATTTGCTATTTTCAAATATTCTTATTTATGTGATTACAGTGTATGTGGTAAAATTAAGGGTTTAAAATGCTATTATATTAATTATAACTATTGCCTATACAATCAATACCCTACAGTTCATTTATGTACATTTAAGAACATAGGACTGTCTTGAATCAATATACGATATTAAATTCAATTGGCACCAGCAATTATCATCAGCCATGAGTGATTCCTTTTTCAGCTACTCTATCAAAATTTTATATATATATATATAAAATTTAGAGATATTTAGAATATATAACATTATACTTTTATGTAGCCACTCAATGCAGAAATATTATGTTGTGTGATATTTTTTAATAACATTTTTAATGTTGGCATCATATAAATAAATACAACATGTTAAAAATGTAAAGTGAATTATAATAACTTACTAACCAAGTCTGTTATATATGTCAAACTTTCTTCATTAATATTAATGGCACCACCACTTGCCTTAAATGTTATATTGAAATTATCTCCAGTTTGAAAAATAAGATGGCCATCTTGAGTTATTATCCTAGGTCTAAAAAAACAAGAAGTTGACAAAATTACATTCTCTACATACATATAAATTTTTTATAGCAAAGCATTCCCTAAATAACTAAATTAAATTTTAACTACTCTTAAGAGTCTTATATTTTTTTGCTAGTGGATAAGGCCACATCACAATACAGTTATATATTTTTATTTACAGACATAATTTTGATTGTCATCTGATATATCCAAATTAACCTAGATTTTTACTCACTAGCTACTAATAGAGACTCATATAGATCAACTCTTAAATATTATTAAAAAATATTTTTTATGTTACAATCAATTATTTAGGCTATAATCAACCCATCTAGCAATCCAATATTGATCAATAAATGAGTACCTAATTATTTATAGCTTAGAGAATAAAATTGAATAGAAAAATTCTTAAACTATTCACAAGAGAAGATAGTTCTTCTCTTTCATTGCTTCTCTACAAGAGATATTAAAAAGATTTTTGTCCTGAAGTTGGCTATTTAAAGTCTGCTTTAGTTTGTGTAATTATCAATTGTAATAACCATAGTTTTAATTATTGAAAATGGTGATTTACTATAATTTTTCTACCTAGATTATAATGTAAGTAATTTTTATAATATATTAAAGCTTATATATGTAAACAAAGGGAATCAATCATCCTCCCTCAGACTATGAATTAAAAGCACTCTCAGTATTGAACAAGGAATCAAGAATAGAATGATCCCCCTATTCTTGAAGCTCTGATATTTATAAGCTTATCTTTCTCAATATTGTTAATAATTCATAGTAAAATTAATTTATCAATTCCATTAATATATCTCATCAAAATAGAAAATATTGCATATCATCCAAGTGCATGTGCACATTATAGTTTATTATAGTTCACAATGGGCAAATACTGGTTATCAAAGAACATATTTGATATTTGAAATACATCTATGTATTAAAACAACATTATTTCAAAATCATTTATAAATTTACCTGTGATATTTACTCAATATAATTTATTAATTATTTAAAAATTAAAGCAAGTCTAAGCTAATAGAGACTGATATGAATTATTACTAAGAAAAGTTGGATATCACAGAATAAAATCACATCTTTAAAAATGCACAATCTCTTTGGTAATAACAATGGAGCCGATGTAAATAAAATATTCATTTAATGAAATATAATGATCATTCTAATGATAATAATCCTCATATTTAATACAAATTATAAAAGTGAATAGTCCTATTGCAAATGAATTGAAGTTACAAACGAATACCACTAACAAATCGCTGAAAACAGTTTTTATTTTATAATCAGCATTCTATTATGACAAGAAGATAATAATAATAATAATAATAATAATAATAATAATAATAATAATAATAATAATAATAATAATAATAATAATAATAATAATATACAGAAGATTCTATATAAATATAGATCCCTTGTGTATGCTGTGTCACAGGGATGAGGAAACACAGGACCATTTCATACATAATTGTTCAGGACTTGAAAAAGTAAGACAGATGATGGTTGGCGGATATAGGAAAAATGGAACAACAATAGATTAGATTCTACAAACATTCAAAAATAATGGAATACCCACCATTAGGGCAGCCACTTTCAGCCTATATGCATTCTGGTGTACAAGATGCACTTTCACACTGGGCAACAACACAAGAAGGCACCCTAACACCTATAAGAACAAATTGCAAAAAATAAAAGAAAGAACGGTATCATACACTATATCTTTCAAAATGTCTCTTTTAAAATTCAGCTACTTTATAATAAAGATATAATAGAAAAGGAAAAAACAGAAATTCATGTTGCAAGAAATGGAAAATTACTGAAACAGATCATTGATTTATATTGTAAAACTTGAATAAATATTTATAAAGTGTTAAAATAAAACATTGTGAAAGCACTATCTAAGTTCTAAAAAGAAATTTTTAAATAAAGAGACCTAATCAAAAACAGACTTAATGTAATAACTTTAAATATTATAACACATGTTGAATCAACAAAATTAACATTTTTTGAAAAGTTACTTTAAAAATAATAATAATAATAATAATAATAATAATAATAATAATAATAATAATAATAATAAAAAATAATAAAATAATAATAATAATAATAATAAAAAAAAAAAAAATAATAATAATAATAATAATAATAATAATAATAATAATAATAATAATAATAATAATAATAATAATAATAATAATAATAATAATAATAATAATAATAATAATAATAATAATAATAATAATAATAATAATAATAATAATAATAATAATAATAATAATAATAATAATAATAATAATAATAATAATAATAATAATAATAATAATAATAAAAAATAAAAAATAAAACTATGTATTATTGACTTCTAGATTTGGAAAAAAACAAACAAAAAAACCTTAATGCAATTTGTTTTTATAATGGATTTCTTGATGATAATTAAGTGATTAAAAATGATTATTTAATCTAATAGGACTGAACTCTTAGTATATGTGGGTACAAATATGTTTTGACAATTGATAAAGCAAACATGTGTATCGATAATATGATATCCTGGAACAAAAAGATTTAAAAGTAAAATATAACTTATTTAAAGAATATATAAGCTTATCTATAATATAACAACAGTAATAAGAGTATTGTTAATATATTAAGAGGAATCAGAAACAAGAAATAATAAAATAACAAACTAACATTGTTAGTCAAAAAAAGAGAGGATGCTGCTGTGAAATCCATTATTTTATTCAATCTTGTAAAAGTGAACTAATTAAAATATCGAATTGGAATTAAAGTATAAAATAAGGTACTATATTCATTATAAATGTCATAGGAATTGACAACTTTGGTTCTTTATATTAAATCAAAGAGAAGATGTATATATAACTATTGAAATTACTACGATGGATACGGAATATATTTTAATATAATCAACTATTAAAAATTTGTTATTGCACAATTATGAAACATATGTTTAAACGGAATGTTAAATTATCCATTTTATAAGCTGATAGAAGATATTATTTGTGTGTGTGGACATAATTTTATTATGTAGTATATTATTTGGTTTATTAATAGTAAAATTATTAAAAATATAATTTTAATTCTATAAGGAAAATTTTGGAAATTGTAACTCAGGATTGGAATTAATGTTAAAATCAGACTGCTCAAGAAAATAATACTATACTTAAGAATAATATTTCAGGATGTAAATAATTTGCAACATTAAACAATTAGTATCAATTATAGACATAATAAACACCTCCATACTTCCCCATTCTTTTTAAATTCACTTAAATAAAGATATAATAAAAAACAAATGACCCCAAAAATGCATTTTGTGCTGAACCAGCACTCATCAGTTGGCCCAGATCACTATCTCTCATATATATATCTTTATTATATGAAAAGTATTTATCTAGAGTAAATTGTTACACTTTCATTTACCATTGTCAAACTTCCTCCACTCATAACTTTGATGCCTTCCATTTCAGATAAATACAATAATGATTATTACTAATCATTTTTGAAACTTTCAATCTTACCAACTTTATTATTTACACTTCAGAAAATAAAGACACCATGAATCAACAAAGCTATATTCTATTAAACATCTTGGTTAATATGACAAACTACATTTAATTGATTCAGTAACTTGAAAGATCTATAACCAGATGTAATCGTTTTCAGATATCTTTATTTATATGTGACAATTCTATATGGTGAATTGGAAGTTTTAAATGTATTTAAAAAAGATATTATACATTTAAAAGAGGGATAAATAATTGAGTTATTTCATGTGTTTACACTTAATCAAAACATAGATATATTAATTTTTATTGAGGTTTTAAATTTATATCTAGACTAGAGATATTCTCAGGCTTAATGAATGATTAGTTATATTAATTAAGTTATTTATCTGAAGTAATTCCTATCAAAATTGTGAGTGCAGAAGATTTAATTTAACATATGTAAATGAAAGTGTAATACTAAAAAAATTTAGACATAGATTTATTGCTAAAGAGTTCCTCAAAATAAAGAATACTCTCTTCCCCCTATCTCCCTATCTCATATCAGTCTAAAACACCTATTTTTAATTAATAGGTACTTTGTTAGTATGAATGATTCAAAGAAGCAAAATTTATACATGCCATTTTTTAGATTATCATATGCTGTTTTTGTTATTTGATATGTTTTTAGTTTTCCTAACCAGAAAGCAACTTTAAAAAGCTGATAATACATCATTCTGAAGAAATGCCATTCACAGGATTACAGAGAGTTTGATGACAATTTGAAAATAACTAATAATAATAATAATCACCTAAAGTACATTTAAATTATTGCAGTATCATTATTCCCTTCCATAGCCAATTAATTTGGAATATTTGTCCATAGATTGTAGTATATGTTAAAATATCTTACAATATACGAAAAATATATGGAATGATGTTGCTCCAGAGTTCATAAGTAGTTCAAACACCATAAGTAAAAAATATGAAGCCATGATCGTCTTAAGCTCTAAAATCTATCATACTATCACTGTCTCAAACCATGCAGGGCATAACAGCTTTATATATTAAGTTTGCCTTATAATAATCAAGTAAATTTGATCCCATTTGCTTTTTATATTTAAATATTTGAAGTTGCCCTTTTTATCTGCGATTTTACTTTGCCTACTTTACTATTTTTCTCTTTTAATTACCAGTCTACCGAAAATATATTTTAATTCAAAACTTGTATTTGAAATTCGTGCGATAAAGTTATCTGCTAAGGTATATTGATTTTTGCCTATTTGTTTTTCGTTATTATACTTTTTATAATGCACCATGTGTTGGAATCGTATCTTTAATTGGAAATATTTCAAGTAATTTATTAACAAATAAAAAAGTTTACAGAAAAATTAAAAAAAAATGAATGACTTACTTACACTTTTGATAAAATATTAACTCACAAAATAATATATTTATTAGTTATTTGAAACTAGATTTAAATTAAAATGTTATATTAAATTACATCAAGAGGATTTCAAACTATGGAAAACTACTGCCGATAATAATAGAGTGATAGTACGCTATGGCTATAATTAAACTATACTTAGGCAGATAACTAAACTCAAGGATTATCTAAAATATTATATATATATATCTTTGGTGAGAATAGGCGATAGGTTTATCTGCCCTGACGGTGGTTATGATTTGGTAACATTGAAACGAGGGATATACTGATAAAAAGAAAAAAAATATTTAAAGTATTTACATGTATGTATGCCTATTTACATGAGAATGTTTTTTTTTTTTTAATTAGAAACAAGACAAGTAGGATTTTATGTAACTTGATGATTTGGGGTTCATTAAAGATTACATTTCAGTAAGCACTGATGATGATCAAGCGGTACTGTTTAGTTATTCAAACCTGTCTTCTGACAAAAAAACTTAACAAGACTCAAGAGTTATTATTTTATATTATACGTCCTTAGGTTAAAATTCGAACCTAGAAACAGATATTTTGCAATATTTTATTTTTTTATTATTAATTTAATAAATGTTTTTCAAATCTTAATAAAATTTTTAACGTTTAATTAAATCAGAAGCAATAGAATAATCTAGGCTATTTTTATAAATCTACAATATTTATAATAAAAGAATTAATACTTACAGGTTTTCTTCTATGGATATATTTAAACATTGGAAAATTATAATTATTACAGTAGCTTTAACACTCTTAATACTCATATTTATTTAAATTTTCTTATTAAATGGAAAATACTACGAATTTAAATTATAAACATTTTCAGCTCAGCATCAATTTCATTTTTATTTTTAAATTTCAGAACGATAAATTTATTTTTTTTAATAATCCGAGCGTCACTAAACTTGAGAAATAATTAGTAACAGGTTAATTAATTAACAATTGAAAAAATATATTACTCATTACTTTCTTAAACTATTTTATACAAAAAATAACTTAAGATGTATATGAATTATTCTAACAACTTCTTGAATGGTAGTAATGAAAACGGAAACCGGAAATTTAAGATATTATCTTCAAGTGTGTTTACAAAAAAAAAAAAAATCGTTCTAAACATTTTATAATTAAGCTGATAACAAAATGTGATTACATTACAAGAATCTGTACCTAAAAACAATTGCTATACTAAAATGTGAGATTTACTCACTTCCGCAAAATATAGGCTTGCATTTTTTAAAAAAAGATGTGTGATTTTATAAATTACTTCTCTATATATAATTATCTAGTCCTAGATTGAAGTCCTAGACAGGATTTACACTAGTAGATAGTAGTCTGATCTTCAGATATAAAATTAACTGCGAATAATTATTTAATAAAACATGTGTGATTAAATTATCTTCTGCTTGTAGGATATGATGTATGTTTATCAAAGTTCAGGCAATGTTTCAGTACAAGCAGCTTTTTCCATCTTTTTATGCTTGTTTCTATTTTTTTTTTTCTTATTGTCTTAAGTCATTTTGAGCACCTTTATATTATTATTATTTAATCCTAGACTCAGATTATAAACAAGGTTTAAAGTTGTATATAAAAGACTGACCTTCTGAAGTAAAAATTTATTGTAAATAATTATTATAAAATATGTATGATTAAGTTGTCTTCTGCTTAAAGAATATGTTATAAGTTCATCAAAGGCCAGATAATTATTTTCTTAAGCCACCAACCATCTTTCTTCACTGTGACAGGAAGATTGCACACTTAAGAAACCATATTTCATTTCTGTAAGCATACTAATAAATAAATGCCTTAGCCAAAACGTTTCAATCAATAATAAGACTTTTGACACTGGCTTTGGGATAATCCTTTTACTTGGCAAATGTTTATAATCTAGAACAGTCCTATTTAATACACTTCAATACCACGATATAAAATACAAAGAAAACATTTTATATGGCTTAAATTGCAATGTAGATCTTTTTTTTCTTTTCAGGTTCAATAAAAATTTTAAGTTTAAATTATACAAATAGTTGTAATATCAATAATAATAGTGATGGCGATGTGGTAGAAATAAGATTATTTTTTGCTAAATATATATATACATAAAATGCCCTGATTTTACTTAATATAGAAACTGTATGATCTAAACATAGGATATTACCTGTAACTAAAGTGTTATGATTTTTATTTACTGATCACAACTGCTTTTATTATAAACCTTTTTATAGAGGAAAAAAAATCAATGATTAAAAAGATAGCTTTAATTTATTTATTTATTCGTTTTTGGAATGTTTAGTTGAATTTATTTGATATATATATATCAACAGATGGCGATCTACCAAAAACACCGTCAAGCGTATGTTTACATAAACGTCAGAGCAAGCATTCACTATCTCTAAGTTTAATTCAACTTTCAGATCATGATTTCAAGCTATTTGCTGTCATCAGTGAAAGACAGTAATAAGAAACTAGATCTAAACACACACTCTGAGCGTTTATGAAACAGTTTCTATTCAGCTTGCAAGCGTGAATCTTTTAGACACGTAATGTCTTCAAACTCAGCATAGCAAGCCAGATAGCTATATGGGTCTGATATCAGTTCAGCATCACCACATAGTAGAAGCCTCTGCAATATATATCATTGCTAAAAAGACCTCAAAGGTACATTTATGAAAAAGAAAAAACAAGTTAAAAACTTGCTAACGCTTGTATTTATGATATATATTGCAGAGGCTTCTACTATGTGGTGATGCTGAACTGATATCAGACCCATATAGCTATCTGGCTTGCTATGCTGAGTTTGAAGACATTACGTGTCTAAAAGATTCACGCTTGCAAACTGAATAGAAACTGTTTCATAAACACTCAGAGTTTGTGTTTAGATCTAGTTTCTTATTCCTGTCTTTCACTGATGATAGCAAATAGCTTGAAATCATGATCTGAAAGTGGAATTAAAGTTAGAGATAGTGAATGCTTGCTCTGACATTTATGTAAACATACGCTTGACAGTGTTTTTGGTAGAACACCATCTGTTGACATAAATACAAGCATTAGCAAATTTTTAACTTGATTTTGTTTTTCATATATATATATATTGTTTTCCTGAAGGTATGTGATGATGGTGTGGTATTTTAATTGTATTTATATATTGAACTATTTTCATTATCTAATATTAAGTATTGAATGTTTTTAGAAAAATTTAACTTTATTTATTAAATTTTTCAATTACATTCAATTGTTACTAATAGTGCACACGTAAGTAAGTATATGTACATTTCGAATAGTATTATCCCTCTCTCTTCTTCAGATCTTTCTGGCCTGACCAGTGTCAGTAATAGCATGGAATTGAACCTGAACGCTTCGAGTCTTGAATATTGAATTTTAAGGTATCACTCTAACCGAGCCATTTTTCCAAATTCATAGTTGGTTAAAGCATTATCTTAAAATTCAATATTCAAGAATCTAAAGGTCCTAGTTCAATTCCCATGCTAGTACTGTCATTGGTTAGACCAGTAACATTTGATGAAGAGAAAGAGAATAATATCTATTGAAATGTTGTGCCTATACTAACCTGTTTGATGTGCTATTACTAATAGTTGAATGTAATTGGAAAATTTAAATAAAGTTAAATTTTTCTAAAGACATTCAATACTTAATATTAAATAATGGAAATAGTCCAATATATAAATAAAACCTTATATATTGAGATGCTTTCCCAGTCTCAAAATTTAATTTGTATGTTGTTTGGCTAAGTAAACTTAATTTTAATTCAAGTTGCTTTTTTTTTTTATTCAAGTTGTGTTTCAATGAGTGTGGTATTATGTATATACATGCATACACTGATAGGAAAGAAAATTTAAAATTAGCTGTCTATTTTAATGTAACAATTTTTTTAAAATAGTAAACTTTGTAACTAAATTTTATTATCTTTTTAAAAAATGTTTTTATATAGTCCAGAAACAATGCTTAAGCTGTAACACTTTCTTGTATTCACCCTAATACCTTTTGTTAATTAAGAGTTTAGTATTGTTGTGTGGAATATTTCCTGATTAAGAAGATTCTTTAAGTTTCTGAGGAGGATAGACAGTGTGATTATATAAGATCAACTAAAAATTATTAATTATTCTATTCTGTTGACTTCATTAGACTCTGCTCCATTCTGCTTACATCATTTGAGACTCTGTTATTTTGCTTTTGTTTTGATCCTGCCATGTTATATGTGCTCATCTAGCAAATAAACTCCAGATTCACTCCAGTTGTCACATCAGAAGCCATGTATGGCTAAGGAATCAAAAGATGAACCCTTCTCCAGCATAAACCTTTAGCCATCATGTACTAAATTTGCCTGCCAACTGACCACATGAATCAGCCAACTGCTGCATCCAACATCTTATTATAGTAATGCACTTTTCAACAACCAAGAAGCAAAGAAGACCCTATGAAAGTATATCAATATTCCAAAAGTATGTACTAATTTGAATATAATCTATACATAAAATTAGAACTCTCTACCCATGTCATATGAACTAACAGTAATATCTATACATGTACTATTATTTATATATATATATATATATATATATATATATATATATAGTACCAATATATATATATATATATATATATATATATATATTGGTAAGCCAGTGATATACTGTTGTATATAAAAAAAAATTCATTTATTTATATACCCATATATTCCTTAAGGTATAACTTGTTCTTATATTTGAATTTTACTAATTTTATATTTGTCTCATTAATCATAGCTTTTATATATATATATAACCTACACTCCCAACACCGCCCATATACATTACATGAGCGAAATGCCCAGATGCCAGTTCTATTAATAAATAGAACAATATAACAAAATATATAATACAAATTATTACTGAGACTCTATATTTAAGTTTATGTTCAGCTCAGCTCAGTGGGAGGCTATAGGCAGTTCATAAGATATATGATAATAAATGAATAAAAGAAGAAATATTACAAACATTTAATATAATGTAAATTTCTTTGTTAATTAATTGTATGATAAAGGATCATAATGTTTATTTGGTACAGTCTATTAAAATATACTTTAAACTTAATTTCTTTCTTCATCCAAATATAACATATATCAGCTTGCTATAATTATAATCCTAAACTATTCTATGACTTGGCATATCATAATCTAAACATCTACTTTAATGCCAATCAAGAAATAAACAATAAGATCTCAGGGAATTTTAACAAACACAGTTGAATTAAATAAATCCATTGGCCCATAAGTTATAATTCTAAAATAAGATAAAATGTAATGAAACAAATTGACTAAATATTTTACTGTGTTACAATAATAAGATAATGACAGAGATAGGGTATTTTAATCTCATATCATCATCTAATAAATATACTGACTTGGCAACCTTTTTAATACGTTTGTCCAATGGCAAAATGTTCTTTTATAATATTTGGATTAAGAAAAACAATATTGTCAGACACTAGCAAATTTAATATTATAACTCTAAAATAATATATCTATTTTGTAATAGATTTATGAAATGTGGAGATATGAAAATGGAAATCACAGATTTTAAGATTTTAAATAACTAAAACAAATCATTTATTACAATAAAATAAACTTGGTTTAATATGATATTACAAATGGACTATTTGTTTTACAGATTTTTAAATTATCAAATAAACTTTAAGCATCAGTTCGGGATTATCCCTACTATCAAAGCAAATTAATAACAAAACTTAAATATCCTGACTTCGAACACATGCTTTGCCTACATGTTTCATCTTCATGACAATAAATAGATAACATATTATATTATTAGCACACAAAAAAATACCTTTGATAGGATATTACTCTTGATTAACAAAATAAATCAAATTACTTATATTTGGCTTTCAGCAAAGCAACTTTCTCTAATTGACTAATAATCACTTTCAATTACATAACCTTTCATTTATAGCAACAAAATCATGTTTATTCTGATGATTTGATGATTTATAACCTTTATTTAAATAAATACACTGTATTTTAAAATATTTATTTCCCGTTTTAATCTCAATATCTCTATACTTTATATACACGATATTATTTATATTACGCGTGTGTGTAAAATAATGTAAAACAATCTTTTCTATAAACCCTCCATTCATTAAGAAAATATCATACAATTATTTTATTTCGAACAATGCCGTAATTCATCAATAAAATATGATACTAATACTACATCAAGAGTTAATCTAACAATTTATCTAGCCACATATTAATTAACACAAAGCTATATTTTCATGATTATATATACTATACGTCATAAGGGGAATCTACATGAGGAGCAGATAACTCTTACTGAACACTTTTACAATTCCTCATTACCAAGAATCTAAGAAAAACATCACATAACTTCCTAAACATCATTTAATCATATTTCAACAATAACTCATCTACTCCTAAATACACTATTGGTGGGGATTTATCTCCTCATCACCAGGCTCTAAGAAAACATCACTTCAAAATATCATTTAATCATATGCATATAATATAGACTAGGCTCTACTCATGGAAAATTGTTAACATATACTACATAAGCAAAATATTTTATCCCTACAAACATTATAATGCAACGATTTCTTTCCATTCTCATAGCTTCTCTAAATATCGAACATTATAAATACACGCTGGCAGATAAATACATACAAATAACATACCAATTCGTTCAACTCAGTAGAATATGACAATGTACGAAATTTATGCATAAAATATTCACAAACTGAACTTTATCAAACAAATATCATAATTGTGCAAAACAAACACACACCCGCGAATAAAAAGTATATATAATATTAACTCTAAATTACACACTAAGCAGGTAATAGATAATTAAATATTGCATTAAGGTATAACTTTTAATTTAATATTTATAATTATTACGAACGAACTTTCTTTCATATCTTGCAAACTACTTCTATTATAAGTTCATTTATTTTAAAAAAAAAAAAATTTTCACTTTGAGATAATAAAGTATACAAAATAAATGTGAACCTCTCTAATAATATATTTTAAAAAAATATTTCTTTCTTTTACCTTCGTAAAAGAACAATAAGACTTATTTGAATACAATCATTTTTTACCAGCATACTCCTCATTCAGATACGCTTCAGAGACGGTCTCGAAGATCAAATTAACACAGATTATAAATGAACACCTATCTACCTATCATATACATTAATTATGACAAGCAATAAAAATTAAAATAATGACACAAAGGTTATTAGTTTTGTAACTTAAAAATAAAAGTTCACTTGCAAAGCTCGGTTCCAGTTTATGAAACAATATGGGACACATTCCAAACTGAATTTTAAACTAAAATAAACTGCTGTAGAATAACCAAATAAATATAGTCATGCTTAAATAGAACTCAGCATCTTCAATGTTCATAACAAAGTTATTTAAGTTACTGTATCATACATAAGAAATCAATTTTTCTTCTATTATGACGAGAATATAATAGATTCTTAACTACTGTTGTACAGGAATTATCTCACTTATTCCGTTACAGTTCTAAATTGAATATGTAATTATTTTTAGTAGTTTCTTGAATAGCATTTAATAATACTTTGTTTTATTTTTCATCCTTATCGAACAGAACAAAAATTACCAGCATTTTTATCCTTCTATTCAATTTAAACAGATATTTAATTTGAAGTAGCTCACATTTATTTCCTTCATTTAACATACGTATTATTTCCAGAAATACCAGACAAACAAATACTGTCATCTCTTTATGATGAATTTAAACATGGCATGATTTATCAAAATATGCATGTTCTTAAGTCTATGTTTAATTCTCACAAAAACAGAACACGGAATATAGTGAAGAATAAAAATATATTCTGTAAAATAGTTCTGCATGCGTTTTCCAGATATATTAAAGAACACACATTGATTAATGATTCAACAATAATATTCATGCAATTTATTCCTATTTAAAACGATAATTAAGTGAAGTAATGTAGACTGGACGTTATTAACATACATTTTTAAAAGAGCAATAGTGATGAAGAGGTTAAACTCAAAATGTTTAAATTAAGTAGAATAAAGTAAACTGAGTACCTTTTTAAAATTTAAAACTGCATTCTGAAATTAACTTGTCCCATAATAAATTTGTTGGGATCCTTTAGAAATTTTACTCCAAAGTCTTTTTTAAAATCAATTTGACTTCAGCAACTGGTTTTACTTTCACAACAATCAGCCACTGTTTTTGGCTACCATTAAATTACATAATATGCAAATTTTTCACTGGAGATCTTTGTTAAATAGCTCTCTTTAGCAAAGTTCATTTCCTTCCACCAGTTTACTCCCACACTTCTTCTATCTCAGCTAATTACATATTCAAAAAAAATCTTTCCAAAAAAAAAAATCACTTTGATTTTTTAGAATTAAAATCAAGATAACAATAATAATAAAATAAATAGCTTTTACAAACTTGAAAGAAAAATGAATATTAATTAACTACTAAATAAAAATGATTAATAATTTATTTAATTTGTAAAATAATCTATTGATTCAACTATCTATTAATCATTGGAAAGAAATATATATTTGTTAAATTATTTAAGATAACTACTGTAATTTAAATGTTTTTTTCTTGTGCATGTACTATTGTTTGCTGTTATTAAAAGATGAAAATGAAATGAAAATGATGCAGAGTCATACATGCATGCACATGTACTACAACCTAAATATTAAACTATCTTAACTAAATATGATTGAAATGGCTATTAATTGTTGACAAAATGATAAGTATTAATGAATAAAGAATTTTAAAACCATTCAAATAATACTACAATAATATAAAATAACTTTGCATCTTTCTGACAAAACGTATTAATTCCATTAATAAACAACCCCTCTTCCTTATATTAAATACCTCATTAACCACACTAATAATAATGAATACCTATTAAGTGGTCAATAAACTGCATAATCAACCCATATCCAAGCTTTAAACAATCTCCAGCAAAAATTTTTTTTAAAATTCTAAGGCTATTTCATTTTTTTTTTATTAAATATAACTATTTAATGCAGATACAAAGTATCTTAAACCCTTGTGCCCATTCAGATGGTCACAATATATATATATATCAGATGGTCACATATATATATATATATATATATATATATATATATATATATTGTGACCTTCCAGGTTGGCACCAGGAAGAAATGTGGGAAGTTCACATTTGTGCTAACAATGGCTAAAGTTAATTATCTGAGAAAAATGAATTGAGATGTAATTTGCTAGTTAAAATTAGGATCTAAAAAAATTAAAACTTTAATTGAGTGTACTGATTGGTAGAGTTTTGGATTATGTGTGTTTGGTGGTAGAAGAGGAAGATGACCAATATTAGGGATGTTTGTATGTAGTAGAAAAATTTACATGTCATAATAAGCAGATACATAGAGATATTAATTAGAATATTCTTTCCTATATTTTATTTATTATTTACTAATTATATATTGTTCATAATCTTATGTTTAAAAATGATAAAGATTATTTGTATAATAGTGAATAACATTTCTAAATTAATAATTAATATTTAATATTTTTTTATTATTATTATGTTTTATTCTATTCAAATATTGTATTGTTAAAATTTTATAAGTAAAATTCTGGCACACTTCCAAAGTTGATTGTAATAAAAAAAACACAGAGGGTGTGAGTGTAGAAAGACATAGAGTTTAAAACTTGAAGAAAAGTAAAAAAAAAAAGCTCCAAGGAAAAAGATGTAAAAAAAAACTTAAAGGATTCAATAACTCTCTAAGAGTATTAGAACAGATATAAAAAACATCGCAAGGATTCTAATAATATACTTGTGGAGAATTGCTGTTATTATACTACTGGAATGATATAAAAATGAGGAGATAAACACACACCCCAGAGGGAAACCAGCCTCCAAATTTCTGCCAAGCAATGGTCCATATTCACTACCTTCAAAATGCCTGGATGATATGTAAGCTAAATTATTATGATTTGTTTTAAAGTATTACCAAAGCTAAATAATATTAAAATGACAAAATTGTGTAAAATAAAGCTAGCTAAAATTTTCTTATTAGATGCTATAATTAAACGCTTGATTTTCAATTTAAAGAATTTTCTATCAATATTCTACAAAATAAAATTTAAAATGAAAAAGTTTGTCTATTTAATCTTATATTGGGAGGATAATTTTATACTGTATAACTTTGCTATTCGTGCATATATAACAAAATAATTCCAATGCATGCAAATGTCATTTATTACACCTATAATGGAATTCTAGGATAAAAAAAAGACTATTGTCATTCTTAACAAATTATGCTTTAACAATGGATAGACATTTTTTTTATGTTATAATTTACTGTTGTCTTTTAAACTGATATGTATGTTTCTTTCAACTTTCAATTTTTTTTTTAAAAAAATTAACATGTAATGATGAGATATTGATAAGTATTTTCGTTATTACTTATAATAAATGTATAACCATTTTTTTTCTTTAAAAAAACAACAAAACAAAACAATGTAACTTCATATCATTATAATATGATAATTTATTATTTTGTATGATCTAGAAATTATATTATAGGTGATTATAGATATTCGGATGTGTGCATGATGCTATAGATTATTATTTTAAAAAATTGTATTTATTATGTTTCAATTTTGTTAATGAAGTTTATTTTAAAAAAAATAAAGAATTAAAACCTTGTCTGTTATAAGTTCATTATATAGGAAGTATATTGAATGTGAGTTGAAGGTAGAAATGGTCAAGGGACGATTAGATTATTTAGATTGAGTTTGGAGATATTATTTAATTCTCACGTATATAAATATAAGTATAATTATAAGTGTTTAGTTATTGTTTTTCCTTGCCTTTCTTTGTTCTTATATAGTTAGTGTTAGATGATACACACTGATTATAACAGATAAGTGTTGTATAAATTTTATATGTAAAAGATGATTGATTTATGGCATCATCCAAGTTTTATAAATAAGCTAATAAAAATATGTTTTAAAAATACATCATGTTTAGGATATTATAAAAGCACACAGTTCGAAAATATATGATTCATATATTAAATATTAGTCAATTTTGATTTTGCTATAAGAGCAATGTAATTGGTTAGCAAAATGCATAAAATAATATTTCTTTTTGTTTATTCATTATTTATTTTGTCTTTTAATTTTTAATAAATGTTTTTTATTAAATAAAAGCCCAAATGAATTGTTTTATTATACATTCGATTCTCCATTTCCGCACATACATATACGATTAACATAGCATAGCCCTAAAATATATAGATTTGCCAGTAAAAGTCAATTTATTTAATCTGTCTGGAGATGATAAATCACCATATTACAGTGCAAATATTATATTTTACTTTCCTTAGAATAGATGGTGATATGGATATAAAGGTACCCAATCCTAATCATTGTCTATCCTATGTTAAATATGATAATTGATAATTTTGCAATAGTTCTATAATTAAATAAATGTGTGGCATATGATTAAATTAGTGTTACAGAATTGTTATTAATAAATGTTTTATTACTCTTATTTG
Organism: Epiperipatus broadwayi; assembly: GCA_028023455.1. Lineage (NCBI taxonomy): Eukaryota > Metazoa > Onychophora > Udeonychophora > Euonychophora > Peripatidae > Epiperipatus > Epiperipatus broadwayi. Next base: position 4,015,610 of record JAQFVV010006218.1, read on the forward strand.
CATCCTATATAAAGACCATATCCTATAACCTCAACTGAGCTAAGCCATAGAGTAATTACAATATAAGAATCTTTACAATTATAAATTTTATTCTATCTTGTATAGGATTGGCGCCTGGGCATTTATAAATCTAATAAAGTAAACAAGTGAAGAGAGCAGAGGTTACAATATATATATATATATATATATTGTAACGATATATAAATATGTCGTTACATTAATTTAAAATAAAAACTTAAAAGTTCGCAAATAAAAGGAAAAAACTAAACGCTAAAATTAAAATGTTTGTTAAACATATATATATTCGCACAGATGCTAAACTTTAAAAATATTTTTTTCATAAACAAAAAAAAAAGTATTTGAACGTATTTTTTTTAATAAAAAAATACAAGATTGAAATATAAAAATATTTTAATAAAAAAATAACGTAAGTTAAAATAAAAACAGGTATTAATTAATTCCTGTAATCTGTAAATGGAAATGATTGTTTATTAATTATCTAAAAGCTGTGCAATTAAAAAGTCAGATGAAAAGTTAGATAAGAGAAGAAAGAGATTTTAGCTTGACCAGTGGAAGCAAATAAAGGCCCGGACCATAACGAAAAAACAGAACAGTGACGTTTTTGTTCATGGAATCCATAGGAGGACTATAAAAAGAAAAAAATATTGAGTTCCAGTGAGTTTTCCAACTTGATTTTGGTGAGTCGAGTGACAAGACGCACTTGCCGTCCTCACTCATTTATTTTAAAAATGCAAAGACTGTGATACCAGAACAGAACCAGCTAATGCTACCTCCAAAATATCAGACCGGTCTTCCAGGAAAGTCTCCGTGGGAATTGCCAACGGGAACATGGACTCTTCTACCATAAGCTATATGAAATGAACAATTATTGAAATCAATTAAGAACTTTCGTCAAGTTTTACAAATTAATAAACAAGCCAACTTAAATGTTAAAACGGACTCTTATCTGACTTTTGTAAGTTTTTAAATCAAATTAATAATGTTTAATTTTATATGTTTTCCGATTGATAAAAATCATTTCCATTTTTTTCTTTCTTATTGTATAAATTGTTTATTGTTTAAATTTTAAATGATGAAATTTAGGTTGGGTATAGACGTTGCATAGATTCGTTAGCGGTTGATAATGTTGTGGTTTTCACATTCGATTAGAATATATGTCAACGATATCACTGCAAGCATCTTACGATGAATGCTAATGGGATTTGTATATTCCCTATGCAAGTGACGTTTATCGATGACTTTGTATTTTGATCGGTTGTGTTTAATTTGGAATGTTTTTGACCGTGGAATCTGTGCAGCTGATCTGTACTCAACATTTTAAAACAAATTTTATAAAATGCATTTGTGCGAACGTATTTAAATGTTAAATTTAAGTCGGGCGTGAATGGCTATATAGTTTTGTAAAGTTATATTAAGGGAGGGTAATCTTAGGTTATTCATTTCGTAGTTGAATTGGTTCAATGGATTGGATATATTTGTGTAATTAGTAGATGTAGTATGAGGTCCGCTATGGGCAGGATTATAGATATACGCCACACACCCTCTGTTTGCCTATGGATGGGTTTGTAAGTCGGCAGAAGACCGCAGTCCATTCCTATGGAGTTTTTTGTTTATTGTTCTACTTGCCAACAGATGTCACATTCCTGTTGGTGGAGAGTCAATGTCTTCTCTATTTCTACTTATTGTTCAGATGTACGTTTCCTGACAGTATAGTATTTTGTGTTGTCGTATCATGCTACATTGAATACATGAATGTATCAGATGGATTGGCGCCAGTTTGGTTGCGAAATTTGTTGCCTAAGGTTAAATCAGGGAAGAATATTTTCTTTTCAAATGCAGATCTATGTAGTCTATTCATACTTGACTATCTAAATAAAATATTAAACTCATTGAAACTTAGTTAAATGTAAAATTAAAAGTTAATATAAAAATCTAAAATGTTAAACTTATTCCTCAAAATTTAAATGTTATTTTATATGTGCGTAAATAAATATTTTTATGTGTTAATTTCTGGCAGTGGCTTTTATTATTTTATATTTAAGATATAAAATTAAGATATAGGTTTTTATCTCTGCGTCTCCACTGAGCTAGTGACTTGGGCTAACGATCGGAATATTTAAATAAAGTGGAATCTTAACAGCACGTATCTGCCTACTTTATAAATTTTTCTAGGCTCAAATGCCTAGATGGCGCCCTGGTAGTTGCAGATATTGTTTTTGTGGTTAGATTCGATCTTCACTTTCATTTCAATCGTTATAATTGGCATCCCAAGTGTGGCCTTACCTCAGAGATTGACCCTGAGAAGGGGAATTGATGATGATGAAATTTTCTATCTTTAATAAATCACGAGTGCCCTGAGAATTTTAAAAGTAAATCATGCCAGTAAGATTTTTCTTTAAAAATGAGTATATATATTTGTGTATTAACGCAATTTTATAGTCCGATATTAATAAACCACGAGTACCTTGAAAATGAAGCCTGTAATAATTTTTCTGAAATGAGTATAGATATATGTTTTGTATTAACGTAAAGTTATAGTTTAAATTTTGTGTAAAAAGGTACTGCCAGTAAGAAAAATTGCGCATATGTAAAGAGAAATACGAGGAATAAAAAGTAATAAATAAAACGTAATTAATAAATATAAATCATCATTTTTTTTAAAAAGTCTTGTTTAAAATCTAATCGTTCAACTTGCCTAAGTAATAGTTAAAGGTAGGAGAAATGAAACTTGGAAGGGAGGGGGCAGAAATTTAGCTGGTAATAGGGAATCAACAGTCAACATTTTTTTTTAATCATTATATTTGTGTGTAATTACTGTTTTGTCTTGTAAAAAAAAAAAAAGTTTTGTCTTTTTGAAATTTTCATATATAATCAATTTGTGTAACGTAATTACTAACACTAAGTAAATTCTTTTTTTTTTTTTTAATGTTTTTGTTTTTTGAGGAAGTTTACTGATATGTAACGATATATAAATATGTCATTACATTAATTTAAAATAAAAACTTAAAAGTTCGCAAATAAAAGGAAAAAACTAAACGCTAAAATTAAAATGTTTGTTAAACATATATATATATTCGCACAGATGCTAAACTTTAAAAATATTTTTTTCATAAACAAAAAAAAAAAGTATTTGAACGTATTTTTTTTAATAAAAAAATACAAGATTGAAATATAAAAATATTTTAATAAAAAAATAACGTAAGTTAAAATAAAAACAGGTATTAATTAATTCCTGTAATCTGTAAATGGAAATGATTGTTTATTAATTATCTAAAAGCTGTGCAATTAAAAAGTCAGATGAAAAGTTAGATAAGAGAAGAAAGAGATTTTAGCTTGACCAGTGGAAGCAAATAAAGGCCCGGACCATAACGAAAAAACAGAACAGTGACGTTTTTGTTCATGGAATCCATAGGAGGACTATAAAAAGAAAAAATATTGAGTTCCAGTGAGTTTTCCAACTTGATTTTGGTGAGTCGAGCGACAAGACGCACTTGCCGTCCTCACTCATTTATTTTAAAAATGCAAAGACTGTGATACCAGAACAGAACCAGCTAATGCTACCTCCAAAATATCAGACCGGTCTTCCAGGAAAGTCTCCGTGGGAATTGCCAACGGGAACATGGACTCTTCTACCATAAGCTATATGAAATGAACAATTATTGAAATCAATTAAGAACTTTCATCAAGTTTTACAAATTAATAAACAAGCCAACTTAAATGTTAAAACGGACTCTTATCTGACTTTTGTAAGTTTTTAAATCAAATTAATAATGTTTAATTTTATATGTTTTCCGATTGATAAAAATCATTTCCATTTTTTTTCTTTCTTATTGTATAAATTGTTTATTGTTTAAATTTTAAATGATGAAATTTAGGTTGGGTATAGACGTTGCATAGATTCGTTAGCGGTTGATAATGTTGTGGTTTTCACATTCGATTAGAATATATGTCAACGATATCACTGCAAGCATCTTACGATGAATGCTAATGGGATTTGTATATTCCCTATGCAAGTGACGTTTATCGATGACTTTGTATTTTGATCGGTTGTGTTTAATTTGGAATGTTTTTGACCGTGGAATCTGTGCAGCTGATCTGTACTCAACATTTTAAAACAAATTTTATAAAATGCATTTGTGCGAACGTATTTAAATGTTAAATTTAAGTCGGGCGTGAATGGCTATATAGTTTTGTAAAGTTATATTAAGGGAGGGTAATCTTAGGTTATTCATTTCGTAGTTGAATTGGTTCAATGGATTGGATATATTTGTGTAATTAGTAGATGTAGTATGAGGTCCGCTACGGGCAGGATTATAGATATATGCCACACACCCTCTGTTTGCCTATGGATGGGTTTGTAAGTCAGCAGAAGACCGCAGTCCATTCCTATGGAGTTTTTTGTTTATTGTTCTACTTGCCAACAGATGTCACATTCCTGTTGGTGGAGAGTCAATGTCTTCTCTATTTCTACTTATTGTTCAGATGTACGTTTCCTGACAGTATAGTATTTTGTGTTGTCGTATCATGCTACATTGAATACATGAATGTATCAGATGGATTGGCGCCAGTTTGGTTGCGAAATTTGTTGCCTAAGGTTAAATCAGGGAAGAATATTTTCTTTTCAAATGCAGATCTATGTAGTCTATTCATACTTGACTATCTAAATAAAATATTAAACTCATTGAAACTTAGTTAAATGTAAAATTAAAAGTTAATATAAAAATCTAAAATGTTAAACTTATTCCTCAAAATTTAAATGTTATTTTATATGTGCGTAAATAAATATTTTTATGTGTTAATTTCTGGCAGTGGCTTTTATTATTTTATATTTAAGATATAAAATTAAGATATAGGTTTTTATCTCTGCGTCTCCACTGAGCTAGTGACTTGGGCTAACGATCGGAATATTTAAATAAAGTGGAATCTTAACAGCGCGTATCTGCCTACTTTATAAATTTTTCTAGGCTCAAATGCCTAGATGGCGCCCTGGTAGTTGCAGATATTGTTTTTGCAGTTAGATTCGATCTTCACTTTCATTTCGATCGTTATAATATATATATATATAATATCATAGATTATAAATATTCCAGTTCCAACCCTTTAATGTCAATGGGTGGGATAATTGTGTTAGGAGGATTCTTGAGTGTTATAGTGGTAAGGAATGGGATAAAAGAATAGATGCATTAATAAAGAATAGGGAGTTGGAGAAATGGAGATCTAGTATGGAGAGTAAAAAGAGTTTAAATATATGTAGAAGTAAACAAAACATTGGGTGCATGTTAATTTATGATAATAGCAAGAAAAATAGTTTTTTGTTTAAGGCTTGAATGGGATCTTTAGCAACAAGAGAATATACATGTAAATGGAAAAATATGGGTGATTTAGTCTGCAAATTGTGTAAGGAAGCCATAGAAAATATTAGGCATCTGTTGATTGAATGTAAATGGTTGAAAGCAGAAAGGGCACAAATAATGAAGTTATGAAAGAATAAGTATGAACAAAGTGATTATATAAAAAGTGGGTTGTTGTTTTTTATGCTGGTTTGGGAAAATATAAGGGGGATGTAAATATAAAGACCATAGAGTTGACAAAGATTATGTTGTGGAAATGGGATGGAGCAGATTGTCGAAAAGCTTAGGGTGGGGAATGAAAGGGGAAGGTAAAGTGACTAACAAGTTTCTTTGGGCATAGTTGTTGAGAGATTCCTGACTCCATTTAAGGAGAAGTCACAGTACATCACATCACATGAAAATAAATTTTTAACAAAGTGCTTAATATGTTTTGATTTCAGCTATTATACAGAATTGCAAAAAAATACATATTTACTCAGTTCACTTATGTATAAGCATTAAAAGTATAACCATATTTTACACACTTTTTAAAATTAATTTTTAATGTAGAATAACAATTTTTGAAGGAAATTACTGTTTAGAAAGCTGAGAATTTTACACAATTTAAGGTTAAGTTTAACTTTTTATAAAAGTATGTTACAAACTTAAAACCTAATAACATTTTTTTTTTAATCTTGAAAATGTTATAATATCGCATTATTATCGAAATTGCCAACATATTCTGTTTTAGTCATTATGGAAAATAAATTTAGCATAGAATTTCAAATTTTTTGCTTTTAGAAATTTCTGAATAAAAAAAAAAAAGAATGTTGCATAATTTAAAAATTATTTTATCTGTTTTTTTTTTTTATAAAACAAAAACAAAAACAGAGATATTAATTCCTGACCATATACGGATTTTTGCTATATTTTTGTTTAATATTTTTAATTAATGGAAATAAATTTTTAACATTGAATTGCCCTGTCCTTTTTTTTTCTATATATCATGTATACTAGAGTATTCTTCAAATCATCCTCCCAAATAATATATTCAGAATACTGGCTAGACTATAAAATGTTGATAGAATTTGTTGAAAGCAACAAGATAACAAGGTTTATCACAAATGATGTTTATTTAATGTGTAGTAAAGTTAATGGAATGATTTGATATTCCTAGTAATAATAAAAGAAATCATCAAATGCATATTCTGATTATGAAAGTATGAATGAGAGTGATATCTGACTGATATCAACATTAAGCAATCTGGTATAGATAAATATTATACATGTAATTAATTTTAGATTATTTAAAAATAATCTGGTTAGTCTACTGAATAAAATAAAATTAAAGCATAATGAAGTTAGAGATTATTTTAGAATTTGTAATATATAAATTATAGAGTGGAAAACTTATTATTAACGAACATATTTTTTTTTTTTATAAATATGATCTATTGTTTTAGATATATCTATTATTTATCTTTAATTATTACTTTGCATTCTTGTAATTGATCAGTTGATTTTATTAATATATGGTCTTCCACATTCACATGGTATTCATAGATGCAGTATTTTTTTCAGCATTTTCAGATTGGATTTATAAAAGTTAAAATTACTCAAAATGTACTATCGATTTTAATAGCTGTTCTAATAATATACTGATAGCATTTTTATTATGTTTATTATCACTGGTAAATATAAAATAAACTACAGTGGTGTCTCATTTCATTGTTGATTTAATGTTTTCTTAATGATAGCTAGCAGTGAATTATTTTTCATGAGAGTCTGTTCTGTGAAAGGTTTGTTTCTGAATAAACTTTTTTTCTCTGTTTCTTAGGAATAGTATAATTATATATTTTAAATTTTTATCATGATTGTGTGCATATATATATATATATGCTAAATATTTTCTTGTGAGGAGATAGTTATATAGATTAGTTTTGGTTATACCATGAGATAATATCTAAGAATACCTATTTTTCATGTGATTTTAATTTAATGGATATGTTATTGATGTACATTCAGTTGTAATGCTTCTCCATATGATGATACAACAAATCTATCATGCACATACTGAAGCCAGACTTTAGATAGATAGATTAATTATTATGATTGTGGTTTCAAAATCTCTCATATAAATATTGCTAATTAGTGGTATCTGAATTTTTTCTCACAACCATTCCTTGATTTTGTCAGAAGAATTCTATGTTGTATTAAAAATATATTATTATGCGGAATGTCAATAGTTCCATTATACTAGCAATAGGAAGAATTATTCTGGTTTGCAAACTATTATTTTCATTTAATTTCTTTCTTATAACAGACAATAGTTCATGACAGAGTAGCTTTTTATATAAAAATTTATCAATATGTCGGTTCTTTTCATATTCTTGATTGATTCCCTAAAGTGCTTAAAGAACTCTTTTATTTTCTCATCAGTAAGAAAATCATTTTTTAAATTAAATAAAAAATAAAAGATTATCAAAAAAAGAAACTTCTAAAACTAGATAGATGTATTATTGAACATCATTTTGTACCAAACAACCTAGTAGCTTTGTCAATGAAAAACCTTTAGTTATAAACTTACTATGCCATTTCTTTATCTAATATTCCTTTATTATATATATAATGGTAGAAAATCACTCAAAGATGCCTTTAAAAAAAGTAGAAGAATTATGATACTAAAAAGAATACTTAAAAGACACCATCACCTCATATCGAAAATTCATCATGATGAGAAAAAAATTTATAAAATCTCTCAAATCAGACAAATCTTTAACCCTGTTAACAAGGGCAACACCATAATTAATACTACCGACTATGCTAATAAAATAAGAGGATTTTTTATGGTAGTCCAATACATAAAGGAGATAGAAATCCCTACTGACTACTTGTGCAAAGCTACTAAATATTATTCAAAAAATAATATTGCAAGTAATTCACTAATAGATTAATCTTCAGCAGAATTCTTTATTGTTATTATCTATAAATAAAATTATATACACAACTTTTCATTTCTTTTTTTCCTTTTTAAATTATAGCTCCAACATAATAAATATATAAAATATACATACATTCTTCCTTTTTCTTTTTAAAACTTGTTTATTCAATATTTTACTATAATTTTATTTTTCCATCATAACAATGTTTCAACTACATTCTGTAGTCATTATCAAGTTTCCTTAAACAAAAGAACAAAAAAATAAAAAACATAAAATAATAACAAAATTAAATAAAACATTAATACATAACAAATATATATAATATTCAAATAAAACCACAATATTATTACATCTACAAATATACTTTTTTATATTTAACTATTTCTTTTAAAATACCTTTATAATTTAATATTCTTCTTATATAATTTTTATAAGGGTATTTTTTAAAAAGATATTTAAATATAAAGAAGGGGGTAAATAAGTATATTTGTAGATGTAATAATATTGTGGTTTTATTTGAATATTATATATATATATTTGTGATGTATTAATGTTTTATTTAATTTTGTTATTATTATTATTTTGTTTAAGAAAACTTGATAATGACTACAGAATGTAGTTGAAATGTTGTTATGATAGAAAAATAAAATTATAGTAAAATATTGAATAAACAAGCTTTAAAAAGAAAAAGAAAAAATATATGTATATTTTATGTATTTGTTAATTATCTATCTATAATACATAAAAAGCATTTTACACTGAGATTTATTATTGTTCTAGAAATTCACCATGCTAAAATTTGTCAAGATTTCTTTTTAAAGTGCTTAATTTTCAGTAACACAAAGCAGTACTTTGTCATAGATTCTAAGCACTTTGTAAAATTAATCATGAGCATGAAAATTGAAATGATAGACATATTATCCATAGCCATGATAAATTATTGACCATTATGACCAAAAAAATTACATGAGAATAATAGCTTATAAACCAGAACAACTTATTCTATAGCTAATATATTAGAACTTTTAACTTTAACGTAACAACTTCATACTTTCAATAGAACATAGAATTCTTCTAACAAACTTAAAGGATGATCCTAATTAACAACATTGACATGGAAAAAGTTTTAAACCTAGCTCAAAATATTACTTCACTTAAAGTCTGACTTCACAATATTCATGATACATTTGTATACTATCACAAAGTGAAGCAGTATTACAAGAATTCTGTATATACATCAGTAATATATCCCCTTTAATTAAATTCACAATATAATTAGAAGAAGAAAAATCTTAAGTATTCTTATGACATTTTCTCAGGGCAAAATCAAAACTACAATCTACAGAAATTCACACATATATACAGGAAAATAATTAGCATATGTATACAATTATGGCAATTCACAAAAATTATAATTATGCTATCCCTGTGAAACAGTGCAAAAGAAGTTTATTTAAAAACCAGTGACTTGAATAAAGAAGCCTTTTATAGAATAAGCTCTTATAATTATCAGCTATTATAATAAAAAAAAAACAACCTTAAATTAACAATGATAATAAACATCAAAGAAAAAAACAATTATAAACACTCCTGTCATATCTGATCTTGTATAAACATAGCCAAAGGGTAAAACATAGTTTGGCCAATACATAAACATGTGTATAAAATCTTACCACTGGTAAGTAGAGACCAATAGACAATGATGCTCTCTGAATATGATTGCTACCAGCAAGGTAGGGGATCTGGCAATGAATAGTCAGCCTTCTTGGAGGCAAGTCACAGAGAGAGATCATGTTTGTCTAACCTGAATAACTGAATGTGCTTGCTATTGAAACAACTTTCAACTGTGAAGATGTTTCTACCAGTGAGGCAAGTCCATAATAGGACTGAAAACTGCTACAACTATGGCTGACTTGGGGTGAGCTGTCCAATAGAAGTGGAAGAGTCTTGACTAGAATTCACGAGGTAAGCTAATATACAGCTGGAAGTAATGTTCAGTCATTAGGGCATGACTAGCTCATTATTGACTAAGTTATATGTAAAATTGTATTTATTAATGGTATAACATATATGTATATTTGTTCTAATAAATTATACATATTAACTTTGTGAGTGTTCATACTTTTTTGATATTACTGTTGTTTTTGGATCTGAAAACTGCAATTCAACCAAACATAATAGATTTGGCACCGTCACACAAAAGAGAACAAATTTTCCCCACGACTGGAAAAAATAGTATAAAATCACCAAATACAACAGATTTGGTGCAATCAGACAAAAGAACTACTTTTTCCCACTACTAGAAAAATATAGTAAATAGGCAAGTACACAGTTAGATATTCATTGTATTAAAATAACTATTCTGCCTGAATAAAAATCAGATTTTGCAGTTTGGAAAAAATACACGTGTGCAAAACAAAATCAATTCATTGTATTTACAAAACAGTAATAAAATTCTATCATGTAGATCTACCCAGATAAAAAACAGATTTGACATATTCATAACAAAAATTGACTTCAAACATAATAGGTATGTCAATTAAAATCATAAACTAATCATGAATACATAACTTGTAATAAAGAGTGATGGAAGCTCTTCTTAGTGGATTGTTAATTCATTGGTAACTCACAAAAATAAAAATTGGTACTTGGTTTCTCTTATGAAACAATGAATGGCTAATTCCAATGAATGGCTAATTCTATTGGCTCCATGGAAGCTTTTGATCCAACCCACTCTGAAGGCTGGTCAAGCTATAAAGAGCGGTTAATATTTTACCTACACTAACCAGATCAATAATTCTAAGGTAAAATTAACCCCATTAATGTTCTCAAACTTACAAGATACTCAAGTCTCAATATATGGCAGAAACACCAGCTGACCTAGATTTTGACAAAACATTAAGAACTCTCATGGATTATTTTTCCCCCAAACCCTTGACAATGATCCAGAGGTATTATTTTAATCTCTGCATGCATTAATCTCTGCATGCAAGAACGGGGAAAAAACCAGAGAGTTCACAACAAGAATTTGATTAGTGGCATTAAAGTGCAAATTCAAAGATTTTCTGAATGAAGCATTTCGTGATCATTTTATTCATTACATAAACAATCACAATTTAAGACTTAAAATGCTGATGATTCTGGTATTTATATTTTGAAATAGTGATGGCCCAAGCAATACTAGCAGAATCAATAGCTAGTCAGGCAAACCCATTAAAAAAATTACTAAGTATGATGTGCAAAAATCGAGCATATCACTGAGTCAGTCAGATACTCAGTCAACTCAGATAATTCAGCATCAAATAGTCTAATGCATGCTATAGATGCAATGCCTACATTGCCATACAACATGTATGTTTTGCAAGCAGGTTAGACATATAAAGGCTGTAAGTTTAAAAATAAAAAGACAGACAGCAAGTATGAGAATGGGAAAATCCATTCCAAAATCAGCAAATATAAGAAAAGTAAACAAGTTGCCTGTATAAATCATATTAAAGATGATCAGTCTGGATTTATGAATAGTATTATAGTTAATGATATGCCAGTTACAATGAAACTGGACACAGGGTCTGACATGTACATTGTTTCAGGAAAGACTTGGGTAACCCATCATTAATAAAAATAAAGAATATAATCGGCACCCTAGCAGCAAGTGTGTCACACACTATCAGGTAAATAACATAAAACTGTTGGGCCAAACAACAGTTAAAATTACTATGCATAACAAGACTATACATCTATTACTGGTGGTGGCATCAAAAGATTATAGTATCTTATTAGGCCATGACTGATTCAGTCATCTAGGCTTTGCAGTGACAAAAGTAAACCAGGTCACAACATTAAGCAAAATGAATCAAAACATGCCAGCAAATGACAGAACAATTCTGTGGCCTAAACCTGAAGGGCCCTGGTGTATACCCCATGTAAACTGTGCTGGACCATGGAAAGACAAGCTGCTAACTAATAGATCTCTGTGAACTAACCTGTCAGCCCTGAAACCTGATTCAAAATATGTATAAAAAGAAAATAGCAAGATAAAAAGGCAAATTAGGCATTCAGGGGCTATGTAAAATGTATTATGGATCTACAAAATGGATACCAGAAATGGTTACACAACTGGAAAAACTCTACACTGCAGCTGGGTATAAAAATCATTGTCACCTAACCCAGTTGAGATTGAATCACACAGAAACAAGTACATTAAGTGAAAATGATGACTTCCAAACTGAAGACCACAACACAGCCAGAGACAAGACCAGCAAACAAGGATAATGAACAAGACAAGAACAGCAATAAATTTGAGAAACCAACAAAGCAGACATGTTGTCCAGATCATCTCAATGACAATATTCTCCAGGGTTAAATTTAGCCAGGGGGGTGTCATATCTGAGTTTTCCTTCAGAAATAGACTAGTCCAGATTCCTTCCTTATCTAATTGGATTGAGCACTCATTGCCACTAAACAATGTGTAAACATGTGGATAACCAATGTATAAACATAGCCAAAAAATAAAACATATGTATGATCAATGTGTAAACATGTGTATAAAATCCTATCATTGGTTAGTACAGGCCAATAGACGATGATGTTCTCTGAATCTGATTGCTGCCCATAACGTAGGGGATTTGGCAATAAATAGTCAGCCTTTTTGGAGGTAAGCCACAGAGAGAGATATTGTCTGTCTAACCTAAATGACCGAATGTTCTCTCTATTTAAAACCACTTTCAAATGTGAAAGGCTTTCTACTATAGTCATTACTGATATGACTACCAGTGATGCAGGACCATGATAGGACTGGAAGCTGGTATTTCTATGGCCAACTTGAGGCAAGCTGTCCAGTACATCCGGAAGAGTCTTGACTAGAATCATGAGGTAAGCTAATATATAGCTGGAAGTGAATTCAGTCATTTGGGCACAACCAGCTCATTATTGACTAAGTTATATGTAAAATTGTGTTTATTAATGGTATAACATATATGTATATTTGTTCTAAAAAATTATACATATTAACTTTGTTATTGTTCATATATTTTTGATATTGCTAGTGTTTGGGTCTGAAACCTGCAATAAAACCAAACAGGATGGCATGCAAACTTGGGGAATTTATCATCAGCATAATATCAGAACAGCTTTCCAAAGCAATAGTATACTAAAGGAATCCTAATTTCTACAAATTCCAAACTGGAATTGCTAAAAAGCATAAACAGCATCTATGAAACATGTGAATTTGCAAAAATATATATCAATGAACCAGCTAACCCATTGAAAAATAATTACAAGAGCACATAGTGATAACCAAAGATAAAAGAAAAGATTAATTCAAATAGTAGACAAGGTATATACCAATAAACATATGTTCAAGTGGTAAAAGGCAAGAATATTGGACAAGAAGGAAAAAACAAAAAAAAAAAGAAAAGTTATATAACGTCTCAAGTGATAATGGTTAAAAAAAATGATCTAAGTCTATCTAATGTGATATTTCATGTTAGGAAACAATTCATTAACATTATCTTTAAGAAAAAATAAAGAAATCAGGATGTCATAGAAAAAGTATATTAAATTTCTACTGACTATTAGCTTTGTCAGAAGAGAATAGTTGGTTAGAGTATCACCTTAAATTTAACATTCACAAGTCTAAGGATACTAGATTTGGTTCCCAAGCTTGTATAGTCACTGATGATTTACGTCTGCTGCATCACTTGAAAAAGAGAAGAGATATCATTCAAAACATGTTATATTCTAACTTGTGGGTTAGAGTATCACCTTAAATTTAACATTCACAAATCTAAGGATACTAGATTTGGTTCCCAAGCTTGTATAGTCAGTGATGATTTACGTCTGCATCACTTGAAAAAGAGAAGAGATATCATTCAAAATATTATGTTATATTCTAACTTGTGTATTACTACTAACAGGTGAATGCATTTGTAGAGTTTAAATAAAGTTTAAATTTTTCGAGTCACTTAACAATTAATTTAGATTATAGTAATAGTATGACATATAATTACAAATGGAAATATTTGTGCTAAAACATTGTATCAAATTTCTGATTAGTAAAGATGTACTAGATCTTTGGTATAATGCCATAATGATATTGATATTTACGGAAAGTGTAAAAGAAAAAATTACATATCTATCAATCTATTAATTTTATGTAAATTCCTTATCAAGTCAAATTATAACTCTTCTATATCAAATTTTTAACTCAAATATCAAAAAACAAACAAGGATTTAAAAATGATTTAACACAGTGGATTATATATAAATAATAAAAAAGTTATAGATATAACCAAATGAATATGAATTGCTATTAAGCTTCAGATTTGCATTATCAAGTTGAAAAACAGTGCTTTGTCATATTCTGAAGAATATTCGGGAAAATGCAACAGCAATGAATAGATTGGATGGCGACACCAAGAAAATTAGCGGGTTGATTCCATATCTCAAAAACATTTTATATCATTTTCATGATACGTATTTTATAAATTGAAAAGGAAAATAAGTGAATGAGCATACATGTTTTATAGATTTTGCGATAATGTGGTTTTATATTTATAAATAATGCTTCTGAATTTCAGGAAATCAAAAGTTATCACATAAAAACAAGAAAGTAGAAATAAAGGTAAGTATTAAAAGCGACTAAACAACATTCAATGATTTTTCATAAAAAACAAAAATAAAGATTTCTAATTATGAATTAGAATTTAACATCAACAAATATTTTGGTCAAGTTATTAATGTAGGTAAAAAACATTACAGTTTGAAATTAATCATGGAATTAAACTTGGGTGGAGAGCTTTTAATAAAAATAATGTAATATTAAAAGAAAATGTTTCAATATATTTTATCAGTTTTTATATATGGATTTGAAACATGGGTACTTAACAGAATGACAATATAGAAGCGTCAAACCACATAATAAAATATGAAGAGACCACACAATATGAAGAGATGTATACTGGGAGTAATACGAAAGGAAGTAAAACAAAATGTATAACAAGAGAACAAATAAGTATCATTTACATTACTGAAAGAATTAAGAGAATTAAATGATGTTCGACTGGAAATATTGCTAGAAGAGATGATAATGCTGTGGATCGATATTTAAGGTTTAAAAGTGCATTGCAAAAGATTGTAAACAACTTTAAAAGAGATCACATTAGATGAAATAAAAAAGCTTGTTAAAGTGATGTGAGAAAAAGCTCTAGATTAAAAAAAATTGATTAAACACATAAAACCTTTCTCTTGCACCAGATCAAAATAGTTTAAATGATAGTATAGTGATGATGACTCTAGCCAGAATATATGGGGGGCATTCAAATGTAAAGAAAAACGTTTTATTTATGGTTTAATTTAATTGACGAACATTTGAAGAAGATAAATACTGATTATGTTTATAAAATGTTCATAACAATGATAATGTTTTATCTATCACAAACAGAAAATAAATAAATCCTTTTTTTTAGTATTTTTTATTATTTTTAATCAAAATTTAACTCATAAATTTATTTTATTCTTCTATAGTAATATACTCTTCATAAAATGATATAAGTATCATTATTCCCATTCCTAGTAGCATTCCAAAATTCTGTAAAAGAAACACTTTCCAACTATTTTTCTTCAATGGATGAATAAGTTCTTGCATCTAAAAAAGAATATACACACATATAGTTAAATGATATATTTAAAATAGATTACTGTAGAAATTAACATTAATTTATAAAACAAATTACAAAGACAAAATTATTCTGTGACTCATAAATTTAGACTTAAGAGATTTATTTTTTATTTGTTTGAAGAAAAAAAAACCTATTCATATTTGATTTATTTTAAAAGTTTTAAAAAGATCATTTTTTTTACTTGACCAATACATTACAATAAAAATGTAAGGATTGTGTTTCAATTTGGTTTAATTAATCCTTAAGAAATTGACTTTTGAATTGTAATAATGTATCGAAATTTATTTGGATCATGTGTATGTTTATGTTCTCAAAAAAAAAAACAACATTACGTCTTCAATGGCTAAGACTTATTTACAGCAGGGATGGGAAATCTCCAGCCCATGTGTCAATTCTATCTTCAAAATCTCTCAATCTGACCCAGAGTCATTTTTAAATATATATATAAAATGGCCTTGTACAAAACTTCCATTTAAACAATCACCTAGTGTAAATATTAAATTAATAATTAAAAGTTATGTAAAGTAAAATATTTATTTTCTCAACTATGGCTTTGTCTCTCTTCAACCTTTATAATAATTCTAGCTTATTCTATAAGAGATGCAATGTTCCAACAAATTATCTACATTATGATGTCTATCTGATTACCAATTTCATCTAAGGTTCTGATGGTATTTTGTTTGTTTTTATAGTGAGTTTTGCAAATGAATGTATATTAGTAAAAACAAAACTTAAATTTTACTTTGCTTTATTATTATTTTGCATTTATTTTCATTTTTTAAAATTAGGATGGTTATATCATGTAAAATAAAATAAAATTGACACAGATAACATTTTTTATATAAAAAAATAGTAAATCGACCGCTAGGCCATCAATGCCATTACGCTTGACAAAAAATAGAAAACTTGAAAAAAAAGCTTCATCAAATAGCTGTGAGGTTTCATAAAAAACACAAACAAATCAGAATATTTTGTGAAAGAAAGTAACATTATTTTTTTAAAAAAAATAGAAAATTCAAAATCATTTTCTGAAGATACGTTTTGAAAAGACTTGTATCATAGCTGCTGTAGAATTAATTTGTCCAGAATCTAAAAAAAAATTTGAGAATATTTGTATGTCACAAAAATAATGATAAGACAAATTGAACAAATTATCATTACATGTGTAATAGTCATAGGTAATTCACAAAAAAAATCATTACCCTCATTTAAAAAAGTAAAGATATTACATTGTCAGTTGAAAAGATTGCCCACTCCTAATTATAAGGGTCAATTAATTAAATTTTAAAACAAAGATAATAGGCTAATTTTTAAGCTGGTAATTTTGTAGGATATACAAATTATATTATAAATATCTAAATGATCCTTGGCAGAAAAAAGGTTCTCCATCCCTGATTTGCAGGTTTAATTTTTTTAGAATTTTAAAAGTTACATTAATAACAATCACAGATAAAGATTTGAATGCTTTCTCTTATAGCATTTATCAGATAAAAAAATAATAATAAAATAAGCGTGTTTAGAAATATTGGCATGCTCTTTATTATATATTGGTAAATACAAGCTATATAGACCAGATATGTTACTTGGTTATATTACTATTCTCATTTTGGCTATTGAATCTTTGGCTATATTAAATTTCTAAGGCTATTAATATATGAAGTATCTCAATTTAGTTCAAACCCATATAGCTATTTTAGTTGGAGAGCTGAATTTGAAGACATTAGATGTTTGAAAGTTTCAGATCTCCTTCTTAATAGTTAAGTACTAGATAAATGCTTGGCTAGAGTTAACATTTTTGAATCTGGTGTCCTAGCTCCTCACTGAAGAGAACCATAGCTCGAAACAGATCTGAGATGGGGAGAATCATAGATAAAAATTGGAATGGTTTTTCTTATAGCATTTATCATATAAAAATAAAAAATAATAAAATAAGCTTGTTTAGAAATAGTGACATGCTCTTTATTGCACACACACACACACATATATATATATATTGTAACAGTCAGAAAATATGTGACTCCTAAACATAGTGCAGAATTCAAGCACCACACAGAACAGCAGCACCATTGAGGTAGCAAAGTTCGAACGTAGTTTATCGGTTCCACAATACAATCCATGAAACAACACATCTGATGCGACATTAGTAAATATTTCCTTAGGCATGGCAAGCAGGGATATGCAAGAGATTCATGATTTTATTCTCGTGTTAGCCAATAATCAAACTAATATTAAATAAACATTCATATTTACATAATCGAGGAAATATTATATAGAATGGGTATCGAATAAATGAAACGTAACTGCAAACATATAGTTTAAAATTATTTATTAATACATTTTAATAAAACAATCATTTACTAATAATATTTTATGGATTCAAAGCTTCATTAGCGGGATTTGCAATACTATTATATTTTAAAGAATACATTTATTTAGTTATACATTATTTTATATTGAGGACTTCAGTAGCGGTATTTCCGATACTGTAATGTTTAAAAAAGGAATACATTTATTTGTTTCGACCTTATTTTATCTTGAGGACCTCAGTAACGGTATTTCCGATACTGTAATGTTTACAAAAGGAATTCATTTATTTGAAGGTGTAATCTAGCTACCTAAAATTCTCGAGTAAGTATTTCTAATGCATGCCTGGAGGGATTTATACCTTTGCAATGCAGGACTCTAAAGTAAGATTTAAGAGTAGCGGTGGACATATTTATTTAATTAAAATATTTATTTATCACTAAGGGCAAACCTTTATTTGAGAGTGGCTTATGAAGATAATGCTGAGGCGGAGTGATATATAGAATAATAAAATTAAGTAAAGGAACACATGGTACGCTTTAGAAAAACGATATGGAATGGCAGTATATCGAAACTGCAATGCCGCGAATGGGTTTATAAGAATGTCAGGCTGGTCTCTGCCTTCGGCCCGATGAAGTAAGGTGTCCCATAAGCATAACCAGGGACAAGTGGTCTGTGTCACAATTTGCCGGCTGGCTGCATGACTTCGTCAAGTCCTACAGGAGCACCCATTATGCCCGCTTGTGTAGGACGACTGGGGTTAATTTCAACCCTGAAGAATCCGGAAATTTCATGGCGGAATGGGTCATCACATCTCTAAAATGTAACACATATATACTGTATAAACGATTATTATGAGATTTAAATAGATTTCAGACTCGGCCCTACATTATCAACATTTACTAAAGAACGTTAGCGACTCTCAAAGAAATGTAATTTGATGGAATTATTCATTAAGATTTAATATATACAAAACATATCTAAACTGGGAATGATTACAACTAATATGCCAGCCATTTGCGAAGTTGTAGACCCCTGCATTACAATAAATGAAGCATTGAATGTGTGTCGGTTTATATGAAAATTAAATTATTTATGAAAGTAATGTTAATGAAATCTGACACGCATTCATTATTTCAAGTGATCATATATTTAAACTTTGAACATTGAGACAATTATTAGCATGCAATAATTAAATAATAAATATAGATAAAATGTAGATTTTAGAAATACGTACCCAAGAAAGATAGAGTGAGGTAAGCTAGATTATTAGAGAAATTTACACATTAAATTAATTATTCAATTTTAGTTATACAAATGATAGTTTTTTACATTTTATAATTTAGATAAGTATTATGAAGAAGAGCTATAGCATATTATTAGAGTACTCTAGAGTTTGAACACAGACAGGTAGCTGTTTTATAAGAAGTTTTCTGATTCCATTAGTTTAGCAGCAAAAAGTTCACGAGTGGCAATTCTTTCTTGTATTTAGATATTTCATTTACTTTCACAACAGCAGCAGCTTTCTCATTTATTTCAGGCAGCAGATCTTCATGGTGAATTTATGACAGGCAATGGAAAGTTCGGCATCCGATAGGCCATCTCCTGATGGAGAATAATCTAGGTGCTTTTACTCAGTCATACCTTGGAGGAACAATTTATTTTTATATTTTGGAGACTCTCAGTGATTGAGAGTAAAGCTAAAGTTGAAGTGAATGTTTCCAGCAAGTCTAAAATGGCCTCTTTTCTTATCTTGATCTTTCACATTTTTGTTAAGGTATTTTTAGGTTCTACTTAATCTGCCCTGAGGATAATCAATGCATTTTGTTGGTTTTAATTAAAGAAAGCTGCCGTTCTATTGTTTACATTTTACATTTATTAATTACATTTTGGGGAATTTTTCTTTAATTAACCTATTATCTATCACTGACCGATGCTTTTAAATTTCAAAGACAAAAAGGGAACATAAGATCATTTTAAATTCTAATTAAATATTACATCAGATTTTTTTTTAGAATTCTTATTAAATGAAATTTAAACAAAGCAACAAATACGAACCTTACAATCCAAAATAAATGATTAAAATTATATAAAATTATATAACTAAAAGAAATCTAAATTATACTATTTTATCCCCATTCATTGCCTTTAATTTGAGATCGAAATGTGTGCGTGTTTATCCTGAATTCTACATATATTTATACATTTTTAATATTGCTACACCCACAATTCGATACCAAAAAGTTTTAATTTGGGTGGGATAGACCGGTCAGTGAGAGACGACAGAAAAAGGTGAAACTTAAAATTCGAATACGAATCTTACTGTTTCATTTCCCCGTACTTCCCGTGAACAATTAAGAAAAGACAAAGGAGGCAAGAAAGAAAAAATTTTTACATTACATAATTTAAATACGAAAAAATTATTATTTTTTTATAGATATATTGAAATATAGAAAGCAGAGATTACATGAAACAACAAACAATTTATATACCTGGATCTAGAATTTATAGTTTAATTAAAATGGCCTAATTTGGCCGTGTCTGGTTAAAATCATAGTAATAATTAGTTAAACTGAATGTATATATATAAAAAAATTCTTAGAATAGGATTAGTTAGTATAATATAAAAAAAATTTTTAAGAGTAATAGTAATTAAAACAATAATATATATATAATAAAATTTCTATCTAAAACCCTATTTGACTAAAGTACAATCCATTCAACCAAGTTCATTATATCAAGTTCATTTTAATATTTTCATATACGTTTAATAACTGTCCTAATAGTCTAATTTTTTTACAACCCCAGGTCAGGTGGATAATACTGATTTCTCATCATCGATGGCTGCAGCCTTGGGTTTTCTAATCTTTGCCTTTTATCGGGTGGTTCTTTGGCCCAATAGTTAAAATCCAATGTAGTGAGAAATTCAATCATTTCTTCTATGTCTTTGATCCGACTGCCTGCCATTAATTGTTGGATGGTTAGCAGCATACTATGCTGGATGGTCCCTATGATGTGTGAATCCGAAAAGGCGAACGTTGTAAGGATTTAAACTGGTACGCTTGGTGGAGGAAAAACTGTGTGTGCGTCTCTTGGGGTATTGTCCCATATTTTTCCTGGCAGAGCATATTGTAGATACCGCTTTGATGCTCGTTGCTCCAATAATGCTTCATTAATGCATCTTTGTATTTTTCTATGGTTCTAGGCTTCCATCTCACCATATTCCACCAGTCCTTGGCAGATCCCTGTAGATGGTAACTGGCTAGCGCTATCTGCTCATCGAGCCCTGTCTTATGAACTTGGAAGAACTTTTGTAAGCTCTCTAAGTGGGCTTGAGGATTTTCTCCTATCTCCCCTCTAAAGATTTTGATGTGGATCATCTTTTCTAAATAGCTTTGGTGTCCAGTGTCCATCTTTGTCTCTTCTTTAATGCTGACTTCCTTCTCTGGTTCTTGTGGGCCTTCATCGGCTGGAATGAGGTTTCTTTGCTCATCACACTTTTTCATATTTACTACACTACCTGCTTGCCCTTCTACTATCATCGGTTCGTCTGATCTCTCTGACTTTCTTTCCTTTTCCATATCTTTAATCTCTTCTTCCTTTTTACTAACTGGGGATATTCCAAAATGTTCCTTTATGGCTTCTGACTCTCTCCACATAATGTCTTTAAATTCCTGATATTCTCTAACTCTTAATCTTTTCTTCTTCTTGTCTCTGTTTTGATTCTTCATCTCTTCTTTTTCTCATTTCCTCCTCATACATTTTCTTCATTTCTTGCATATTCTGTCTGAGTATTTCCTCAATGAACTTGAAATTAAAGTCCATTGATCCTCTGTATTGTTGCGGAGCTTCCCTTCGCTCGGGTGTCGACTCCAAAGCTTCAGATAAATCTACTTGCTGTATATCAATATTTTCTTATTCCATTTTCTTAATATGATTTATTTTTTTATACTACTAGCATTTGACTACTCCCCACCGGTATATTGGCCCTATAACACTCTTTTGCTGCCCTCACCTACTCTACATTGCCCTATCTCTATATTGCTGCGTTTAACATATTTAACATATATATTATAGCGAACTACTGGTAACGTGTATAATAAGCTACTGCTGTCTATGATATATATATATATTGTACTTTAACAAATATTTACTGTTAACATATATAACAAGCTTCTGCTGTCTATGCTATATATATAACGGTGCTTTAATAAAAAAAATTCAATGCTACTTACTTTCTCATTTAGCAACTGATTACTTTTTTTTGACATATATATATATAAAATATTTCATTAGATCCGAGTATTTTCATTCCTTCTTAAATTACACACACATCCCTGCTTTCCTTAAATTTGTTATTACGCCTGCTGTCCTTTCATTCACTCGACCCACATTATTTCACTCGATTTATTTTTTTTTTATTATTATTTTTATCAAAACAAAATCATATATATATATAGATTAATTAGCTAACTCGAGTAACGAACGCTAAAAGAAATTTATATGCGTTATATTTTGCTCGGGTATATATGGGTTTTTTGTATCGAAAGCTCTATGTTGGAAAGCGCCAAACGCTAAAAAAAAATTTACTATGTAACAGTCAGAAAACATGTGACTCATAAACATAGTGCAGAATTCGACCACCATACAGAACAGCAGCACCATCGAGGTAGCGAAGCCACCCGTGTTACTGAGTTCGAACATAGTTTATCAGTTCCACAATACAATCCACGAAAGAACGCATCTGATGTGACATTAATAAATATTTCCTTATGCACGGTGGTCAGGGATATGCAAGAGATTCATGATTTTATTCTCGAGTTAGCCAATAATCAAACTAATATTAATTAAACATTCATATTTACATAATCGAGGAAATATTATATAGAATGGGTATCGAATAAATGAAACGTAACTGCAGACATATAGTTTAAAATTATTTATGAATACATTTTAATAAAACAATCATTTACTAATAATATTTTATGGATTCAAAGCTTCATTAGCAGGATTTGCAATACTATTATATTTTAAAGAATACATTTATTTAGTTATACATTATTTTATATTGAGGACTTCAGTAGCGGTATTTCCGATATTGTAATGTTTAAAAAAGGAATACATTTATTTGTTTCGACCTTATTTTATCTTGAGGACCTCAGTAACGGTATTTCCGATACTGTAATGTTTACAAAAGGAATTCATTTATTTGAAAGCGTAATCTAGCTACCTAAAATTCTCGAGTAAGTATTTCTAATGCATGCCTGGAGGGATTTATACCTTTGCAATGCAGAACTCTAAAGTAAGATTTAAGAGTAGCGGTGGACATATATTTATTTAATTAAAATATTTATTTATCACTAAGGGCAAACCTTTATTTGAGAGTGGCTTATGAAGATAATGCTGAGGCGGAGTGATATATAGAATAATAAAATTAAGTAAAGGAACACGTGGTACACTTTAGAAATGTGATATGGAATGGCAGTGTATCGAAACTGCAATGCCGCGAATGGGTTTATAAGAATGTCGGGCTGGTCTCTGCCATCGGTCCAACAAAGTAAGGTGTCACATAAGCATAACCAGGGACAAGCGGTCTGTGTCACAGTTTGCCGGCTGGCTGCATGACTTTGCCAAGTCCTACAGGAGCACCCATTATGCCCGCTTGTGTAGGACGACTGGGGTTAATTTCAACCCTGAAGAATCCGGAAATTTCATGGCGGAATGGGTCATTATGTCTCTAAAACGTAACACAGGTATACTGTATAAACGATTATGATGAGATTTAAATAGATTTCTGACTCAGCCCTACATTATCAACATTTACTAAAGAACGTTAGCGACTCTCAAAGAAATTTAATTTTATGGAATTATTCATTAAGATTTAATATATACAAAACATATCTAAACCGGGAATGATTACAACTAATATGCCAGCCATTTGCAAAGTTTTAGACCCCTGCATTACAATAAATGAAGCATTGAATGTGTGTCGGTTTATATGAAAATTAAATTATTTATGAAAGTAATGTTAATGAAATCTGACACGCATTCATTATTTCAAGTGATCATAGATTTAAACTTTGAACATTGAGACAATTATTAGCATGCAATAATTAAATAATAAATATAGATAAAATGTAGATTTTAGAAATATGCACCCAAGAAAGACAGAGTGAGGTAAGCTAGATTATTAGAGAAATTTACACATTAAATTAATTATTCAATTTTAGTTATACAAATGATAGATTTTTACATTTTATAATTTAGATAAGTATTATGAAGAAGAGATATAGCATATTATTAGAGTACTCTAGAGTTTGAACACAAACAGGTACCTGTTTTATAAGAAGTTTTCTGATTCCATTAGTTTAGCAGCAAAAAGTTCACGAGTGGCAATTCTTTCTTGTATTTAGATATTTCATTTACTTTCACAGCAGCAGCAGCTTTCTCATTTATTTCAGGCAGCAGATCTTCATGGTGAATTTATGACGGGCAATGGAAAGTTCGGCATCCGATAGGCCATCTCCCAATGGAGAATAATCTAGGTGCTTTTACTCAGTCATACCTTGGCAGGAACAATTTATTTTTATATTTTGGAGATGCTCAGTGATTGAGAGCAAAGCTAAAGTTGAAGTGAATGTCTCCAGCAAGTCTAAAATGGCCTCTTTTCTTATCTTGATCTTTCACATTTTTGTTAAGATATTTTTAGGTTCTACTTAATCTGCCCTGAGGATAATCAATGCATTTTGTTGGTTTTAATTAAAGAAAGCTGCTGTTCTATTGTTTACATTTTACATTTACTAATTACATTTTGGGGAATTTTTCTTTAATTAATCTATTATCTATCACTGACCATGCTTTTAAATTTCAAAGACAAAAAGGGAACATAAGATCATTTTAACTTCTAATTAAATATTACATCAGATTTTTTTTTAGAATTCTTATTAAATGAAATTTAACAAAGCAACAAATACAAACCTTACAATCCAAAATAAATGATTAAAATTATACAAAATTATATAACTAAAAGAAATCTAAATTATACTATTTTATCCCCATTCATTGCCTTTAATTTGAGATTGAAATGTGTGCATGTTTATGCTGAATTCTACATATATTTATACATTTTTAATATTGCTACACACACAATTCGATACCAAAAAGTTTAAATTTGGGCGGGATAGACTGGTCAGTGAGAGACGACAGAAAAAGGTGAAACTTAAGATTCGAATACGAATCTTACTGTTTCAATATATATATATAATAAATTAAGTTTGATATCTGTATTTGTTCTACGATATATGTAATATACAAATCAATATATATATATATATATCAAAATACAGTAAAATTTACATAAATTATATTATTTTTAGAAGTATTTTCGATTATACATTTTGTCGTTTTATCAACTATATAACATTGAATAATCAAAACGAGACAATT
This sequence comes from Epiperipatus broadwayi, assembly GCA_028023455.1. NCBI lineage: Eukaryota > Metazoa > Onychophora > Udeonychophora > Euonychophora > Peripatidae > Epiperipatus > Epiperipatus broadwayi. The sequence goes on from JAQFVV010006218.1 coordinate 4,041,332, forward strand.
TTTAACAATATCCATAATTCAATTCAGATTTCCCACATTTCAGTTATCTTAACATTTGATGATTAGCAATTCATTAACATTTGACGATTTCTTGAAATCAACATAGCCTCTTTTATTTTACATTTATTATGACAACGTTCAATTTGAATAATTTTTATATTTTTATAATCAAATTTAAATCCTTATTGTCAATATATAATTTATGTAAATTTTACAATTCTTAGCAATCAACTATTGTAAATTTTAAAAAAAAACATTAATTAAAGATCAAAATTTGACCATGCTCAGTTTCATATTACTAAACCTCTAATTCAAGAAAATATATCAGATTCATCTAATGTTTCTTTTCCTAACATTTGATTCAATACATAGAAAGTTAATTTTCTGAGGATAGCAATCATGCACAAAATTCTACCTCAAGACAAAAAAAATAGAATTAAAGTAAGGATTAGATTTAGATTTTTTTTATATTGAAGAAAATTTTGCTTAAACAGTTCTAATAAATTAGCCTAAAATTAATTCTATTTTCTTTTATCACAAGCACCTCACTGAGAATAGCCAATAGCCTGAAACCAGTTTGAGGATGGTGATGTTTCTATATAGAGATTTTAAATGCTTTCTCTTGCAGCATTTATCAATAAATCTTGGTTAGAGCTATTAGCACGCTCCTTATTTTACTTTATAAAATACAAGCTTATCAAATTAAATCATGTATGACTTTATTAACTATATATATATATATATATTGAACCGGGTGCATTCATAAGATGATCCAACATACCCTATTTGCTAGGTTTAACTGAGTTTATCATAAATTTATAATTTTATATTACAAATTTTATGTGAACAAACCGGCTCTTCGAGCAGAGGGGAGAATACCATTGATGGCAGGGCCATCAACAATACCCACAGTCACACCAAGCTATGCAATGCATAACATGATCACATTTCCAGATTGTGGCCCACCTCGACTGCTAGATTCAAACCCCTAGACTATCCAAAGCACTTTATTTGTTTTGAGATAACCCTCTGGTGCCAGCTAATTACATGAGGCAGCTAACATGCTCTGAAAAGTAGGCCCATAATCCAGTGTTCGAAATACCCATGACTAGCTCAGTCTATTTTAATTCAATAACAAATTATTGCTTTAATTAGTGGTAAAAAGAATTGACTGACACAATTAATCTTAAAGATAAAGTATTTAATTAGATATTTATTATTGTAATTCTTAATTACTTTTATAAGAAATTAATTAATTTAGACAGTGATAATTATCTATAATGACCACGCCCATTCTTAATTCATAAAATATAAGACAACATCAAATATACAAGGCATTTAAATAAATACATGAATCAATATAATATAACAAAAAGTATTCACACATGACATTTCAAACACACACATCAGCAGTTTTTTATGCATGCTATAGAGTTCATTATTATTTGATTCTGGGAGGCTTCAAACTATTGCAATGGCTACTTTATTTAGAAATGAGAATAAGAAAATGTTATTTATTACCTAGGATTTGAATGTGGATGTCTTGCTGGTTGTTACTTCATGTAAAATATTTCTAACCAGTTAGATTTGAGGTTTTTCTTGTGGAGATTTACTGCTTAGTATTCCAAGGCATTTTTCTTTAAGACAGTTAGATATTGACAGAGGATTTTCAAGTTATTAGCCAAGCATTATCAATTTCCTGGCAGGTTGGATGTTTCATCAGACTCAGGTTGGAAAAAGTTGTATGATTCCAATGATGATTAACAATGTATGATTGATTTTGGATACATGATAGACTGACTGATTGATTGACTCAACTGATTGTAATCTGTACTGTTGTCTGAACTGAACTGTAATCTCAACTATAATCCCAATTCAACTAACTGTCCAATAAAAAACTGTCTTTTTATTAGGATGACCTGTTGTCATTTTGATAATTGGTGTTTATGTCTGCCAGCTATCTCTATTGTTGAAATTCCTCCACTGTTTTCAGGCACATACCTTAGATATGCTTTTAATTATGTGTTTTCATTTAGTAGCCATCGCACACTTGTTGTCTTGTGGATTTTCTTTAATTCATTGTCATTGCAAATTACATTTTTACATTTTAACTCCTATATTATTTTTTTAATATTTAACATGCACATATTTACTTTATCGACATGCACACATTTTCTTCTACTATTTCTTATATTTACAATCGCACATATATATTTTATTCTAACATCTCATTTAAATGAAAAAGATTTCTTTTTTTTAACTTAGAGATATTTTTATTTTATAAAAAGATTTATATTTTAAGCTTTTAAGTTATACTTCCTACCCCCTTCTAATTAATTGATTTTTAACAAACTGTTTTTAAAAAATACTCTTTAAACTTTTAACTATTTTTCTGAAGGAGAGGTTTTTATTTCGATCATTTTTTAGACAAACCTATTATATTGCAATACTTTATTATTTATTTATTAATCCTTGTGTTATTTCTGATAATTTAATTTTAATAATTTTTTAGCCAAAAATTATATATATGTACAAATACGATATTGGTACAATATGTTGAATTAAATATATCCATGGATTGTTATTATAATAAAAAATATAAATGAGGAGATAATGTAAACAGAGAAAACTTTTAGCTTTTGATATTGCTAAGAAAGTATCGATTATTGCTAATTGACAATCCCTGAGATTAAATAAGTTTTCTCATCAATCTATAATAGCTCTTTTGTTGCAGTTTTTATTGAAAAAAACATCATAATTGGATTCCATTAGTCTTAGTAATAGAAGTCAGAAATGCTAAAGAGACACCTGAAAATCATTAATATATATATATATATATATATTGTACCCTCACTTCTCGATATATGATATAATTTAAAATATGACTAGCTCAATCAAATTATTATGCTCGACTAAAATATGTACACTATCTTTAATATATTTTTATAATATTATAACTTATCAGATTAATATAGTTCAATATAATGTACTAATTAAATAAGTATTTAATTAAAATCATGAGACTGTGAAGTGAAGTTACAATTGGTAATTGGATTTACATTGAGTCAATGTCTTTCCAAAACACTGTCTCAATGGCATAAGAATACTATTACCTCTTTACTATCTCATTACTAACTCTACAGCATTCTTATGACTTTATAAATGAATTATCTTTAATAATAATAGATAAATAAATCTCAATCTTTTGTTAAGGAACTATAATTAAATGATCTCAGGTTCTTCTAATTATCTTAAAGTAATAATAATTCATGTAGATAGGAATGATAAGGGATTTAATATCAAACCTAAATACACCTAACTTATTCCAATAATAATCACTAACAATAATAATCTTTAGGGTATATCTTAATCTTATCTATTGGACTATACTTTTAATCATTAAGAAAATAAATAAATCATATACATGTCTTTCATTTCCATATAGTATCTTAATTTTAAAATAGACCAAAATCTTATAATTTAACAATTTGTGGCAATAAATAATCTTATACTCTTATATTGTGCATTATAATTACCTTGTGACCATTGTAATATTATATGTTAATGTCAATCAATTTCTATAAATTATATTAATAAAATATTGTGTTTCTTACTAAAAATAATAATAATAAATTCATATTGTGCAAATATTATGTACATTCAAATTATCTGTTGTCAAATGCTGTGGTGCAAAATAATGAATTCGACACATCTTTTAAACAACTTAACAAATTTATTTACATCAACTTCAACATATAACTTATTTACACTATTTACATTTACAATAGAACCAAAGAAAATAAACAAAAAATAAGAAAAATAATAATACAAGATTTTTACACTGTTATTATTTCCATAACCATAAGTAGATAATTTATACATTTATTAAATTTTCTATCAATAATATTCAATTAAATTTATGACTTTAATTTTAATAAAAATCATTTATCAATTAATATAAGAAAAAGTTTTATGTAAGATATCATTCATGTAGCATGTATGTAAATAAACAAACTTTAATAATTTAAATGTTATTTCACTTAAGTCCTACTGTTATTTATATTATAATGTATAAGGCTGTACTACATTTATTATCAGTATGACTCAAATATTAATTAATGTATCAACTGATATAACTTTGCAGTATAATAACAATTATTGATTATCACTGTTTATTTCATTCCGATATAATGTCATACTACATGTCTTATTAAAATATGCAATACGTATATGTACTTTTAAAAAATAATATTTAAAATTATTCAACAATTTCAAATTTGACAAAGTATTATGTTAAATAAAATTTTATGATTCTTTTCCATTTCAAAAATATTACACTTTTACTTGTTATTCTTATTCCTTCTTAAAAAAAAACTTCTATCTACAAATATCATTTTACCTTATTTAATTTCAGAAAAACAAATGACCAATTTTAAAACAAAAATAATAACGATCCAAACTCTCCTGTACCTCATCCTCTATTTACAATAAGCCTTCAATCAAAAATATAAATTTCTATGTAAAATTAACGTAACTTATCTAATAAAAATAAAAATAAAATATAGACTTTATATACTTCTTACTAACTTGAAAAGAAAAATAAATAACTAATGCTAATAAAATATCTAATTCCTAATATGGTAACAGAAACATTAAAATTTATTCACGAAAGAATCATATAATTATTTCTAGGTTCTCATATTACGTTGTACTAAATTTATATCATCAATTTAAAATATGCATATTAAAATAAAACTGCTATTCTTAATCTTGTGTGTGTATATTATTTAAACAATACATTCATTCAATAATCATATAACATTTGGTTGATCTAAAGAAAACATAGTAAATACATCAAATTATTATTATTATTACACAATTTTTACCATAAATGATACTTCAATGTACAGTCCATCACACAATGTCCTCCAAAATTTCAGCTTTACAAAATAATTTCACATTTACACTCAACAATTATTCTTTAAAATATTACGTGTTGTATAATTATAAAATAAACTTTATGCAATAAAAATTTATATTAGTATTTAGTTATTATTTAAAAAAAATGTAAATGTACCTTTCCTATCTTTAATAAATCAATAATTAATGAAATATTTATGTTAGTTAAAAAAAATAAAACATATTACATAGCATCCAACGGTGTTTTCTTCCAGCTACAATTGTTCTTTTTCCTAGGTACAAATTTTCACCAAAACACTACTTCCTTTTCCAGTACATCACATGTTCTTTAAAAGTTTTTATGAAATAAAAATGGAAACGTTCTTTTTTTTTAAAAAAAATAAAGTCAAAGTCAGTTCCATCATAAATAAAAATAAAATTAAAATAATTTATAGGATCCATATTTTTTTCTTCTTAAGGAAAAAATATTATTATTAAAAGTTATTATTTTTAGAATTAGTCTATAATTTATAAAGTTCTGTTTAATTATTTTAATTGATTTGATTTGGATATCCACGTAGATTTTCGCATTCACTATAATAGATGCTTCAGAGTAAGATTATTTTTAAAGTCTTTTGTACGAATTGTGCATTTAGACTTTAATAATAAGCAACAAGTAACCTATAAGTGTTTCTTTATTTATTTATCTCCAATTTATTTGCCTTTTTTTAAATTGTCAGAATTTGAGTCTTTTAAACCATGTACATCCTAACAAGGTAAATATTTATCCAATTACGATACATATTATATCTTTACCTAAGATGTATTTTAAATTTAAAATTTACAAATACTTGCTTCAAAAAGAAAGTATTTCTCATTTTTTCAAATATCTATTCTATAAAATTATTTTACCAGTAGCTTTTAAATTTATATAAAGTTCAACGTATTACTATTAGGGCATCTAATGACTCTCCTAGTCAATCCAGCGTTTGTTAGTTCTTCAGTATAAAGTCTCCAATACATTCTCATCCTTAAACGATGTATCTCATGATTATTTGATAGAAAATTGAGCACTCAATAGGAAACGATCAATAGGGAACTATAATAAATTAACACTGCATATTCATCAGTAACTTTTATAAATTATTTCTAAAAACTACTCTCTAATAATTTTAAAATGATTTTTAGAGCGTCTATAATCACTTAGCTATTTTTAATAGCACCTTTTACTTTAAGAAT
>JAQFVV010006218.1:4647969-4813657 GCA_028023455.1 Epiperipatus broadwayi
TAATCCATGTAGAATAATAATAATTGAACTATGAGAATACAGTTATAAGGTTGCTTAATTAAACCATGAGAGTTCCAATACTGAATTTATAGTTGAAAATTGCAATCTGGTTGAAAAGCTTCTTTTGTCAATCACCAAAGACAAGTAACCATGATTCATATAATTACATGATATGATTTTAGTCATCCAATATCTAATACTTATCCTTAATATCACCATCTCTTCTACATGCTAGAAATAATAGCATTAGATGACACTTTAATCATTAATATTCACTTCATGAAGGTAATCAATAAAATATTTACATATATGTTGAGTTCTGTAGTGATTTGTTCTAATACAGTTTTGTGTCTTTGAACTACAATTCTTATCTCTTTTCTCTATATATTAATTTCTAACAAATACTGATTTTAGAAAAATTCTCATATCTTTACTGAATAGAATTATTATTATTGATTTTAAAACATTCAGCAATTTTGACACCAAAATTACAACTAATTGGGCATCAAAAATTTAATCACTTTTAAACTCCGATATTGTATCTCTCTTCATAGATTTATCCAAATGATGTCTTTTACTACCATTTTTTTGGATATGCATAACAATGTTATATTGGCATATGCTACATGGTATCAAAAATCATGTTAATGTCTTGCATTGGTGGTCAAGAGATCAGCGCGACTGCCTTGCACTTGCAGGTAGTTGCCCAGGTTGCGGGTTCGCGTCCCGGCCGATGCTATGACACTTAAAAAAAAAAAATCATGTTAATATTACAAGTGTTTTCATTACTTTGTCAAAATCCTGTTTATATACATCAGACTAATTTGTAGTTAATAAAACAAAGAAGTTCAAAAATGGGGAAGTCAAAAAGACCTCGATAAAACGTAAAGGTTTAGTTTAAAGATAGATTTATTTGTGGCAAAAGACCAGCTTTTATGGCAAAGATTATGAAGTACCAAAAATGCATCTGTGTGCATATATTCATATATTTGAATGACACACACATGTAACCTCTCCAGTAGATTAAAATTCACTTTGTTCCAAGCAAAACAATAATATAGTTTTAAAGTCAAACTTATAAATAAAAAAATAATAATTTCATCACAAATTTTCATAACAATTTTGTTATTTAACAAACATTTAAACTTAAATAATGGATAAATAATTCTATTAAAATAATTAAATGTACCTGATGGCCAATAAATGTTCCTTTGCACTTGAAAATAACTAAAACATAGAATACATTTGTTATAATAGTACAAACAATGCAGCTTCTTTAAAATGAAAAAGTATATTCTAATTAAGTAATGAGTTGTAAAAAAATGCATTTGATCCTTTAGATGGATCTATTTTTTCATCAACTTTTGAACTTTCAGCAACCTAAGCCATTAGTACAACCACAAACAAAATACTTTAATAAATAATAAAAATGCTAATATGTATTTTGTAACTATATATGCTAAATTAAATCTTATCATGATGTATTATTATTCCTATATTTAGAATCAATTAATAAAATACACTTTGTTTTTTATATTATCAATTCAGCACTCACATTTGTAAAACACATATTACTTTTTCTGATAGATGTGTACATTATTACTTTGCTAATGATTAAAATAGAGCTATCCAGAAACAGAGTTTGAATTTTTACAAATCAACTTGTTTGTTAATGATGCAAGTGCTGACATCAAATTAAAGGTATGAATGATTCATTATTTATGGAATTATATTTATAAAATACATTAAATTGTCTGCATAATAAATTATATCTCATAGAATTTAAATATTAGGAATCAATAAATGAAGTTTATACAGTATGCATATGTAATATAAACTAAATTCACAGCACACTTCCATAATAGCAAAAAAACAAACAAACATAAATGCTACTAAATGGTATCTTCAAGTAATAAAGTCCATTGAGATTATTAATATTAAAAATATAAATACAATTTGTACATATTACTTCCAACACTTTTTAGAAGAATTTTTTTTACTATATATATATATATTATTGTATAAATACAGTTTTAATTACAGTTCATATACAATTAATTAGAAAAAAAAAGTACAGAATTTCCAGTAATTGTAACATGGTTGGTATTAAATTAACAAAGTATGAATGATTTATAACTTAATTTTGTAAAAAAGGTAATTTTCAGTCATAACAGAAATACAGTAGATTTATAAAGTGATATATGACAAAAATATATATTCATTATATTAGCAAACTATCATCAAAAGATCCATAGTAATTTCTCCAAATATATACTGTGAGAGTATAGAATATTCCACATATACATATATATGATTATTATATTATTATTTTTTTATTAAACCATTTTAATGAAGGAAAGTAATAGAATAGTATTGATCCATAAAATAAAACTACTGTTTTAAAACTAACAATTCAATAATTAAGATGAATGACATGGAAACAACTTTTAAATTCAAGTTCGTAGCTTAGCAATGAAACAAAGAAAATGAAATTAAAAAACAAAAAAATTCAATTAATAACTTGGAATATAAATGTGTGAATCACAAATATAATGTATGCTATAGAAGCTCATTCTAGTATAAATACCAATTAAATATTTATATTATTCTATTTTATATTGATGTATTAGCAAATATGTACAATAATTTTTAGTGTGTTCTAAGATAGAACAATTTAAAAAGATAGATTCAACATTTTGAATGATTTATCTTGAAAAAAAGTTATTAGAAAGCAAAATAAATAATTTTTATTAGCAAAATCTAAAAAAATCATTCTAAATAGAAGTATTAAAATATATAAATCTTTCAAAAAGCATTTATAAACTTCAATGAAATCTAAACTAAGGAGATTGTTTATAGAATGCATTTGGGGTAAAACTTCACTTGTTGTAGGATAAAATACTATTGTCTATCTGAAGATAAAGGTAACTGCTGATTCCTTTAAAAATGCCTAAAGTGATATAAACTTCAATTATACAATTGGATTATAATTAATAATGAAATCATTTCTAGAAGATCTTATTATCATGCAAGAAGGACCTTCGGGAACAATAGGATATTTTGATGGTTTTACCAACAGATAATAACAAAGGAAAAAGAACTTTATTCTTGAAGGACATTGTTACATGAATTATAAAAATGAATAGGACAATTGCATGGACCTTTAATACATAACTTCATCTTTGAGAATCATGATTTATAGAGATTTAATTTTATTTTCTTTGATGCTAGGTACACTCATTTTTATTTTATATTTAATGAAATTTAGATCTTCAATCAAAAGACTAAAAATGTTAACTAAAATATATCAAGATATACTGAAGTATATTAAAAGTATAAAAATTAAACTTAATATGAAGCTAAGATTTTTGGTATTTTTCATATTAAATTATTTATGACATGACACAAACACTTTATTACTAATTTAGTTAATCTAATAACAGTTATTTGTTAATAATTGTGTAAATGATTAACATTTGTATGATAGATTTTTTTTTTTTTTTAATATTTGACAATACATAATCATCTTAATGAATGGAATTCTTTCATACAAATTATATTGATTTACTATAAATTAAATTAAATATAGCTAGTTTAGTATACACCTGGGTCTCGTTTTATGCGGATTATTTTAATGTGATTTTGAAGTTATGCGATTCATGTTTCTTCTTAATATTTTTCATATTTCACTACATTTATTAGATATCAAGAAATTTAATTTATTAATAACTTATTTTGACTTGAAATACTTTTTTTTTTCAAAAATATAATGTTATATTAGCAGCTAACGTGAATATGGCCTGAAGCTGTATTTAGAATCTTAGCTTCTATGTAAATAACCTACTTATACTAATGAGTAAATAATAATAGATTTATACTTACCTATAAAAAATATCACAATAAATATTCAAAAATTTTAAACTTTTAAAACATATTTTATTAGATATAACAGAAATAAATAATTTTTTAGATTTTTAAAATAAATAATAATGAAGATTTTATTGATTTTATAAACTAAAAATAATATTTCTAATGATAATCTTTTTGTTTTGATTGCAATCTCATTTTTTTAATTTAGAAACAGAAAACCATTAACAAAGCACAAGACTGAAAGTGGCGCTAATTGTACATCACACCACGAATCTGATTTCTTAACAGTTCATAAATGAACGCATATTGTCAAATAGCGGTAATGATTAAAATATGTATGAAAAATTGTAAAATTAAATACTGTAGTTAATAAAAAAAGTTTGTCTTGTATTAATTTTTTTCAAATATTTGAAATTTTTTATTAATCATACTTTATTTCCTTATTTTTTTAATGCAATTTTTAAAGTAATTTTTCCTTGTTGCTTTGCTTTTATGCGAATTCTGAAAATTACAGAACCTACCCCCCATTTTCAAGGTAAGTGTGCGATTTCTATTGTGCGCATTTTCTGAGGAACCTATCTACCGCATAAAACGAGACCCAGGTGTATTTTTATCTTATAATTTTCTTTATAAAATATAAGATCTTTGTTGATTATGTCATTAATTATTCAATTTGTTAGTGTTAAGTAATACTTATTTAGTATGGGAAAATAAGGATAATCATTATCTTAATATCATAAAATAGTAAATATGTAGATAAAACACTCATTAATATTTTCTTTTGTTATATTTATTAAGTTTCAAATTGTCTATTTGTTAAATAAATATTGTTATAATATTTGTTAAAATTAATGAAGTCTCTAATTTATTTGATTTATTCCTTTTTATGAAATAAAATGAGGTTAATTATACAAACATATAATTATATATTATATTTATTCAACATTTTAATAAATTAACTCTTAATGAGAATGGAAATTCCTGAAGAGAGTCAATTGTGAAACCTCCCTGAATTTAAACTCTGTGCATACTGATATAATTAGTTAAGGTGAAGAGTGAGTGCTTAAATTTGAATTGTATTTTAATTAAGTATTTAAAAAGATATTATTTATTTAAAATGAGTATAATTTTAGATTTAAATTAGATTTTATCATTCATGGCATCCTATATGAAGATATTAAATCTGATTGTAGTGAGATCTGACCACCTGGAATCCTTTGAGAGAATCCGTACCGTTACAATACATATATACCTCTTCAAGCTATTCTCTATTAACATCTTTTTCTTCTGTCTCTTTTTCTATGTCCAGTGAATTTCTCCAGCCATTAATCCATAATTGCTTGAACTCTGAGACGATGATCAATTCATTTTCCTTTTCTTAATTTCCTCAATGATCTCTGCTGTTTAGTATAGGGAAGAATAATAGGCTCAAAAACTAAAGATTTCTGTATTGATTCTACGCTAAATACATAATCAGTGTGGTCAACTGAATGAAACTATTGTTCTCAAATCACTTCTCATATGCTCTAATATTAACTATCCAAGTATATGTCTAAATGGTTATTTTTATTTCTTTAACAAATATTCTTTTTTTTTCATCCATCTTTTCAAAACTTTTAGTTCAATAAATTTTTATTAAAGGAAATCATTTTCACAGAAGAAAAAATGACATTTAACATTAGTCTTCATTGGTGAGCCCCCCTCCCCTCTTACCCTTTTATAATGAAAACAAGTAATAGTTTTAAAATATGATGTCTTTTTAAAATAATTCATTGCATTTGATGTATATGCAATAGTCTATATAGTCATCAGCATTTTGTCTAATGATTTCTTCCTTTAAATTTTTTTATCATATAACAAATATAAACAACTAACAATGAATATTTTTGTATGAAAAGTTGAATCAATATTTATATAATTTTTAAATTTATTTAATGCATATCTTTTCTTCTTTTATATAAAGATATTGACAGAAATTAGATATGTATATACACATTTGAAAAAAAAAAAAGCGTTACTTTATTTTGTTATAGTTTCAATTAAATTTCATTAATATTTGTATAGAAAAGTGGCCAGTTATCAATTATTTTTTTCCAATCGCAATTGGGATTGTAAAATATTAAAAAAAAAAGAAATTAATAGTCACAATTTTGAAAAAGTTTTGACAGAATGAATCGAGTTGTTTTGATAGATATATAAAAAACATATTAGTATATAAAGATGTTTGTGAGACTAAATGAATTATATACATACAGGACAGACATTAAAAAAATATAAGTCAGCATTATTGTCTCTGAAACTGATTAAAAATTAGTTATATTAAGAATAGATAGCAGTGGAATAAGAAGTCACCTCATCTAATAATGATCTGATAATATGCATAAATTTTTAAGTATTATGAACTCAATCAACATAAGAGCAGGGTTAATTGAATTTATAAAACATTTGATAGAAAAATAAATAAGTAAAGTTAAAATTATGAAGATTAAAAAAATAAAAATTTAAAAATGATAATTGGAATAAAAATCTAGTTAAGTGATAAAAAAATAAAATGTATGATATAATTAGATATTTAATAATTAAAGAGGTTATTTAATAAATCATTGATTAAAAAGATTTATTATAACTATATAAAGAATAACTTTGTATAGTACATAAATTAGACTGGAGATTTTTGAAATGTGAATTTGGAGAAAATTGGAAAAAATATATGCTGGTTTAGATGTAGTTAGAAAAGAAATGAAAAAAAAAATGAATGAAAAAAAAAATATCTGAGATAAAAGCTGACTTAGGCACATTTTTAGAAAACGAGAAAATCTATTGTTAGAAATTATAAAAGGTGAGGATAAAGGCTTGGTGAAAAGTATTTGGGGACAATAAAGATAATAATAAATACATATATTTTAAAATGACTAATTTTTTTTTCACTTTTAAAATTCATCACTTAAATATAAATATATCATTTTAATTAAAACACTAAAAAAAAAAAAAAACTTACATGGATCTAAAACAGGTCGACTAAATACATTAATTTCAAGAATTTCTTTCTAAAAATAAAACAAATAAGATAAATTAAAATATACAAAAAAAAATATTTTTTTTTAGAAAGTTACAAACATTAATTGTCCTTAAATCGATTCAAACCACAAGAATTGTATTTAAAAATATCTGAAATATCTTAAGGAAGAGTGAATGCTTTTTGTCATTGTTAGATTATTTATTTTACAATCAATAGATATAGAAATGCATATGAAACAGATATTAAGACTTAAAGTATATCTATATTAAAATAACACCTATCTTTATAAGTAAATTTTCCATTTAAAAAAAATTTTCAACTGCAATCCAAGCTTTATAATTTAACTTTCCTTTCATGTTTTTCTTTAAAATTCCATTCCTTATCAGTTCATATGTAACTTATTACTAGTGAAACATTTATCTAACTTCATCTATTGTTTTCAACAGCTGATCTTAGGATGATTATTTCTTTGTTGTTTTTTTTTTTTTTTGATTATTTAATCAATACTATTTTGATCCATTTATTTATTCATTAGTATTGTCATTTTTGTTTTATTTGCTCAAATTGTAATTGCTATGTGCTGATGATGATCCCATCACTTTCTATAGTTCATATGATTACCAGCCATACACTTGGTTATTTTAAAGACCTATTATAATTTTAGTTTGTTTCTTGTCGTGTAGAAAAGCTTTTTTGTTTATATCTTCTTCTCTTAAAATTTAAGGACTTTGTTGCAAATTATTTATCATTTACCTTCTCTTATCAGGGACCAACTTCCTATATTATTTATCCAAAACTCCTATCAATTCTTTTATTCCTTGATTGAAATTTTGCTCAATGTTTAAGCAATATTTTTCAAAGAGATTCCAAAGTACAAAATGAACTTGTTATTGTTTCCACTGTATGTTTTGACAAATCTTATTATTTTTAGAACTTGTTTTAATTTTTATTTAAATATCATCTTAATAATAAAGGTTACCAATCCATCATTCAAATTCATATCCACTCTTTGAAAACTTTTTGAATTGCTGTAATAATAATATATATATATTTTTGCCAACATCAAATTAGTTATATTTTTGTCCAAATAGCTCATATATCTTTTGACACTTTTTTAAATGTTTACCTTACAGATCTCAACTCACATAATATTCATTTCTTTTTCAAATCTAAACTTTGGCACATATCTATATTTACATTTAAATTCTTTCCAATAATGAATGCCTCTTTCTTTGATACTTTTTGTCTTACTTATAAAAATGTTTGACATATATCTTTGGCACATTAATAGTATTGTTTTTAACAATAACAATATATGCATAAAACACCACACATATATATCCTCATTTAAAGCACATCATTCCATTGCAAGATATTTTTTCAGTTTTTCTTGTCAATATCATTCTGGCAAATTTTATTTCATCAGTTAATATTTTTCTAGATTGCTTAATTAAAATTTCTTGAGATTGGTTATCTGTTATTATCTTTTATTCTAGAAATATGTTCACTCTGATTCCATTATAGTATCTTAAGTTCCTCAGCAATATTAATTTGCTATCTCACCCATGTATTTTGATTTGGATCTCTTTTGATTAATTCTAAGAAACTTCACTGGTTGTTTTGTAGTCTTTACATTGCTTTTCTTTTACAGTTCCAAGTCTCAGATTCATAAGTAGATGGTAAAATCCAATTAATATTTTTTAACTTAAATATTTATTTCTACTGAAAATACTCAATTCATGATTAATGTGTTAAGAATTTGAAAGATGTTATTTATTATTCTTATCAGCTTCTAACTCATTACTTCAATCTTTCTTATCCCTTTTTTAAAAATTTAATGATTATTACTTTGAAAAGATTTTTCAAATAAAAATCTCATTATTATTTCTGTAGTTCTGAAGATTTATTTTCAAAAATAATTACATTATTTATCAAATATTGCCATTGCTTCTCATTTTACTTCACAAAATATTCCCTATAAAATTTGTGTAAAAGATCCTTCCTAATGCTCTATCTTAAGCTTCTTAGTGTCTAATTATTGTTGTTGGATTTTAATAAATATTTTATGGAATTTATATTTTGATGCTCTAAAGTTTTAATGCTTCTAGTGTCAAATTTTATAATCTACAAAAGATGACAACTCATATTCATTTCTTTAAACTTGTCTTAATGCTTGAATATTGTGCTACAATTATTTTTTAATTCTAGCTATTTTTTTGATTGACTTGAGTTCGAAGTTCTTTGAAAATAATGTTACATATCTTAATAAATATTTTATATGTAAATGATAAAAACTTGAAGGCTTATAAATCCTATCATTTCCTTTTTTATTTACCTTCATCTTTTCCAATTATCTGGTACATTCTTATGATTGATGCATTTTGTATATAACTTTGCTAATAATTTCACTAGCTTGAAATTTTGCACATAGTTTATAATGGCATCCATATTTTTATATTAAACAGTAGCAAACTCTCCATTATGAATTCCAAAATATCATTTTAAATCCAGAGAATATAATATTACTTGCCATTCTACAATTACATTTTCTTTATGCTATCATTAATTATTCTCCATATTCTTTTTTGCTTGAATATATTATCTTGGCTTAATAAATGCTTTAACATTAAAATGCTGTTTTTTTTGTTCCTAACTATATTTACAACTGATGTTATAAAATACTCTTATTTTTTTTATTTGATGTCATATAAATCAGACTCAACTTCAATTATTATTATTTTTTAATATTTTAAAATTATTTGTAATTTTAAAGATTAAGAATTTTAATTATTATTTACAATATTTCTTAAGAGCTTTTGTCTCTCTAGATTGCATTAACAAGGGTAGTAATCAAGAATCATTTTCTACATTGAAACTATTAAATATACTATTATCTTGAAATATATATTTTCCATTTGTCAAATAGCATCATTTAGATGCTTCTATGTTTAGTTCCTTTTTACACTTTTCTCAAAACAAAAATCATAAAGTACAGATTGTCTTTCTCTCATTTCTTGTCTATATATCCACAAATACCAATTGTCATTTCAGCTTTCAAATTTTGTAACTCTTATATAAACTATTTTAACCATCAAAAATTCTATATCTTTGTTCAAAAAATCATTAATTTCATTTGAATAAGGACTTGTTTGGGTATAAATATGAACTATTTAATTTAAAAGCATCAACTATGTTAAAATTAATCAAGTTTTTCCATCAGATATAACAAGAAATTTCACAATAATGTTCTTCAATTTTTTAAATACAATGCCTTTTATTTTCAATGTCATGTCAACTGTCATAAATAAATAAAAATAAGCTATATAAAGGAATTACATTAGTAATACATTCATTTTCTTTTAAAAATATCCAATTGATGTTTAAGTCAAACAAAAAACACTATTATTATTTATTATCCCAAACTACGAAATAAAAATCAGTAAACTCACTGATGCTCAGACATGTAAGTAGTCTGTAATATGCTTAATTCCCATATGAATGAATGTTCATATGTTAATAATAGCTGCAACAACAAACATGAATAGAATAAACATTAGTAATTTGTTCTGTTCAGTTTTTTTAAAGATCTTAACAAGAAATTTAAAGAGCCTTCTTTCTATTAATCACACTATTTTTTCACTGGAATACACATATAAAACTTAAGTATTATTTTATTATTAAATTAAATTAATAATCAATTCGTCAAATCTCGTTTATGTTACTCTTTTATTTATTATAATGCTACTGAATCATTTATAATGTTTTCTTTAAGATTTTGACTATTTACTAATATGGATTTCTTCTAGGAATAAAATATTTGAATATTTTACTATGCACCTATATTTTATGTCTACAAATTCAAAAATAAAGATGTACTATATCATAAACAATATTTTAATAATTATCATAATATCACTGAACACCTATGGTCACCTTAAATATATCCATATACAAGGTTCATTATCTATATTGTGTATGAATATAATTTTATTAACATATATTTGTAGAAGATTTAATTTTTGTTTTTAATTAATAAACAATTTACAAATTTTAGATAGATATTTCAAATATTTTAGATATTAATATATAATAGTAAGAAAATCAAATCATACATCATGTGACTTAACTTATCAAGCTTGTACAAATATAATATAATGAGCATGCAACATCTAAACAAGCTTTTCTCATAAATGCCGGAAGAGAAAGCATTTAAAATCTTGTTATCCCTATCCCCAAACCGTTTGGATCCATCTTTTCAGTCGATTATGATTTCAGTATATATATGCTTAAAAAAATCCATATATATATATATATAGATATTGATAGAAGGGAATATATGAAAGCAGAGATTTTTTTTTTGATTATACATAAAGTTTAAATTATTTATAAGTAAATGAAAAAGTGGCATAACAAAAAACAGCTTGGCACAGCCCGCCAAAACGTCAACAACTATCTAGTGAAATTCATGTGGCGATGCCTACATAAGGGAGATTTGTTCTGTGCTCTTCTAATGGAAAATGCGTTTGCAGCAGTAGGATGGCGATTCAGCTCCTTCACAGATAATTTTTTTGTAGATGTGTTTTATAGTAATGAAATAGTTTATATTAATGTCTATACTAATGATTTAATTTTTGTTTCATTTTTTAGAACTCAACAAGACACAACTAACATTGCAGGTGTTCTTTTTCTTTTTGTAAAATGTTTTTTTTTCTTTAAATATGTAAATATAGCGTTCAATGATGTTGAAATATTGTTTAAAATTGTTTGTATTTAAAATAAACTTGTTATTTTTCCATTAAAATAGTCTTTACTTTCACTAAAATAGTTCTTTTACTATTGCATATCTTATGGCTTGCTTGAAAAGTGTGTGTGTGGGGGTAAATGTTATAATTTTTCAAATGTCCAATAAATCCATTATGTTTTCCATATAATATTTTTTTTAACAGTTGTACTTTGTGTGTATATCTCATAGTGTATGTGGGCATGTGTGTATTGGCCATATGTAATTTTGGGGATTACAATGGGAAGCCAAAGGAGTGAAAGTAAATGGTTGACATACAATATCAAGACTGCATTCTTCTTAAAGACAAAATCATTTCCCAAATTCTAACTTCTATAATGATCCTGATATCTCCACTAAAGGAGTTTGCTATTAACTGAAAGAAGACCCTTATGATTCATCTTGGAGGCCTTAAAGGAACTAAACAGAGCAAATTCCTAATGTCCACTCCATACGTTCTTGTAGTTGCAGCTATTACTACTAAGTGATTATTCATATAGTATATGAACATGGATGAGCTGCTCACCAACACGCATTCACCAGCGTGGTGAGTTTATTGGCTTTTTACTTCTGAGTTTAAGATCAAGAAACACCATGGTCTTTCTTCTCAGTTGCTTGATAATGTAGAATGAATGTATGTGTAAATGATACATATTTTTCCAATAGATATATACAATCAAGACAGACAAAAATAAATCATCTCCCTTATTCCCAGGAGGCTGTAAAGTCACCAACCAAGGCAGCGGTTTGTGGCTGAAGACGGAGGGGGCTAAGAATCCCCTGATTGTCGACCCAGGCTGCTATTTGATGACTTTCTATTTAGATACTTACAACTGCAGATCATTTTCAAGTGAAGGAAGATTGCAAGAATTAGAAGAAATGTCTTATATTACAAGAGACATTATTGTACTTTGTGAAGTGAAAAGAAAAGGGGAAGAAACAATTGATTTAAAAAGTGGACATATACTGTATTATAAAGACACAAATATTGGAAATACAAGTGGAGTAGGATTCATTATAAATAAAAAGTGGAAGAACAACATTGTGGAGATTGATGGTGTATCAGAGTGGCAAGATTAGTTATATAATCTAATAGCAGATACTAAATGCAGATAATTCAGGTTTATGCTCCAACAAGTTGTCATAGTGATGAAGTAGTAGAAGATTTTTATATGGATGTATAAAAGGCTTTTTAAAATTGTTATGGAAGACTTTAATGCTAGAATTGGTCAACAAATGAAAGGTGAAAGTGCTGTAGGTAATTTTGGTTATTTGTAATAGAAATGAGATGAGATAGACTTGTGGAATTTGCAAAAAAAGAAAAACTTTATATTATGAATTTTTGAGGAAAGTGTTAAAAGGAAATGGACATGGAAGCATCCAAATGAAGGTACAGCAGAATTGGATTGTATTTAGATTAACAGAACCTACATATTTCAAGATTGTAATGTTCTTAATAAATTTAATACAGGAAGCGATCATCGATTAGTAAGATATAAGATATGTGTTAAAGCAAAACTAGAGAGACAAAAATTATTAAGAAAAACAATATTTACAGTTGATATTCCAAATCTTCAGAAACATTCTAATGAATTTAAATTAGAACATACAAATCGGTTTTAAATATTAATAGATTTGGAACATGATTCAGATTTGAATGAAATTAATAAGAAAATAACTGATACACTTTAAAAACTGCAACAAAGATAGCTGGTAGAAAAAGCAGCAATTGACCAATAAAATTTCTACTTAAGACTAGAGAATTTATGAAGACATGTAGGAATATGAAGATATACAAAAATGATGTATTAGATTAAATATGTCGAATTTTGTAAAATGGAACAGAAAAGAGTTGAAAATGATATACGAAAGTATAACTGTGAACTAGCAAGGAAAGCTGTAGAAGAGAATAAAAGTCTCAAAAGTGTAAACAACATTTTGGTATTGGTAGGAAATTTATATCTGCAATAAGAAATAAAGATTGAATTATTACTAAAAAGAGAGATGACATCATGAAATAGGTAAAAGACTTCTATCAAGAATTATATAGTCATGAAGAATAAGTACCTCCTATAACTACTATATCTTTCGAATTGCCCAGAATTTTAAATGAAGAAGTGAGACATGCAGTTAAATTTATGAAGAAAGAAAAGGCTCCAGGTAATGATGAATTTATAATTGATATATTAAAAGAAGCAGGTGAAGAAATAGAAAAATTTTCAGCAAAGTTATATACTAAATGTCTAAATGATAAAAATGTTCCAGATAAATGGAAGAATGCAGTATTAATATTAATATTTAAAAAATATGATAAAGAAGATATTAGAAATTAGATACCTATCAGCCTATTATCAGTTTTATACAAAATTTTTACCAAGGTAATTACAACTCATCTACAGAGAATATTGGATTTCCATCAACCAAGAGAACAAGCTGGATTTAAAAAGGGTTTTAGTACTGTAGATCATATCCAGGTATTGAAAGAAGTTTTAGATTATGAAAAGACATTTGATTCTATAAACATTTCTTCAGTGATTAAAGGATTAGATCATCAAGGTATAGATCCAGGATATTGTCATATTTTAAAGAATATTTCAGCAACAATTAGATTACATAATGATACTAGTAAAGTCAACATTGAGAAGGGTGTGAGACAGGGTGACTCCATACCTCCAAAACGTTTTACAGCAGTGCTGCAAGAAGTATTTTGTGGATTAAAATGGGAAACTAAAGGAGTGAAAGTAAATGGAGATTATTTAAGTCATTTGGATTTTGCAGATCATGTAGTTGTTTTTGCAAATAATGATTTGCAGATGATGTAGTTGTTTTTGCAAATAATGCTTTAGAGCTTCGGGAAATGTTGCAGGAGTTACTAGATGAATGTAGGACTAAAGATAAATGTTAAAAAGACTAAAGTAATGTTTAATGGATTTTCTCAAAATATGAAAAATAAATATGGATTATGATGAGTTAGAAGAAGTTAACAGCAACACCTATCTTGGTCAGATTATTAATACAGATGGAAACATAATGGATGAAATTAATCATAGAATTAAACTTGGTTGGAGTGCTTTTGGTAGAAATAACTTGCTGCTAAAAGGAAATATGCCTATGTGTTTAAAAAGGAAGGTTTTTAATAAATGTGTTTTACCAGTTCTTACTTATGGATCCAAAACATAAGACTTCAGGCCACTCAAAGAAGTATGGAGAGATGCATGTTGGGAGTAACAAGAAGAGATCGAAAACATAATATATGGGTAAGAGAACAAACAGGTGTTACTGACCTTATTGAAAAAATTAAAAGACTGAAGTGGAGTTGGGCTGGACATATTGCTAGAAGAGATAATAATAGATAGACAATTTAAATCTTAAACTGGATTCTAAGAGATTATAAAAGACCCAGAAAGAGATCACATGTGAGATGGATGGATGAAATTA
The DNA here is from genome assembly GCA_028023455.1 of Epiperipatus broadwayi. Classification (NCBI taxonomy): domain Eukaryota; kingdom Metazoa; phylum Onychophora; class Udeonychophora; order Euonychophora; family Peripatidae; genus Epiperipatus; species Epiperipatus broadwayi. The sequence continues at coordinate 4,663,077 of JAQFVV010006218.1, forward strand.
GAAAGTGTGCAGGAGTGATATGGAGAAGCGAAGCTAAAGTTCGGAGAAGATGGATTGAACTTGGAGAGACCTTCATCCTGCAGTGGTTTGATGATGATTTTTGATGATGTTTATTTTTTTTACTAAATCATCTAACCCTATTACACAATTAACCTATTGTGACAATAAAACCTAGATCTTAACTTTTTACTTATGGATTCACCCTTGCATGTGGTAACCATAATGAATATTAAAGATATTAATCCACAATTAAAAGTTCATAAACTAATTTATTTTTTTTATAATCCATTTGCTTTTCAATAATGTAAATTCTGAAACATGCTCAAATTCTGACTAATTCAAAATAATAGTTGAATAACAGAGCAGCAATGGGCATCATTATCTTGTTAAATTTGAAAAATATCTCGTCTGATTTATCTTTAAGAATTATTAGCTTTGTTATAATTATACATGTATTTCAATATTAATACTAGTTTCCTGACATTTTCATAATACATCATCAAAACCAAAGATGACATTATATTTATTTTTTAATTTCACAATGTAGTCAAACCCTAAATGATTACAACTTTGCACTTTCCATGCAACATTTATGCAAACTATAATTTTTATTCCATTTCTCAGTACTTAATAGTTCTTATAGATTGTATTGTTGACAATTTCTCAGCCTCATTAATTGATTACATATTTCTCTCTTGATCACTTCCAGCAGTCTATATAAGTTCATTCTTTTTTTTCTCTGATATTATAAGATCAATCTTAGATTATGATTATAACAAATTCTAATAACCATTACTAAAGTGAAAGTTCATAAAGGATTCATAGTGACTTGAAATTATACCTGAATGATATCTCTAGAATTCTCATTATGATGTATTATAGCATTTTTCGGTAGATTTCAACAATTATTAACTTATGGGATTGTGATCAAACAGAAAACAGTGGCAAACTTAAAGGAATTAATAAATATACTTGTATTTATTTACTGGTTAGAATCTCTACAGATTTTTTAATAGAATGTTTATGAGTAGTTAGGTGGTTTAAAGAATCTATAAATGAATTTCTAAAGAGACAAATTTTAATAAACATGACCTAACAGAGACAAATATTTACCAATTTCACAATATCAACTAATAAACTATTATTTACTTTGATTAATCATTAAGATTTGATTTAATGCAAGAAATTGTCTACACTTGGGAGGTTACAAATTTATTGCCATCCTTAATTAGTTAATATATAGGGCATATGAGCACAGACTTTCACACGCCCCACCACTCTCCACACTATCTCATAACACTGATACACTTGAACACATATATGTTGAAAAGATAAATAATCACCAATATACATATTTCATGCTAAACGAGCAATCATCAGTTGGTCCAGATTACCATCTCTACACATATATGCTATAAGTGCTCATATATATATATATTAAGATAGCCAATCCTCACACTTTAATGGACAGGCTTCAATTTACTCCACCTCTTCAACCGTCCATCCAATTGAAAATCTGATGATGAAATGCTCAAAGGCCACCCTATAGCCGAGATTCTTGTCACACCCATGTTGATCTAAGGTTAATCTGACCCCTCGTGTACAGGACATAATCCATTTAATACATATACAAGAGATGGGCAGACATCTCTACTATGTAATAACTGAAACACACAGGCTTATTATATACCTGTATCTCTCTCTATATATATATAATATATAGGGTATATGAGCACAGACGTTCACAAGTTCCACCACTGATGATTGCTGGTTTATCATGAAATATATATATTGGTGATTATTTATCTTTTCCAACATATAAGTGCTCAAGTGTATCAGTGTTATGAGATAGTGTGGAGAGTGGTGGGGTGGGTGAAAGTCTGTACTCATATACCCTATATATTACATATATAGACCCAGATATATAATAAGCCTGTGTGCTTCAGTTATTACATAGTAGAGATGTCTGCCCATCCCTTGTATATGTATTAAATGGATTACGTCCTGTACATGAGGGGTCAGATTGAACTTAGGTCAACATGGATGTGACAAGAATCTCAGTCTTAAGGTGGCCTTTGAGCACTTCATCATCAGATTTTCAATTGGATGGATGGTTGAAGAGGTGGAGTAGATTGAAGCCTGTCCATTAAAGTGTGAGGATTGGCTATCTTAATATATACCTGATCACTTAATTACTTAAGTAGATTTTCATACTTGCAACAACTGTTTATATGATATATTTATTCATGATGAATTACAGACTTTTTCTAATATGTTTGTAAATCAATTTTGAAAATTCTTAAGTTTTCTTGAAGCTAGATATCCAACATATTTCTTCCATACCATCAGTGCCTTCATTACACATTTAATATTCAATTATTATTGCAATCATCTACAAATAACTTTGTGTACATTTACCCACTATGCATATAGATTATGCCCAGATATTATTGAGAACTTTTATAATACTTTTTTTTTAACTAGATAAATAATAAAAATGATATTCTATTTTTGGTCTCAACTTGAGACTGTTAATTTTGCTTTTCTGAGATTCAATTCAACTTCACAAAAATTTTCATAGATCTGATAGAAATGACCTTTAGCTTAATTCCAAATTATCAATCAGTATTAATTATAAAGTAGCATTTACCTTTATAGTTTCTTGGATCTAATGTATTTTGTATTTATTCAACTAAAAATTTCTATCAATTTTTTTTGTATATACATAGATTATTTACTTAAGGTCCTAAAAGTGCAGTATAAGAATAATTTCTTTTATCTTGTTTTACTTTAATATGCAAATTTAATTAAAAATTTTCTACCATTATTAAAAATAAATATGTATTCATTAGCTTTTGTAGATAATGTACTTATCTTATGATAAACCAATAACCTTTAATTACTGAACAAGTAATTAATCATTTCTCAATTGTATCCAGTATCACATGACTCTCATTTTGATTGTTCTAGCATAAAATAAATAAAGTGACATACTGCAAAATTCTAATTAGATTTCAGCTTTCATTGATAAAGCCTGAGCTTGGAAAATATCTACTAAAAAAGTATTGCCTTTACTTTTCTCAAAAATTCTTTCATAATGTTTAGACGTTCATCTAGATATATCCTATATGAAAATTAACAACACTTTTAACAGCATAATTATGGAACAAATTAACTCATTGTTAAACTCTTATAATAAAGTAATATTACTTTTACAAGCTGTGGTGATATTACTAATTCAATAATGAAAGAAAGAAACAGCACACTGGCAAAGACTGTACTATCAGGCTTCTGAATTTTAGGCTATTAAGATCATATGACAGGCAATGTCTTCCAAATTATTTATGAGGACTAATAGTTTTAACAGTATGCAAGCCTAACATAAGCATTAAACATTCATATCTATTTCAACGGACCCTCGTACATTCGGTGTTGCTCTTAATAACTTAAATGCAGTTGACTGCAATGTTTTTTCTTAACTTTTTAAACAAAACAATCCAAACTTCAAAAATAGTTCCTCAATCTGTGTTTGTTTTATAGACCATGATATTTTAAATTCTAACCGTCAATGAAGATATTAAATGTATATATTTTTTAACTTGCAATTTATATCTGTGGATGACACTATCTCACATCTCTTGGATTACTGTCCTTTCTTCATTAATTTACATCTTGTGTTGTTTCCTTCAAAACAGAATCTTTTTGCTATACTGTCATTAGCTTTTGCATTTTGCTCTAAATCTTTTTTTTTTTTCTGAGTCTCTATAATATTTTACTTTTGCCACACTTATTAAACCTATTATTTTGAAATTTCCTTGTGAGTATATGACATTTTTAGTTATTAAAATGATCCTAAAGTTTTAAATACAACTTCAATTAATATTTATGCCTTGAATATTTTTACTCGATTTTTACACTGAAGAGAGTTCATGAATAAATCACCATACACTATGCAAACTGCAATTCTCTGACATCTTATTCAGTCTACAAAGAATACAATGTTAAATATGTAGAATATACTTATAAGCAACAACTCCTCACAGCAAACTGGAACTGATAACAAGGGTCTTGTTTTTCAATTTTATGAAAACTATATTTTGTTTGTTATTTCACAAAATTCTGTTTGATGTTTTATTGCTTACACACATATTAATAAATTTATTTTTTACCAAAGATAGTAAAACTTGAACCTACAGAAAATAATACTAAGACAAGTATTATAATTAATATATTTATTAAATCTACAAATACATACAATATACAGTATTATACTGGGTTCGTATATGCGTCCTCGAAACACCGGCCTCTTAGGCAGAGAAGAACATATTCGGAGAAATATGTATGTCCAAACGATAGCTATATAAAATATAACTAGCGTTACATTTCCAGGACATAGCTTCTTCTCGGCTGTTGAATTCAACACCACATTCAAAGCACTTTTTTTTGTTTGTGTATAAACACAGGCGCCAGCTGTCTATTCAAAAAGAATAAACAACGCGCTTTGAGCAATGGCGACTAACTCAACGCCTAAATCCATGACTAGCTCAGCTATTTGTAATCACTAATAGATTATACATAATTAGTGGTTAAAAGAATTGATAAAAGAATTGTAAAAGGAATTTATAAAAGAGATTGATAAAAAGAATTGACCGACAATAGAGTTTAATTTTAAAAACAATTTATTAACTAACATTAATTTACTAAATTGAAATATCTTTATAATTTTTTAACTAATATAACACACGCACATTTTAAATTAACACATTATAATATACATCTTATGAAAAGCATAATAATATTTGACGTTGATAAATTATCTCACATTCACAAATACGCACATCAATAGTTCATTTTATGCATGCTTAATAGAGTTCAAATTTACTTGTCTCTGAAGGCTTTACGAATTAATGCAATGCAATGGCTATTATAGAATAAACGAAAATAAGCAAATGTTTTACCTAAGATTTTGAATGTAGACGTAGAATTTTGTTCTCTTTGGTTGCTGCTTTCGGTGAGGATATTTCCATTACAAATACTTCCAGCTGGCTGGGACGTTTCCTTGATGAGTTTCCTTATGTTTCATGATTATTACTATTGGAGACAATTAGATATAGATATAGATTTCCAAGTTGTTACGCTGACATTATTTCACGGGCAGATCTTGCTGTTTTCATCGGACTTTAGGCTGTGGAGAAACGAGAGTTCCCAAAAGCTGCTCAACACTGCATTTTTTTGTTCCTAGATACAATTAACTTAACTGATTGAAATTAACTGACTCAATTGATTTGTGAACTGAACTATTGTCTCAACTAATTTGTGAACTGAACTGATTATCTGATAAAATTTTACTATTTATACCTGCGACGTGTTGTCCTTGTAGTATCCTCCGGCAAAAATCTGTTGTCGAAATTCCAGTGATAATCCTTTGACGTGTTTTGGAAGATTGCTTAATTAATAATAGCCACGCAAAACGTATTGTTTTATATTTTAATTAATATCTAATCCTTTGGAGACAAGCTTTTTAATCCAGTAGTTTTATATTTTAATTAATAGCCATTGCCGTGTTTTTTTTAATGATAATCTTCTTTAACATTCATTTATTTATAATAACATTTATTACGCATACATTTATTCTATTATTGACAATCGCACATATATACGCACATATATAACTAGTTTTAAGATTATTTTTTCTTTAATTCGAATGAAAAGAGATTTGTATTTTTTAAACTTTAAATTATTTATATTTTACAAATACTAATAAGAAAACTCTTTACTTCCCTTTTATAAAACCTTTAGTTTGACTTTTCTAATGAAACACCCTTCTCCCCTTCTGATTAATTAATTGTAACTTTTATTTCACACACTTTCACGAAAGATTTTTATTTTAAAACTCTGATTTTTTAATTTTACTTTTGACAGCAAACTGATTTTGTTTACTAAAGAAACCTAATAGATTTTTATAAGTTATTTAATATTTTTTTTATTAATTTTAAAATAAAATTAATATGTGCCAATTTCAATATTGGTACTGTAACGTTTATTTATATACGTTACAAATATATTGGCATTTGGTAAAAGCTAAAAAAGTAAATTTAGATTTTTTTTTGATTAGTATAATTTTTGTTAAAACGTGCAATGAAAGTTAAAATTGTCATTCTTATTTTTTTTTATCTAATTGGAAAGAATAAATGACATACAGATTACTAATCCAGATAAATAAAAAGAATTCCAAAAGTATAAGCTAAAAGAAAAATATTTTAGCTAATTAAAGATGGAAGAATAATGCTAAAAAAAGAGAACTTTGTAACTTAAATTTAAGAGAGGTGTATAAGATTATTATCTTATATCTGATAAAAAGACAAAGAGTCAGAAGTTCAAAAAATGGAGCGCATATAAAGGAGATGACAACTTCAATCTGGTCTTCTCTTTAACTTCTAGTTACGCTCTGAAAGTTGGAGGTTTCCACGAGCATAACCTGTGCAAGAAATATACTTCTACACAGGTATGCCCCTTGCTGTACCAAGCTGTCCGCAAGCATGGAAACGGGACTTGTGAAGACCGCTTTTCAATAAAAGGTCACTACAACCGTGCCTTTTCTCCAGCTATAGAACGGAACAATAATGGAAGGGAAATTCTCATGATCTGGGATCCCATAAACCTAAGAACTTGATAGTCTAAAGTAAACAGAATCTTAATTTTTCCTTTCTAATAAAGAAATTTATACAAGATCTTGGGACATTATTAAATCGCTTAATTCTAATCTCACTGTTTTTTGTGTATTTTTCCTTGTAGTTAATATGTAATTTAACTTATAAATATTTTAGTTTGATAGAATAAAAGAGATTTTACCTCAACCTTTTCATTGTGCGTTATTAATAATAGTTATTTTTTATTATTAAATTTATTTTTAGTGTAATAAGATTTAACGTAAGTTCCTTTGCCAATATGTTTCAATCGCCCAGGACTAATAATCGTAAAAATCATTAATTCTCTAACGGAGATTACCCCCCCCAAAAAAAAAAAAATATAATAAAATCTTTTTTTTTGTTTTCACTTATTTCTGAGAAACCCCATATGAAATAAAATTAAAAGTTGATTTTGCAAGCACAATTCTAACAATTATAGCTGAAGTTGGTCAGGAAAAATAGCTGGTTTTTGAATAAAAAAACCCTCCTTTTTTTTCTTTTGAGCAGCTTGCAACTCACGCCCAAATATAAATTTGGGGCAAAACGTTACAGTACATTCACTGCCCTCCCTTTGAGAGTAAAATGTATCCTTTTGACCATTTTATCTCTGACAACATTAAATTTTAATTTATTATTCTTTCTAAGTTTGCTTTTTTGATATCTTTTACTTTCCATACCAAGGGCAATCTTCAATTATGCTTTATTTCTTTCTATGCTGGCAACATTGTTTACAATGTTCTGAGTCCTGGATAGTGACCACCGGACAAACTAATTTTGTGGCACAGGGATCTTTTGGAAATGAGGCGGAGGCAGATTTGCTGACTTATACCGACTTACACACTATTAAAACGAAGCTTCGGTTGCCGATTCTCTTGATCGGACTTTGATTAAGAAGAGGTTGCTGCGGATGGCAGGAATTTTCAACTGTCCATTTTTGACTTATGCTTTGGAAAATGATTGCCGATTCTCTTGATCGGACTTTAACTAAGAAGCGGTCGCTGCGGATGGCAGGAATTTTCAACTGTCCATTTTCGACTTATGCTTTGGAATGAGGTACGAGATATGGGGATTCTCCCCTGGAAAAAAGACTTACGACTTACTCTGGTTGTCGCCAGTGCGCATTTTAAAAGAGGAATGATCCCGGCCAATCCGTTATGGGTACTAAGATTTATCCAGTCGACAGCTTTAAACTTATCCTTAACTAAAACATTTCTATACTACCCTCATTCCCTTTAGTTTCAAACCCTTATACACTCCTAATATAACTTAGATTGACTTTATATTATTTATCACTAATCCTATGATATTATTTTAAATACACATGAACATTACTTTAACATATTTATTTATATTAATCTAATCTCGAAAATTATTTTCAAACCCTTATGAACATTTTAAATATTAGTTTTACGATACTATTTTTAAATCATCACGGACATCAGCTTACATATTTATTTATATTACGGAATCACATTTTAAATCATTTACTTAACTTCTTTATTAACGTGTGTGCATTCAGAGAAAAAAAAACTGTTTTACTTTATTACGGTTCATTATTATACAAATATCTATTTGACTAACTTAATTTTATTCTAGAAATTCCGTTATCTTTTCATTTATTTAAATCTACAACTTTACTTTTACATCATTAATTTGACCCATTTATTTAACTTGATTTTATTGATTTTTTATTTATTTGAACTGTTTATTTACGAGCATTTCCTTAATTGATATGTGCGTGGAGAAAAACAAAAATCTTTTATTCTACAAAGCCTCCGTTATTATTATTGCTTTCAAACATTTAATTTATTATTCAGTTATTTTTAATTTTATTATTTTAGTTTTAAATAGAAGTTTCAGATTTAAACTTCTCAAATTATTGATATTAGAATAATCATATTCCTGCTCATTGTCCATTTCCGGTCCTTTTTGTTTATTTCTTTTACTATTCCCCCCGATTTACTGACAATTATGCTATGTCCGGTGGTTCCTTTTTTCTTTCTACTAACTCACTAACATAAATTATACTCCATATTCTCACTTCTATCTCTCGATTAAAATCTATTTCATCTCTTTCTCTTTCCGTTCTATTTTCTGCCTTGTAAATTAGAAAACTTTTAAGCTTCACAGACCTCCGTATTTTTCCTAACAGTGAATATTTTTTCTTATGCTTTCTCTTTGTTTTAAATCTATGTCTACAGCGAATGCAAACGTTAACTTTATACCTTTTATTTTTAATTCTTTGTAAAAACTCATTTACGATATTTTCTACCTTGAACTTATATCTCCTATTTCTTGGTCTACATTTGTTTCCACCTTATCGGTCGCAACGCTATCTGATTCTAATTCAATTTCTATTTCCAAACTACTATATTTACCACTATTTGACTCTACTATCTCTTTCATGACCTCAACTTCCTTATTTTCTTTGACTAAATCTACCTTTATAATTTCTTGGTTCTTCTCTACCTTTCCTGTAAGTTCACATCTTATTTCCTTCATTTCTCTAATTTCCGTTCTAAGTTTATTAATTTCCCCTTTAACCTGACTAATTTATTCCTTCAATTCTGCTTTGACTTCTAACTGGCTTTGCTCAAATTTCTGACACAATTCTTGTTGACTTTGTTTAATTTCTCGTATTATATTCATCATCATTTTCATCATCATCTGCGTGTCAGATATTTCTTCTTTCTCTTTTTCCATTTTTAAACAATATTTTATTTCACTAAATTTAATATAGGACTTATTTATTTATTTCTTACTAAAATGGAAACCCACGCTGACTCCACCCTTTTTGTCCATTTTTCTACCTGATCTTAATGCTTCAGCTCCGCCCATAATGCCCAATTGTCTCTGATTTAACATAATGATTTATTTTAACTAACGTGACTGTTAAAATCTCTTTTCATTTTAAAAAAAAAAAGTTTTCGGTCAATTCTTTTTTTAAAATTAAAACACTTTTACATACATAATTTAGCTTTTGTATAAAAATTTTTCGAACAAGAAACAAAGTATTTAATTACTATTGTTTCTTAGGTCCAGCCCCAAGTTGGGTCGAACCACTGAAACCACTTACTTATACGTATATATAAGTTTTGGCCGGTTTCAAACTCCTTCCTAATACATTTATAATTTTATAAATGTTACGTAGACGAACCAGCACGTTCGAGCAAAATGGGAGATCTTATTGATAGCTTTAACTATCAACAATGGCCCATCTCGGCTGCTAGATTCAAACGGGCGCCAGCTAGTCTAATGACTTACGTATTCGGGCAGTAGGCTCATAATCCAGCGCTCGAAACATTCCCTAAAACTAGCTCAGTCTAATTTTAATTCAATAACAAAATTATACAAAATTAGTGGTGGAAAGAATTGATAAAAGAATTGTAAAAGGAATTTATAAAAGAGATTGATAAAAAGAATTGACCGACAAATAGAGTTTAATTTTAAAGACAATTTATTAACTAACATTAATTTACTAAATTTAAACATCTTTATAATTTTTTAACTAATATAACACACGCACATTTTAAATTAACACATTATAATATACATCTTATAAAAAGCATAATAATATTTGACATCGATAAATTATCTCACATTCACAAACACGCACATCAATAGTTCATTTTATGCATGCTTAATAGAATTCAAATTTACTTGTCTCTGGAGGCTTTACGAATTAATGCAATGCAATGGCTATTATAGAATAAACGAAAATAAGCAAATGTTTTATCTAGGATTTTGAATGTAGACGTAGAATTTTGTTCTCTTTGGTTGCTGCTTTCGGTAAGGATATTTCCATTACAAATACTTCCAGCCGGCCGGGACATTTCCTTGATGAGTTTTCTTATTTTTCATGATTATTACTATTGGAGACAATTAGATATAGACGGAGATTTCCAAGTTGTTACGCTGACATTATTTCACGGGCAGATCTTGCTGTTTTCATCGGACTTTAGGCTATGAAGAAACGCGAGTTCCCAAAAGCTGCTCAACACTGCATTTTTTTGTTTCTAGATACAATTAACTTAACTGATTGAAATTAACTGACTCAATTGATTTGTGAACTGAACTATTGTCTCAACTAATTTGTGAACTGAACTGATTATCCGATAAAATTTTACTATTTATACCTGCGACGTGTTGTCCTAGTAGTATCCTCCGGCAAAAATCTGTTGTCGAAATTCCAGTGATAATCCTTTGACAACATGTTTTGGAAGATTGCTTCATTAGTAATAACCACGCAAAACGTATTGTTTTATATTTTAATTAATATCTAATCCTTTGGAGACAAGCTTTTTAATCCTGTAGTTTTATATTTTAATTAATAGCCATTGCCGTTTTTTTTTTAATGATAATCTTCTTTAACATTCATTTATTTATAATAACATTTATTATGCATACATTTATTCTATTATTGACAATCGCACATATATACGCACATATATAACTAGTTTTAAGATTATTTTTTCTTTAATTCGAATGAAAAGAGATTTGTATTTTTTAAACTTTAAATTATTTATATTTTATGAATACTAATAAGAAAACTCTTTACTTCCCTTTTATAAAACCTTTAGTTTGACTTTTCTAATGAAACACCCTTCTCCCCTTCTGATTAATTAATTGTAACTTTTATTTCACACACTTATACGAAAGATTTTTATTTTAAAACTCTGATTTTTTAATTTTACTTTTAACAGCAAACTGATTTTGTTTACTAAAGAAACCTTTTAGATTTTTATAAGTTATTTAATATTTTTTTTACATTCGAATATCGGCCTTTCAAGCCAATTGTGCAAACGCTTTGCGAGTGTTAAATAATAAATGAATACCCTCTAACCAATACAAGATATAGAATTTATGCAGGAATAAAAAGAATCCCTCTTATTCCTACGACTCAAATATTTATATATGAGCAAATCTGAAGTACTGGCACAGAAGGTGTGACAATAGAATGGTCACTTTAAATTCGAATGTAATTACAATTGTATACAGACACTATAAAAATAAATGCTTATTTAATATTTTTTTATTAATTTTAAAATAAAATTAATATGTGCCAATTTCAATATTGGTACAGTATATATACAAGAGAATATTTACAATGTTGAATATTGTAGATTAATGTAAACTCTGGGTTCTGCCCACCGCTTCCAGCTACACCTGATAGCTTGCCTCACGGGTAGGGTGTATGGCTCTTCCAGCTGTACAAGACAGCTTGCCTCGAGCCAACAGTAGTCTTAGCAGCGTCCGGTCTCTATGGGACTTGCCTAGTTGTGTAGACTAAATAGCATAGTGCTATCAATGGAAATACTTGCTGCTGTTCAGGTTAGCAGAGCTTCCCTGGGAGAACGCGAACAGTCTTTCAGGTTAGACAGACGTTCTACCTTGATTCTCACAAAAGGCCGACTATTTATAGCAAGATCCCTGATCTTATTAAAAAACTTCAGATTAGGCAAGCATCGTTGCTTATTGGCCTGTAATAATCATTGGCTATATTTTATCTATACATCAGCCTATTGGCCTGTGGCAAACAATGCTTAATCCGATCAGATAAGGAGGCATCTGGAATAGTCCACTTCAGAGAAAAGGAAGGACTATAATAGTTTATAAATTTATATATCATTTATGATACTAAGTAAATGAAAATTTTTTCCTATGGATTATTTGAAAAATGGATGACAATCAAGAGCTTATTCAGGAAATTGTTAGAGCAATAAAATCTGCTTTTTGACTGACCACTTAAGTATAATTGAGTTATTTAGATCTTATATTACAAATAATACATGTATGTGTATACATAAATTGTACTGTAAAATTTCTTTAAATTTGAAGTGAATAGATATTTTAATATATTTAAAGGAGAGTTTGATTTGCTTTCTCTCGAGTAATTTAAAAATATTTATTGTGAAAGAAACTCTTGATAAACAGATTAAAATCTCTATAAACTGCAACATACAGTTTTTAGTTAAATTATGAATTTTAGAAATAGAATAACAGAACTTAACCAACTGTAATATGAGAAGCACAGCACACAAACAAGTTCAGAACAACAGCTATCACGCCAATGTTTCATTGTAGCATCTTAACGTTAATAAAAAAAAAAGCATTGCTTTAAGAACAATCTTTCTAAAATAACACATTTGCTAATTGAAAGATCTATAAACCAAAATATAAATTGTATTAGTTTAAAAGTTAATGGAAATATTATCTGAAAGTGTAAAAAAAAGTTTTACAAACAATCACCTTTTAAAAAAAGTTTTGTAAGAAATATTGCCTTAGGAAAAAAAAAATGTAAAAATTAGCTTTTTCTTAAAAAAAAAAAAAAGGCCGATTTTTAGCAGTGTTGAAAGAAAGATTGCCATAAAAATTACACTTTTTTTTTTTTAAAAAAAACAACACTTTTAGAAAAAATAGTTTTAGAAAAAAGATCGATTTTTAAAAAGAAATAATTTTAAAATACATCGATGTATCAAAAGCAGATTTAAATAGTTGTGGCTTCTAGATTAATCACACTTTTACATTATAGGCTATCGATCTGTTAAGTAATATGTGTATAGACACCACCAACCGGGCATTAATAATGTGATTAGAGTGCATAGCATGGTAAAACAGTGCCACGAAATGGGCTAGAATCTCGGTAGTTGCTGGTAGCAGGCGACTAAGTCAGCACCATCTAGGTTCATGATAGTTGCTGGTAGCAGACGACGTAAGCTAAATGGGCTTATGCATAGCAATCAGCGCCACCTAGGTTCTTGGTATTTGCTAGTAGTAGACAATGTAAGCCTAATGGGCTTACCTTGCTGCCAGCTAGCTGGTGGAAGGTTCCTGTGCTTATGCATGGTGAACAGCGCCATCTAGCATGCAGCTGGTGGAAGGTTCTTATGATGTGCTGTGACTTCTCCTTAAACAAAGTCAAAAATATCTGAGCAATTATGCCCAGATAAACCTGTTAGCCACTTAATTTTCCATTCCTGACTCTTAAGTTTTCCCATATTTTGCTCCATCCCATTTACACAACATAATCTTTGTCAACTCTATGGCCTTTATATCTAAATCCACCTTATCTTTTCCCAAACCCAGCATAAAAACCAATAATTCACTTTCTGTATGATCACTTTTTTCAAATTTATTCTTCCATAACTTCATTATATGTAACCTTTCTATTTTCAAGCATTTACATTCAATTAACAAATGCCTAATATTTTCTATTCCTTCCTTACATAATTTACAAAATAAATCACCCATATTTTTCCATTTACATGTATATTCTCTTGTTGCTAAAGATCCCATTCGAGCCTTAAACAAAAAACTACTTTCCTTACTATTATCATATATTAACTTGCACCTAATATTCTGTTTATTTCTATACATATTTAAACTCTTTTTACTCTCCATACTAGTTCTCCATCTCTCTTAACTCCCTATTTTTTATTAATAAATCTATTATTTTATCCCATTCCTTACTACTATACACTCAACAATCCTCTTAACACAATCATCCCATCTTTTGTATAAATATACTGATATAAATTTTTTATCCAAATCTTTTGCATACTGCATTACCTTTCTCACCCATCTTGTTACCTACCCTTTACTCATAACCCAATTAAATACTATTTTGGCTATTCTTTTATTAACCATAAACTGCAATCTACCGAACATTTTCATTTTACTTTTTGCATTTCTCATATGAAAACTTGACCATCCCATTTCTCCTTGAATTGCCTCCTTTGCTGTCCATACATCTGCATTCAATGCAGATCTTCATACTTCCCTTTGAACTTTTTCTAAATAATCTAATACCGCTTTACTAACACATAATGCATCATTACCATATGTTAACCCTGTTACTGCAATTCCCTTCCATATAATTCTAGCTACATCGTATTTATTATATGAAAACAGTGTTAATTTCTTTATCAATCCCTTTCTTTTCTTTGCTTCATTTATCACCCCCCCCCCCATTCATCCAAATAAATTTTCTGATTACTTAAAATAATTCCCAAATAACTATATCTATTCACCACACTTAACTAAATATCTCCCAATAAAAATTCTACATCTTCTCTTTCTCCAGTATTAACCATCATTATATTTGATTTTTCTTTATTAAATTTAATCCCCATTTCTTTACCCACCCTTAACACATGTCATCAGCATAACTTCCATATCTTCTCTTCTTTCTGCACACAAAAAAATATCATCCGCAAAAAAAAGACCCGACAAAATATATACTCCCTTACCACCTATTAACGGTATCTCTATCCCTCTTCCTAATCATTCTGTTGCTTTTTCCATTTCACTTAAATATAACACAAACAAAATAGGTGACATAGGGCATCCTTGCCTTAGTCCCACACCATTTTTAACTTTAACTGATTCAATATTCCCTAATTGATATATATATAATAATTATTTTCATATAATTTCTTAATAATATCCACTAAAGCTTCATCCATTTCCAAATTTTCTAAACTTATCATAATCTATTTCTACTTACTCTATCATATGCCTTCTCTATATCTATAAAACTCATATATAACTGTTTACCTGAATTTCTACTCATATCCATAAGTTGTGTAACTATAAATAAACTATCTCCTATATGCCTATCTAATCTAAAACCTCCTTGCATTACCCCCACTACATTATTCCCTTCCATCCATTTTACAACTCTTCTAGCCACCATATATGAGAAAACTTTATGAGAATTTATTACCGAATCTGTTTATCACTTATGAAAATTTATTATATGAAAATATTTTTTCGAGTTATTATAATTAGTGACAAATCTCTCATTAAATTCCAAAAAATAGACATGATATAGAGAAATACATCAATTGTTTTGTCCTAATTGAGAATCACATATAGCATAATAGGGATCGGTTTAAGAAGTCTGCATTTGACAATTTAAGAGAAAGAAGTGTAATATAGGAAATATATATTTAGATTTAGCATAGTATAAGGAGAATTTTTTTTTTTTTTTATTGCAAAGTTAGTATGATCCTGCCATAAAAAAAAATCTATCTTTGACTTTGAGCCATTTGATATTATCAAATGATATTCTTCTTATTCGTATTATTATTTTTATTATTGCATCTTCATTCAGAGACAAATGTAATCTCATAAACATATGGTTACCAAATGTAATAAACATGAATGTTATAGAAAAAAAAACTTATAAAATAAAATTAGATAGTATGCTTTCTTGTTTTATTGTTATTGTCATTCATATAGATCATAATTAAAGATATATTACTTGTTTTAATTAAGGCGACTTAGTTTTTCTTTTTAATCACTTATCAGTAAACATAGATCATTTTTTAATTAAATTACATTTTACTCTGAGAATATTTAAATGCTAATAATCACCTGCACAAACATTAATAAGCAGTTATATTATAAAACATTAATGATTTTGAGATATTAAATAAATTATTTATATTTAGTTGTTTGTGAGTATAGCTTAGATTCAATAAAATATTCCCTTTGTTTCTACTTTATATTTTGGCAAGTAATCAAGTTTCCTTAGTTGTTTATAATACTAAACCTGATAGTAGTACTGAGAGATAATAAAGTTGAATACGTTTTTTTTTTTTTGTTTATCAGTTCGATTTAGTTCATTATAAGGTGTCATCAAAAGCTAGCCTATTATCATATCAATTGCCAGTAAAGTAGGAAAAAAGCTGAGAAAGCTTCTTCTTCTCTATTTATTATATAATTAGAGGGCCACTTTTCTGTAATAATGATCTAGATGTATAGAATTTAAAGAGCATTTGAAATAGAAAACTTTTATATAGGATTTAAAGAACTAACTAACTCATTCTCTCTCATTCCTAATTATACACTATTTTAGTTTGAAATATTGGCTTCCTTATTTTCATATTATTATAATGTGGGGATTGGCAAACCTGAACTTTTCAATTTGCTGAACCATTACAATTTGGCAACCAAATCTTTGGGATATAATAAACATTATCTTTCTATGTTCCATTTCAATTTAGCTTTCATTTGTGATATGTATTTGTTAATAAAGTTATTTGCCTTTTATTTTACTATTTCAATTTGGTGCAATTCACAGGGTCTATTGATTAAGTAGAACCTTGCCCATCCTGTACCAGTACAACTTAAAGAAAACATTATTATATTAAACTAGAGTATGAACATTCAAAAATAGATACAATTATTTTTTTTAGATGACTAACATTATTACATATTATAAAAAAATATAAATTAAAAATAATAGTTTAAATATTCAATATGCATCTATTTATATAAAATTATATGAATGTATAAAAAATACATTATGTATATGGATATGCTTGAGAATATAAATGTCCTGTGATATTACGAAAATTATAAATATTTGTCATTTTACAGATATCTTTATTCAAGTATTTGAGTTATGTATGATAAAGTAGAAGTTTTAAAGTATATATTGTTTTAATATATAATATACCAGTAATTTTTTTTGTTGTTAATTTGAAGATAATATATTGAAACAGTATATTCTTACTCTCATATCTGTTTCACCTATTTTCCCCCAAAGCTCTATCTATGTCAGATTTAAACCTGTCATGAGTATATGTATATGGACGTTAACACAGTTATATATGTATCACCGCATATATATCGTAATGCTAGCGAAAAATATATGTTATAAAACTCACATATATTTGTGTTACATATTTTATAATTCCAAAAATATATAATCAAAGCTATTAAGAAAGAAAGAATAGTTAAAGAAATAATTTGTTAAGTAGTTTTAAAACGCAATTTTGCAAAATAAAAAGATTGGGTTATATTGTTTTTTTTTTTAAAATAGAATAAAACTTTTTATCGCGAGCAGGTGGAGAAAATCTAAAGTAAAAAGATTTAAAACTCTCTCTTTATTTTATGAATTAAAATAATAAAATGTCTAAAAAAGTAAGCAAATGTAAAAGCAGAATAGAAATTAATTTGTAGAAAGAAAACTTTCGAATTAGTAATTAGTTTAAAAGATTACTGGTTGATAAAAAAAACAGAAAGGTAAAACTAACAATTGAATTAATTAAAACCATGTAAACTATCAACGAGATAGTAATTAATCTAAGAAAAAGATTAGATAAAATGTAAATTTTAATTAAAAACAAATTTAAGTTACTATCAAAATTAAAAATAATGACAAGGAATTAAGAACAATGAGAGAGGTGGATATAAAAATCGCAAACAGTTATTGTTATTTATTCCAGCCTTCATTTTGTGATAGAATTATTCCGGTTCTGAGTCTGTAAGTCATTTTGATCCTCATTTTGTGCTGTTACATCATTCATTGCTCCAAAAAATCAGAAATCTAAGTACAGTAAAGCCAGTCATTACTGCTGTGGAAAATATTATTGCAGAAGCTGCATTGCTAGACCATCTTAGAAATGTTCAACTGGGTTTCAGACCCCAAAGTCCTCTGCTAAAATCAATTGTCCACATCTGGAACCA
Organism: Epiperipatus broadwayi; assembly: GCA_028023455.1. Taxonomy (NCBI): domain Eukaryota; kingdom Metazoa; phylum Onychophora; class Udeonychophora; order Euonychophora; family Peripatidae; genus Epiperipatus; species Epiperipatus broadwayi. The sequence goes on from JAQFVV010006218.1 coordinate 4,681,244, forward strand.
ATGCTCAAGTCATGAAATAGACATGGCCACTACTCTCTCTCTCTCCCTCTCCCATTGTCAAGGCAAAGAATGGAAAACAAGTTTGAAACTATCGATGGAAGTCAAAAAGCCAACCGGTTGGAAAGTAACACTAATGAAAACAAAACCAAATAAATTGTGTCATTTAATATCACAAAAGTCTAGGTAAATATATTTTTCCATAAGATAATTATCTATAGACCCTTTATCATTTTAAAATTAAATAAACTTTAATGAAAGACTACTATAAAAATTAGCCTGATTAATTATTTATATTTCTTTATGTAAAATATTAGTTTGCTATATTATATATGTGTGCTTGAATAAATATTAATGTTTGCTTAAGTATTATTTGGTCTATTCTCTCTCTTTTGTCACTGCGTCATTATCTATTAAAAAAGATAAATGTTTATTTGTGTGTTGTTAATGTGCTGATCCCTGATTAAGAGTAGGAGCTAGCTTGGGTATATTTTAAGTGCTGAATGGCGTACTTGTCTTCCAAAGCATGCCAGCTATTATGGTCAGCTGGAGCTTGAGTTTTGATCCTCAAAACAAATAAAATGCTTTGGATGACAGGTTTTGTTCCAGCAGTCGAGGTGGGCCACAATTAGGGAATGTGGTCATGTTATTCTTTTTATAGCCCAATCTGACCATGGATATCATTGATAGCTATGCTATTAATGGTATTCTCCCCTCTGCTAGAAGTGCCGTATCCATTCTATAGAGTAAAGTATAATGGATAAATGTGTATTAAAGGGGATAATAAGCTTATTAAAGTAAATGCTAGAACTTGATTAAAGTTGAGAGATATAACATGAGATATAAACTTATTGAAATTTTAGATTCCAAAAGATATTAAAAGATTATATGTTTAAAAGCATTTAAATCGAGCAAAAATAATTTATATTCGGAGGGACCAGTTCAATATATGCGAATAAACAGCTTTACTATCACAGATATATATATATTACAGCAGACACATTTTATTTTAAAATCGAATCTTTCTTTTTGAATTATATTTTGTTTTTATTTAAGAGTAAATTTGTTATTTTTATATTTAAAATCGCCACCCAATGTGCCTGAATAGCTAGCTACGACGAAAAATATTGGTAACATTCTTATAAAATACCAGAGCTCTTAGTTAATTTCTAACCTTTAAGCCTTAATATTTAGAGCTAGCTAAATATTAACTGAATGTTCAAATCTAACCCTGTAAATCTATCTAAAGTCTGTATTGATCTATCTAAAATTAAATCTGTTAACTTTTATTTTAGTATTTTAATTATGATGACCATAATCAGTTTTTTATTTAAATTTCTGTATTATTGCAGTTGTGCCTATATATCTATTCATTCTGTCTTATTTTCTAAAACTTTTAATATATATGTTATAATATGCCAAGTATTTCGAAAAAGCGAGCATTAATCTTAATAAACTTTTAACGGAGGTACAATTGTTAATATCTCCATTTTAATATTTTAGTAATGCTATTTGGCCCACGATAGCGGTTTCGAAATCCTATTATGTCAGATAATAACTGATCACTATGTGCTCGTTACTATTGACTGATTTAGATTTTCATCCTATTATATTTATTATGGTCTGCATAGTCAAATTTATATTATGTAATTTTTAATATCCATTATTTAGAAGAAATAGACTAGTCTTAGAGATCGTGATAAAGTATATTTATTAACATATTAATTGCAACTAAATATACTTTCTCCTCCTTAATCAATAATTAAAGATGCAGATTCACTATTTTAAATTAGATATATAAATTAGTTTTAGCCCTTTTTAGTTAGCATAAATATAATGCTACTTAAGAACTGGATTCTGATAGATATACAGATATTTGTAGGCATAACTAGTTCTAAATATACATATTTGTCTTTTATTTGTGTGTTGTGCATGTGTCTTAACTAATTCCATATTTGTACATTTACGTCTTGCTGCACCTTTTTAAATGGCTCACAGTGTCAGGCCATCACCATATTCTTGGTTCGGGTAAGGCTATTTTTATTAGAATAGGAACACAAGGGTCCAGACCATTTTCATAAATCCTATCTGAATCTCTGAATGTCATATGTTAATAATAGCAAGCCATCCGGTCTTAGGGTACCTCGCATATTGATGCGGAAGCCTGTGAATATTCATTCAGACCACAAACTTATTTCTTAATGTTTTATTCAGCGCCACAATGTATATATGTGGATCTAGAGAAGCCAGTTCTTTCCTCTTATTAAATGATAGTTCAGCATTAGTCTGAAACCTGAATATTTGGTTACTAGGATGAATCTGCATCACCTTTGAGCTTAATTTGTCGCTCACTTTTAAATATATATAAATAACAGCTATACGAAGGCTGTGATGAGTAATCTATCCTAGGCTAGAATATGTACTTGTAAAATTAGCAAACCACGATGTAAGAATAGATTTGGCATATTAATTAAATATAGGCACAAATAGTGAATAAATATACAATCAAAAAAAGTTAAAAAAAAAAATACATACGCAAAAATAATTTTTGAATTTAAATTTAAAATTAATGTTTATCAGGTACTATATTATTTTGAAATTAATAATTTATTTACCTGTAAATTATCTAAATCTTGGCAAATGGTCTTCAAAACACTGTCCATTTTATCTACACATATTCATAAAACAAAATATATTAATATGTTTAAATGTGCATATATAATTTTAAAAATATTTTCATTAATCTTATACCACAAAATTATTTCATTTATACAAAGATTATTAATTTATTATATATAAGTAAAGGGAGTAGAGGCTGATAAATCATTCCAAATATATAGTTAATATTACATCAAGAATAATCAAATCATATATTTCTCAATACATAAAAATAAATAAAACATTTCTATTTTCCAAAAATAATTAGGAAAAAAAAAAAAAGATTATAAAAATATTGCTATAAGAAACATGCTCCTCAGATATAATCAATAAGAGGGAATGCTAATAAGTATGTGCAAAACGACTTAATAAAATATATAAAAAGATTAGTCAATGAAAGAAAATAAGTGGTATTCTATATGCATGTTGACAGATATAACAGTGCAGTTTCATTGAGATAAATGGATTGGCTTGTACAAGCTCCAAAACATGGAATAAAATGGAAATATTGTTATTCTACAAATTAGTTTTAATGTAGCAAATACTTAAGTAATCTTAACTGTTAGGAAAGGAGAATTAATTTTTAAAAATTTAATTTCATTATAATCTTCTATAATTGTTTCAAGAAGATTCCATGATGCTAACATTTATTTCAATGCATGTGAAATAGAGAACTTTTTTTTTGATTAATCTGAAATCATTCCAGAAATTAAATATGTAGATGAAAAGCAGAACCCCACCCCTCCATTTGCATTGGTGTTTCAGATTGAGAAAGCGTCTCTTCTTATTCTCAGTTGTGAAAAAATATTTTAACTAATAAGCTAAGACTGACACAGTTTTGTTTTTTTTGAGAGCAAAATAGTCATAGATAGCTTAAATCCTTAGATGAATGGATAATAGACAGTGAATAGATATAAAAGTATCGACCCGAGATAGATGTAAATCATATTTCTTCAGCCATTTTTTTTATCGCGTTAAGAAGATGGAGAGCAAAAAGATATGCTAATTTAAAGACACCAAGGAGAAATTAAAAATAAAACCATCAATTATTTAAACAGGCAACATTAACTGCCTAACTTCGTCATTTAAAGATTTCAATTATATTAATAAATTTACAATAGTCAAATATGTTTAAAAATACATATATACAAGCAACAAAGATTACAAATTATAAAATAATAAATTTTAAAATTTGCTTCAAGTGAGGATATAGTATATGTCAACTTTTAAGCTATGTCTTATATTTGTTTTATAGTTTTAGCACCATCTTTGGTTTTATCATTACATTTACCAAACTTAATATTATTTCTCAGACAGAATGCGAAACAAAAAGTAGTTGTATAAATCCCTACAGAGAAATTATGGCATGTCAATGTGATTTGCAATGCTGGTACTACGGCGATTGTTGTAAAAATGCTAAGCAGATTACTAAGGAACAATATGTTAAACATCATTTATTTGGTATTAACTTTAAATGCTCCCAGTTTCAAACATCAGACTTCGAAATGAAAAGCTTTTATACAGTTAACAATTGCTTGGTTTCATGGCCATTTGATTCGATTTGAACTTCTTGCCGGCATAATACTTCACAGTTCGCATCTGTTCCAGTGACTAGAGAACTAACTTTAGTGGAAAAAATATTACTACCTGAATAATTATATGGCTAAATGATGAATAAATTGCAGCTATTTCACTACTTACAAGAAAAAAAATATCATTTCACCATGTAGATGTTGTGCGTAAACAGATTTATTACAATATATTACCAATGTCTGTTCTCTAAAATCTTTACCCTCAAGAATATGAACAGATTTATTCACAATTAGTTCTAGTATAATTTTATTAACAAATTAATATTGCATTTAAAAAAAAAAAAAGGTTTACAATATAAAAAGAGAATATGGCATTTAGGCAATTTATATATCCATGCAATATGCTGTATAACATATATAAATTAGCCGCCATCGATCAAAATTAAAAATTTAAATGAAAACATAAATCCTTATTACTATATAAATGTGAAAGTTTGTTTATTTGTTTGTTATTTAATAACTTAACAAATATTGCATTAGTCTTGATGAATCTCGCACAATTTTCTTTCTATTTTTGAGAAGAATTGCATAGGCTATTATAGTATTTAATTGCTTTAAAAATTTTGGTAATTTGCAATATAAAAATGTGCCAAAATTGTAACCATTTTTGAATGACTTCATAAAAATACAAAAAAGACAACACTAATTAGAAGATTATAGACATTGAAAATTTTTTTTATTAAATAATACAAAATATAATGTGGCCTGCATATTGAAATACTATAGAACTGGAGAGGATTATAGTTTTTCGTAAAATGATGCAAAATTTAACTGATCATAAAAAGTTATATTTTTTGTGATGCTGCTGCTAATAGCACATGTATTATAATTTCATATAAATAATAATATGTAAATATATAAGCTGAGACAATAGCTAAATATTGCTTAATATTTTTTTATTCTATTAATGCGAGCAAAGTTGTGGATACAACTAGTTACGATATAAAAGTGAAAGCAAAGAACATCATCATTTTCGACCATTATTGATCCATTGCAAGATGATGATCTCTCCAAGCTCAATCCATCTTCTCCGATCTCTAGTCTCCTTTCTTAACATCATACCAGCACACTATTATTTCATTTATCCACCTCACATAAAGTCTCTTTATAGGTCTTTTACAACTCTTGGAATCCAGTTTAAGATTTCAATTGTCCATCTATGACCATCTCTTCTAGAACAATGCCCAGCCAAACTCCACTTCACTTATTTTCTTTCAGTGATGTCAGCAACAACACTTTGTTCTCTCACCTATGTATTTTGTTTTTGATCTCTTCTTGTTACTCCTAACATGCATCTCTCCATACTCTTTGAATGGTCTGAAGTCTCTATATTGCTCTTATGTTGTATCCAAGTTTTAGATCCATAAGTATTAACTAGTAACACACATTTATTAAAAACCTTCCTTTTCAAACTTATTGGCATATTTCATTTTAATATTAAATTATTTCTACCAAAAGTATTCCAACCAAGTTTAATTCTATGATTAATTTCATCCATTATTTTTCCATCTGCAGTAACAATCTGATCAAAATATTTGTAGCTGTTAACTTCTTCTAACTCATCATTATCATTCTTTACTTTCTTCTTTTGACAAATCCATTGATCATTAATCTTTTTAATTTTCCCTTTAATCCTATTTTCTTATTTTCATCTGTTAATTCTTGCAACATTTCCTGAAGTTCTAAAATATTATGTGCAAAAATAACTATATCACCTGCAAATTCTATTTGATTTAAATAATCTCCATTTACTTTTATTTCCTTAATTTCCAAAACTGCTGTAAAATGTTTTAAAGATATGGAGTCACCTTGTCATAAACACTTCTCAATGTTAATCTTTTTAGTATCATTAGTAATTTAATTGTCGCTGTTGCATTTTTATAATTATTCTTCAGTATATGAAAGTATCCTGGGTCTACACTTAGATGATACAATGCTTTAATCACTGAAAAAATGCTTATAGAATCAAATGCCTTTCCATAGTCTACAAATCCAAAGTATAATGGCAACTCATGTTCATTGATCCTTTCTATAACTTCTTTCAATACTTGAATATGATCCATTGTACTGAAACCACTTTTAAATGACTGTTTACCAACAAACATTAGCCAGTATCATGAGTTTATTGGCTTTTTACCTCTGAGTTTAAGATCAAGAAACACCATGGTCTTTCTTTTCAGTTGCCTGATAGTTCTTAACTAAAATATCAGTTGTTTTCTTGAAAGCAGAATGAATGTGTGTGTAAATAAAAAAAAATTTCTCTAATAGATATTTACAATCATGATAGACAAAAATAAATCATGGTCCTTATTTACAGAAAGCTCTAGTGATTGGCAGCCAAAAACAGAGGATGCTAAGAATCTCAATTGCAGATCCAGGCTGCCATTTGGTGACGACCTTTTATTTAGGTACTTACAACTATAGATTACTTTCAAGTGAAAGAAGATTGCCAGAATTGGAAGAACTATTTAATATTAAATGGGATGCTATTGGACTTTGTGAAGTTAGAAGATGAAGAGACAATTGATTTAATAAGTGGACATGTACTATACTACGAAGGCCCAAATATTGGAAGTACAAGTGGAGTAGGATTCATTGTAAATAAAAGATGGAAGAACAACAGTGTGGAGATTGATGACATATCGGATAGAGTGGCAAGATTAGTTATTCAACTTAGTGCAGATAATCCAGCTTCATGCTGCTTATTGTGATAAAGAAATAGAGAATTTTTATATAGATATACAAAAGGATTTTGATGAAATCAAACAATTTTTTAAAATTGTCATGGGAGACTTTAATGCTAGAATCGTAAACTATTGAAAGATGAAAGAGCTGTAAGTAAATTTAGTTATGATAATAGAAATGAGAGGACATAAACTTGTGGTTTGCAGAAAGAGAAAAACTTTATATTATGAGTTCTTTTTTTTTTTTGAGAAAAATGTTAAATGCAAATGGATACAGAAACATTCAAATGAAGGTTAAGCAGAATTGGATTACATTTTGATTAACAAAAAAATTTAAAGATTGAAATGTTCTTAATAATAAATTCAACACAAGAAGTGATGATCATCAATTAGGGAGATGTAAGATATGTTAATTCAAAACTAAAAAGACAAAAATTATTGAGAAAAACAATATTCACAATTGATATTCCTAATCTTCAGAAACATTTCAATGAATTTAAATAAATTATTGAGAAAAACAATATTCACAATTGATATTCCTAATCTTCAGAAACATTTCAATGAATTTAAATTAGAACTTGCAAATCATTTTCAAACATTAACAGATTTTGAACATGATTCAGATTTGGATGAAATCAATAGAAAGACAACTGATACACTTATAAAAACAACAACCAAGATAGCTGGTTCAAAAAAGCAACAAATTACTAGTAAAATTTCTACTAAAACAAGACAATTTATGAAAAAAAGAAAGAATGCAAAATTACATAAAAATAATGCATTAACGTTTGAATATCTCAAATTTTGTAAAATGGTATAAAAAAGAAGTATAATTGTAACCTAATAAGGAAAGTTATAAAAGAGAATAAAAACTTAAAATAATATAAATATATCGGGACCATGTGTTTTCACATTGTTCCATTACCTATCCTAGCATAATAATTTGGTTATTATCAATTAGCTCCCGCATGCCGCTTGCTGGCTTGTTGCTTGTCAAAAACCAATAGATATAACGTTACTGGGCTGATTTACAATTGAATTTTTTTTACACTACTCTGATACAACATTATACATGTCAGCGCATAGCGCTGGAATTTGCACGGAAGAGGATCCGATGGCTATGCCAGTCCAAAGGATCATTTGTCACATGCATGACAATTTTGAAAACATTATCCATATCAGCGCATAGCGCTGGAATTCGCAAGGAGGGGGATTCAACAGTTTTGCCGATCCGAAGGATTGTCCATCACAACATAAACAACATCTTGAAAAACAAAATTATTTAATAAAATCTAATATTTCATTTTTTTAATTACCGTCTGATCAAAAAAAAAAAAAAAATTCAACACTATTTTAAAACAATTTACGAAACACAATTCGATTTTAAAATTCCCCTCTGATCAAGCCAAGCTTATGCTTTGAAAGTCTCATAGCTGCCCTGCTCAAAATACGTTTTATGTGTGATTTCTGTAACGTACTTTTGAAATTCGTTTAACCTTAAAATTATGTGTATGGAAGTGCGTCTTCTGTCTTACAATTAATATTATCTAAAACTATGTCAGGGTGTCTGATAAATAAGTACTTCGAATGCACATGCAAAGACTTATGACAACTTGAATTCTACACATCTTCACATCATACTGTAGCGATCTGTGAAGTGTGTGACAGTACCACGAAGCACAAAAGCTGCTTAGTGGCTAATATGAACAGAGCTGTTCTATAGGCCATGTGAGCAGTATATTTCTCTGATTTTGCATGGAAACAGCAACATCAAGCTGAGTACGGGGGCCTATCGAAGACAACCAATTTTCTGTATTTACTTATTTTTTTAAAAAAATAGTAAATTAATAAATAAGAGTAAAAAAGACAATAGTTTTGCTATATATAATCCTTCAGTCCAACTTGTATGCAAAGTAGATGTATTGTTATATGTATTATAAGCATAATAGTCTATATTTTTTTTGGGTAAATTCCAGTTATTATACTAAAATGTGTGCAAGAAAGTAATGATTTAATATATAGTAATTAAGTTTGTAGAAGAGAAGAGAGTAGAGAAGATAAAGTTGATTTAAAGTTAGTTTCTTTAGGTTTAGAGTAGTAAAGCAAGGGTTAAATTTTCGTTTATTGTAATTCAGCCTAAAGTTCATTAAAGTTATTTTTAATACCTAATATTCTTTAAAATTTGTTTGTTAGTTGTAATAAATTATAGGTAGTTATTTAAAGAAGTAATTAATAAACATGGTTTTAATTTCTCCTTATTTGTAATAATAAAAATACTTAATTGTAAATTATTAGAGAAAAAAATATATAGTTAATAATAAATTTGGCTGAACGTTTTCGAGGAACCGTGCCTCATACTCATAGCCTTAGTGAAAGTACTTAATATATGTAAATGAGAATATTCAAATGAATTACTGTTATGTAGCCCATTTTTTCGAGATGTCGAAGCACGTGTCTCTTCTGTTGATTGCATGGATGTCTCTGTTAATGTAGAATGCCTCCTTTATTTTTCTCCTGTAGTCGTTTGGTTCTGAGCATAAAATAACGGGGTTAGCGGGAATAAAATTGTGCCCTGATTGTTTAGTATGTTCAAAAAATGCAGAAGATGTACTGCTGTTCGTTTGGGCTCTGTTGAAGGCGTACCGATGTTGAGCCAATCTGGTGTTAATTGTGGCTTTCGTTTCACCATAATGTGGCGTGGCATCCGGCTTGGGGGCAGGAAATGGAGTACACCACATGTGGGGTGAGCGCTGGATCAATGTAGTCTTTGGAGTTATTGATCAACCTATTAGTGTTGGGTGGAGTTCTGAATATTATGCTAAATTTGTTGCTCAAGGTTTTCGTTAGTTTGTTGGATATTTTAGGGATGTAGGGGACCGTAATTAATAAGTTAAGTTTAAAGCTTAAAATGTCATTTCCTTCATTCATGTATGTGTGTGCATGGATGGATAGACTTGTTTATATAATTAATAAAGTAGTTTTATTTTGAGTTATACAAACTCATAAAAGAAAAAAAATAATTATAATATTAGTTAAACCTATAATGGATAAAATATTTATTTATTCAAACTTTAATAAATTAATATTATAAAAAAACTCAAGTAGTAAATGAACAAATAATATTTAATTTTTTTTTTATTATAATATTATTTTTACTAAATAAAAAACTTTGTTTACTTTCTTTCAAATTAAGTTTGTTAGACTATGTATAATTTCAAAAATATCTAGATTAATATGATATCATTTACTGATTGACTTATCTTGCAGTTAAGATTTTAAAAATAATAATAAATGTGTTTATTGATCATTAATTAGAATTTGACAGCTGTAAAAAAATAATTAAAAAAAATATTATAAAAAGATAGGTCTTATTGGTAAATTTTTTATAATTATTATTTTTTATCTAAAAGTGTTAAATGTTAAACTTAATCATCCTTAAATCTACAATGCACTGCTAAGCGCACAAGTATCTCATTTCTTTTGTTACTGAATCTTAATTTAAACTTTATTGATTATTGCATAATGCTACGGAGAAAATTTAGGTAAAAGCCTGAAATCTAGGCACGGCCGCTTGGGGCATTGTTTACGTGTTAAAACACATAAAAATGACGTTTTGGTGGCCTCAGCCTTACAGGCTAATACAACATTTACGTATTTTATTAACCCATTGAGCTAGGCCGCTTTATATGACATTGCACAAAAATATTATGGCCTGTTTGTGCTTCGAAGCTATTTACGCGTACCATATTGCTTGAGGGTGTTTAAATTTCAAGGCAGTACGACTTTTTCAAATCTCAGTAATAGAGTAATGTCATTTCGATTTAAAAAAATGTTGTTAATTATTAATAATTGTCATATGGTCCCCACCCTTCCCGAAAAAAAGGTTAATATGTAAAAAATTGGCAAAGTGTATTGTAGCAGTCGATCTTAGCCCAAGATCGAGCTCCACTGGTTTACCACTTAACCTACTGTTTTTTCGTCATATGTATATAAACTATACGTATATTTCTGAGAAGAGTCTATAAAAGTTTATAAATATAAATCTCAAATAAAAATTTTCTTTAATTTTAAACATTGACTTTTATGGATGCGACTCAGATATATACATATATTAACGGAGCTTTTTTATATATATAAAAGCACAAACAAGTCTTTTAAATAATTTTGTATTTTTATTCTTAATTATATGTTATTTGTTTTATAAATATTTTCTTCATATAAGTACACAAAATATTCAAGATGGAAGATGTCTGTCCAAGAATAATTAAAGAGGTGGGAACATTACTTTGTTTCATGATTAAAAAGGAATTTTTTAAATTAAAGTAAAATTTAAAACAAAACTAATTGATTTTAATTAGAGAATAACATTTTTATCAAACCTATTTCTAATCTAGAAATAGATTGAAATTTATTCTTGGATAGTTATCTAGCGATTCCATCGCCACTAACAATAGCTACAATATTTCTGTTAATTAAAGATAAGAAGTTTAATTAAAAAACATTCTTGGAACACCTCAGAGTTTTGTATAAATAGGGCTAAAAATCTATTGTGCCAGGGAAAGAGAGAGTTAGGTCAATAGTCCTTAACCGACTTCACGTCTGGGTAATTTTTGAGGGGCTTCAGCTGCCTTCCCCACGGACTTCAGCTCCATTCTACGCCATGCATGATGTAGCTTCTACCATTCAAGTGTGCCCGTGCCGTCAAAGAATGGCCGAGGCCAAGAGACAAAATTCATCTGTATTCCATAGAATGCTGAGGTAACTAGCCCAAAGTCATTATAACCGTATTACCTAACTTATAACTTGTAAACTCTCTTTAAATTAATGTTTTCTATATATTTAAACCTTTTTTCCAACTCGCTAATCGGCGAGCATATTAAACTAATTCTCTTCTTTATATCGATTCTCTATAACATAAATTAATGTACTATAAAACATTTCATCCAACTCACGCTTCTTTTCTTATAATTTAGCGCGGTTATAATTTATTTCAATGCTATTTTTTTCATTTTCATCTAATATATATGTGTTAATGCTAATCAAACCCAGTCCTACGAATTTAAAAGGGGGGGGGGTTAATGAATTCTTATTTATTTATTTCTAACTAGTTCGTAAGACTGAGTTTTTCTTGTAAAATGAATATATACTTTCTTTTAATATATTTTACCGTAAAATTATATAAAATGTATAAATATTTTTCAATCTGGGGTGGATTTTGGTGTCCATTAGTTTTATCAATTTCTTTATTAATCATCATCGCCAAAAAGACTGGTGAACAAATTCTATTTGGTTGTTTGCACTTTTAAGTGCACAAATTTTAGTTTATATATGTTAAACAAAATAGTGATTCAAGAAGGGGGAGCAATGCACGCTTCATTAATTGTAGTTTTAACTTTAATAAATGACTTTATCTTACATGGGTCATTATTTAAACATATCATTACGTCTTTGTTAAACCATTTAAGGCTTTATGTTAATATTTAAACTAAATGATTTCATATTCTTATAAAAGCGTTGTTAGCATAGGCCACTCTTTATATTATTAAGCTTTATCTAGAGACGTGCGTCGGAATGCCCGAGTCGTCTCATCTTCGTTTCAGGTCGCAAACAGGGCAATGAATGTCCCTAGACCATATATATATATACTCGCGTAATGAGAGCAATGCATGGGATAATTCCGAAAAAGTTTGGCCCATTGTATCTCCGTCCGAGGACCTTTTGTCAGCCGATTCCACAAAATGTGGGGTGGCAAGTTGGCTAGACTGTTTTCTTCTGTTAATCTGATAAAGCACCTCAAAATATTGGATCCGCAGATATTCGGCCATTATGCTAACACCGCAATTTCTTATAGTTCGTTTTCCTTTTAGCCTGTTTGACAAAATAAATCGCAATGATATGTAATAATGAAACGTTTTCTCTTTGTAATATTTTCCGTTGGAATTTAAATCCAACCTCTCATGAAGCTGCCCTCCCCTTTATTGAATAAGCCATTCTCGCAATTATAGTTTCGCTATAGTCTATTCTTAAATGTCGAAAATGTAAAATTAATGAATGTTTTTAAGTATATTTTGATCACAAACTATCCTCATTTTAGTGTTGTAAATAAAGTCCATAAATGAAAATATGTATCCAATGCCAAGTCCTATAATCAGTGAAACTCTTATTATTATATTTTTACATGTATTTGTAAATGTATAAACATCTACCAATCACCCAGATAAATTTATTTTTGTACACTGAATAAAATCCTATTTGAAATATATGTCAGTATTGTAACCGCCGCACTAAATTGATAACTATTGAAATAAAATAATTGTAAAAATATCGTCAAACATTTGTAACAAAAATTAAGGTTTTAAATGCGTGAAGTTGAATACTGTATAAATAAAATCATGAATTTTTGTCAAAATAAATAGTCATGTTTTTAAACTAAATCCAGTTGTTCGAATCTCATTAATCTATTTATTTATGTATGTTTTAACTTATATCTTGGGTTCACTCAATCTCTCATCATCATCATCAGCTGAGTTCTCATGCAAAACGATGTAGCATCGGGCCCAGAAATAATTAATTTATGTAGTATCACCGTAGAGTGTTGTCCGTAGTGTTATAGATTTGGGGAATGGGCAGATAGGTTAGAATTCATGATTGCTCCTGACTTGTGTATCTCGGGCATGATTGGATTCGTGGTACTTTTGCTTAGATTCTAAGTCTTGTTGGATGGACATACATTTTCGACTGGTACAGTATGTTCGAACACGCCTTGACAAAGCTCACGTGCTAAGTCACATTTCAGCATGGGGAAAATATTCAAGACCACTAAAAGGTCTGAGACGAACGTGCAATTTTGAAACTTTTCTTCAGAATTGCCGAGTACAAAAAGTGTGTGAGATTGTGTTGTTTTTTTTTTTGTCAGGCACATGTAATGTCCACTTTTTATTACAGCAATAAAATTGAATAAATAATTTTAAAAAGTCCAGAGTTTGTGTCCTTTTTTGTTGTTTTTTATTTCATTATAAATTGACAAATATTTGGATTCAATTTTTTGCAGCGAGGTTAAAATAAATGACGACTTTGTCTGACTTTTTGTTAAGAATAACAAATTTTGATTTAATATTAAGAAAAACAATTATGTCAACAAAAAAAAAATCAAAATTCGAAACAAGTCGCAAAGTTGATTCTCTTTTTTCAGCGCTGTTAAAATAATTGACTATTTTTGTTGCCTTTTTGTTAATAATAACAGTACGAATTCCCCCCCCCTCCTCCGCTCAAAAAGCTGTTTCTTGTAGTAGCCAAAAAAAAAAAAAGGCTAGTTCAAACATAATCTAAATCAAAGTGAAAACAAGTTGAGTTTAAAAAAAAAAGTAAAATTAATAATAATAAGAAGAAAAACCATTTAGTCAAGCCAAAAAAATAAAAATAAAAGAAAAGTAGAATTAATTTCTAAACAAGTCGCAAATAATTGTATTCTATTTTTTCGGCGGTGGGATTCAAACAAATTTTTTTGACGTCGTGAAACGGTCCAAAGTTTTCAAATGATAAAAAGAAAAAATACAATTAGCAAAATTTGTTGAAAAAATATCAGGTTCCAAAAAACCCACAAAAAGTAACGAAAATGAATATCAAAATTTGTTTAATAATAAAGAAATCATGTTCTAAATGAAATAAAAATTATTCATTTAATCAATATTAGAAAAAAAAAAAAACCTTGTTGTATAAAAAAAGAAAAAGTTGTGGCGGCCTGGTAACGTTATATTTCATTGATTTTGTCTAGCATCAACGCTCCAAGCGGCTTTGCCCGGATTTCAGGCTTTTACCGAAATTTATGTTTATTTTAAGTAAATTTAGTCAATTTAACTTCAAAATGTATTTCAATAGGAAGCAGGTGATGTGTTTAATTACAGTTATTGTAAAATATATGTGGAACATTTTTCTAGTTCGTATCCATTTGCTTATTTATTTTCTAAAAAGAAGAAGATTTAAAGTAAAATTAAAACACATAGACTATTAAGTTATGAATTAAGTTTAAAAATGCGTTGTATTAATTTTTACCTGCTAAACAATAAAAATAATTATTAAAAAAACTGTTATCTTAAGAATGACTTTTGAAATGTTTTAGTTGAATTTAGCTACATTTTACTATAATTTTTCGTATATAAAAGAAATATACTGGAACAATTTCATTGCTATTATAATAATTTCTATGTAGATGTTATCAAGTTAAATATTTGCAGGAAAAACTTGAAATTAACATTGCATGAATTACATAAAGAAAATATATGTGAGAATAATTAAGACATTTAATCTTCCTAGTAATAATTTAAATGCTTTGAAGAAATAGTGGCGTATATTTAGTCATTGAGGAATATGAATAAAATAATTGTCAACAAATACACATCAGGTTAGCAGAAATATTTCTAATGACATTTGATATATTGTATATTTGTTGCTAACTATGGCTTTATATAATATTTAAATAAAATTATTGAAGTGGAAACCTAAAAATGTTTTCATTATTATATGACAAATCACGTGCTTCTTTAAAAGAAGAAAAATAAAGATACATTATTAGTTAAACAAACCCATGGGTTCCAGGATATAATCAGCTGAACAAATGATTGCATTCCAACATCGTCATTCCCATATTCGCCGGCTTACTGCTCTATGTTTAATTTTTTTATATTATTAAAATGTGTTAAAATCTAGAACTAATTTAGTTTTAGAACTATTATACTATAGTGTATTTGAAAATCTTTTGCCATGCTTAAAAAAATTTAGAATATTATGTTTTGACTTGAAGCTTCGTAGAACAGTTTACCCATCGAAGGAGTTCTTCATGCCTTTAACAGATTGCCCAATATGGAGCAAGTTTGCTAATGAACTAAGGTTCTTGTGTTTGGTAAAATAAAAAAATAATCCACGCAATATTTTTATTTTGTATTTTGCTATATTCTCAACAATACTATTTTAGTACTATAATTGCATTAGGTAATTTATTCATGTATTTTAATTTTAATTAATGTTTAGTTAAGATTTTACTTCATTAACGCTTAAATAAATTAATATATATATGTGCTCTGCACACAGGTAATGAAGCTCTTAATAAATTGTCAAAATTTTTACTGCCAAGCACTTTCGGGACAGTCTACAGTCCCATATTCATGGCGAGTTATTCTGTTAATAACTGTAAAACTATGCAAATTTTATGCAAATTTATATGCAATGTTATGTGGACCATTTACGAGATAGGGAATAGCAGGCCTCTCTTCTGTTGATTGCCCACAAACGACAACAAACGTAAAGTTAGGGAAGCTTACTTCATTGCGACTGACCCATCGGCAATCAACAGAAGAGAGGCCTGCTATTCCCTATCTCGTAAATGGTCCATGTAACATCTGCATATAAATTTGCATAAAATTTGCATAGTTTTACAGTTATTAACAGAATAACTCGCCATGAATATGGGACTGTAGACTGTCCCGAAAGCGCTTGGCAGTAAAAATTTTGACAATTTATTAATAGCTTCATTACCTGTGCGCAGAGCACATATATATATATATATTAATGTTTAGATATTTATGCATTATCAGGTAAATATTTTTATTATATGTGTTGGTATTTGCTGGATAAACCAAGCTATATTATGTTTTGAGTCAGCAGAGATATTCATCTCTTATAATTATTATTTTAAAATGTATGGTATTTCATTCATTTATTAGCAAAACAGCTAAAGTAATTATCAGAAGTTTTGATATTTTGGATAATTGCAATAATAGTAATAACCGCTAATACTTTCATACACTTGAGAATTATTACTCTCACATTCTTATTCATATTATCAGTCCTGTCCACTTATTTTTGATAAATTTGATATTTTATATTTGATACATGTGTATTGTTACTTTACGCTAAAATTTATATGTTATTAATTTTCTTAATTGATATTTCACAGTCATTAGACTTAATTTCACATTGCTGGTTTCAGATATTGCTTATTGTTTATTATAGTTTAAATATGAATAATTACTTAAGTCAGTTACAGTGTTAAGTTAGCATCGATTGGCCTCATAACGTTAGGCCTTACTTGCTCATGTTTATTATTGTGCCTTAGGGAGTGGACGAGTTCCCTTATATGCTTTTCCATGAGTTGATAGTGCTTTACTCTCATGATTATTATCACATATTTAAAGGTACCTAAACCCTTAGACAGGATATTTCTTGGTATGTTTCCCATTTTTCTGTGCTGTGACAAGGTCCACACATACGTAGCCTTATATGGCATTGGAAGTCACCAACTATTTATTGGTTCATATTGTTTGGCTCTGTAGATCGTATGCTTTGGCCTATCACTCATGATGTGATAGGTGATGTTGTTTTGTGATCTAGATGCGTGATGGCAATGATAAGCTAGTTTTTGAAGGATTGTTTCTTCAGGTTGCACATTGTTGTTTTAATGCTAAGAGGTGTATAACAATGTCTATATTGTATTGCTATGATGTTATAATCAGCTGCAAGCAAACCAACAAGAAATAATAGTTTTAAATATTTATTTGTAGGCATATGGCCATTAAGAGCAATCCACATATTCTATGCAATTGTTTTATTCACTTAGAATTTTCGCCGATGGATGTGTAAGTCATTTATATTAAATATTTTGATATTATCAGTATTATGTGGATAGTAATTTATTAATAGTATGCATATATATAACTTCTGATGAGTGATCTATACTTTTCTGTCATTCAGTTATTTAATAGTACAGAATATTAAGCAATATAAGATCATTTATTTTAATCTGACACTAATTTTATTATGCCAGCAATTGATTTAAGTTTATTTAACTGATAATTCACATCATTAGCTCATCAGCCCATTAACAAACATTATTAATGATTATCGTTTTGAAGAATAAGTAACTTAAATAAAATTATTTTACATTGTTAAACTGGTATGAACGTTTAATTTTATAAATCCCAAAATTGTTTAGAGGATCATCTAGTGGAATTAAGATGTATAAAAGTTAGCTGTTGTTAACTCACAACTTTTATTAATACTGTTTAGTAAGTTGATCTGTTTAAAAACATTTGTTTCAAAACCTTGGTTAGTCTGTTTGCAAGACTAAAATATATTACTGTAGTACTTATAGTCAGGAAAGCATTTTTTAACAGTGCTATCTTGGCAATAATTCCAAACTTTTATGAATTTTATTTTATTATTTTAGTAATTGTAAATAAACCTATTTATTATTTATTTAAAAAACAAAAAACAAATCTAGTTTCTGTTTTATTATATACTTAATTTCTGTTTATTTATTGTTTTTGTATGCTATTGTCTGGGGTTTACAATATTTATTATTCATTGTGTTAATGATTCGGAATATTTCAATATTCACAGAAATAAAATAAAGTCATGCATATAATTGTGATTTCTAAGTGAAATCAAGGCAACAGATAGTCAAACATTTGCAGATACGAATAATAATATTTTACATTAGGACATATTTCAACTATGTTTATCTTCTAAGAAGGAAGATTGCACAATAAAGGAAATGAAGATTTTTTTGACAGGAGATTGTTTATATTATTTCAGACTGCACATGATTAAGTTATTTAGATATTGAATGATTATTTTATTTCGAGGTCTAATCACATTTAATTACTTATGAAGGTTGTCTGTGGGAGGGTAGAAAGACATAAAAAGCACTGGTCTTTCTGCAATCTCGAGAAATATCCTGGGTTAGAATAAATATCCTTCATGTAATTTTAATAAGTATTGTTATTTAATAGTAGGAAGCAGTCACTACAAAAGTGTTTGCCTCCTATAGTCGGCCAGGATGTCATTCACTCATTCATTTATCCATTTATTTATTTAATAGGCAACATTACAAAATACAATTTACAAAGGTCACAGTAGGACCCCTGAGACTTATTCTTGTTATTTTCATAGTTATTTATTCAAATCTTTATGTCATAATATCAAATAGTGGTAGTATAAGATAAGTATTCCTTATTTATTCCCTATGCTATAAGAAAAGTACATATTGTGATAGTTTTATATAAATCAAATATTTCAAATCATGCTATTCAGAATTGATGATAAGAGTATTATCATATTCTTAAAATATTAGAAGATTTATTAGAAAATATTTCTTTAAGTACAGATTTATTTTACTCAGAGAATATAATTTAATAGGAGGTTGGGTCTGATAAATATTTTGCAAGAGTAGAAATTTTCCTCTCTACCATTTATTCCGAATCATTTATTATGCTATGATTATTTGCAGTATTGTTTGATTTTTCCTCCACTTTATTGTAAGTCTCTGTAGTATCACCTTAAAATTATTGTAACTCCACTGAGTATAGCCCATGTTCCAGGAAAAGAGTCTCGAATAATAGTAATTTCTTAATATAATATTCTCATCGCCTGGCAGTAAAAGAGTTGAGGTTACAATATTAAACCAAAAATTTATTTACAGTATTTATACTCTTTCTATGATACTTAGGGATAAATCTAAAACATAAAAAATAAAATATACATATATATTTTGGGGAGTATGAATTCATACTGGAGAAAATTAATTTAATTACATTGAATTGAATTTATAAGCTTACATCCAAACTCAAGTGTATAAAACATTTTGATGTGCCAAGAAACTTATTTCTGCAATAAAAAAAAAAAATGTAACTATTACTAAAAAGCGAGATGACATCATAAAATGTGTAAAAGAGTTCTACTAAGAATTATATAGCATTAAAAAACAAAGAAAAGTACTCCCTACAACTTCTATATCTTCTGAATTGCCCAGGATTTTAAATGAAGTGAGATATGCAATTAAATTTATGAAGGGAAAAGTTCCAGGGAATGTTGGAATTATAATTGATATCTTAAAAGAAGCAGCTCAAAAAATAAAACATATTTGGCAAAGTTATATACCAAATGTCCAAATGGTAAGGATGTACCAGATGATAAAAAAAAATGCAGTATTAATATAAATCTTTTAAAAAGGTGATACAAATAATATCAGGAATTACAGACCTACCAGTCTTTTATCAATTGTATACAAAATTTTTAACAAAATAATTACAACTTGAAAGCAAAGAAAAATATGTCACCGTAAATTTATAATGTTTAAATACATCATAAATAAATAAATAGTTATTATTATGCTAATTTACAATTAATTAGATAATAATGACATTTTTTCATTTCATTCTATTTTTTGACAAAATATCAAAGATTCCTGTAATTAGATTTTTATTGAATCCAAAATAAAATATATAGTTGCTGACCTTATGCATTTTAATGATGTAAAGGAGTTTCATTATTTTATAATATAATTATAAATTTGAGATGCTAGGCAAACTGCAAATGATAAATGTTGGTCTAGTTACACCAAACTGAGAATATAACATATCAAGTGTTAGTCCAGTATTAGATCTATATAGGTATACAAGTAAGATGGATTAATTTCAAAACATTAGTCTGCTTAATATTTCAATACTTAACTTGAATATTAGGGCAAAGCTAAAAAGAAGCCAGTGAATGGTTACAATAAAAATTACTGTTTCTATGTCAACTAAATGTGAACAAGATCATAAAAGCTTGGTTGCATTGTCATCTACTATCCACTGATTTTACTCAATGTTCACTTTGTTTTAAAAGTAAAAAGTTGCCACAATTATATAAGCAGTAAATATGATTTTATATAAAATACAAGGCAATTTGTCATATTAAATTTTTACATTGTTTATAGTCAATGGACACTTCATTTTAAACAAAGAGCAATAAAACAGAGAATTTGTAGTAGTAAACAACTACTAATATTTAGCTATCAAAAAAAAAATGTAATTTATGCAGGAAAATTGAAATAACTAGAAGAGATGTAAGTATTTATAATGCTCTATACAAATTAATTGGCATACATATACATATTATAATGGTCAGCAGTTATTAGAAAAACAAAATGAAATTCCAAGGAATACAGATAACATTTTGCCCATGAGTATTCTAAATTATTAAGATTTGATTATTTTATCATTTTCTTGTTGGGCACCTCCAGGTAAGCACAATTTAAAACTCCAGGGGTAGAGTTCAAATCCCTTCCTTTGGTTCATCTTCATAAATCTAATAAAACTTAGCCTTATCATTAAATGTAAGATCAGATTATATTCTTTTATATTCAATTCCTCATTAATAACCCATACATGTTCTGCATTATAGACTTCTTTTTCATGGCTTAAGTGAAAATAGAACTATCATTTTATTTAATATCTCTACTACATCAGGGTTTACAAAAGACTCCTTTTATTTTTCATGTCTTAAAAGAAATAAACCAAAAATATTAATAAAGATTCAAGAGAAATTTATATATAAATTTAAAAAGATTTATTTACTACTATTATTTATATGTGTAGGTTAAAATACATACACATATATAGTTAGAAAACAAAATCATACTTTTCTTTATTTTTGCCGTAATATCCTATAAATACAATTTATCCAAACTGCTTCAAACACTTTTTAGCAAAACTCTTTATTTGTACATATACATACACCTACGCTTCGACTAACCTATAGTCTTCTTCAGAGCAAGATCAAAATAAACTTGCTCTGAAGAAGACTGTAGGTCAGTCGAAACATAGGTGTATGTATATGTACAAATAAAGAGTTTGTTAAAAAGTATTTGAAACGGTTTGGATAAATTGTAGTTAGAAAACGGTTATAAATAATTGTGTGTTATATATATATGTGTATATGTTGTAATATATAAACACACATCAACATATATAGAAACAAACAAACAAACAAAAAAAAAAAAGAATGATTATAATGATAAATGAATTCACATTCAAGATATCATTTTAATTAAATATAAAATGTGCCATATTTAATAAGATTTGTAAGATCTACCAGTTTAAATGAAATTATTTTATTTACTTATCAATAAATCAATTGAGTATATGTTTAACTTTTTTATTTTAATATAACTATCTATCTCTGTTATGCATGACGTACTAGTTATGTGAAATAATTTATAATTAGAATATAAAACTGCATAGATTCATTTTTTAAAATAAATTATCACATATTTGTTTCTTAATAAGTACATTTAGAATTTATTTGAATATACTAGCACTTTTAGCAGGAAATTGATCAACTGAATATGTGTTAATATAAAAATGGAATTTTCTATCAGTACTTTGTTTTACATATATTGCACCATTAACGTGTGCAATGTGTATTAACCATAAAAAGGGAATTGTAGATAGTTAAAAAAAATATATACAAAGTAATAAAACAATGAATGTAATTACTATTTAATATTGTATTTAAATCATAATTATTAAATCTATTCATGTGACCACCCAGAGGAAAATATATATATATATATGTTTAAATGCAAGATATAAATTAAAACTCAATCTAATTATCTACAATTAGCAAAAAAAAATGTCTTATCAACCAAGACAGTTTTTTTTTTTAATTAAAGAAGGCCAATAGGATTGTCAGATCATAATAAAAGGTAATTAGAAAAGGTATTTAGTTTTAATTGTGTAAAAATATATATATACCACTGAGTTTTATTTTAACATATACATTTTTTTGTAAAGTACACATTTCTATTCTGCTGTTAAGAGTATGTTATTTTGCAGTCAGAAATGCGTACTTTATTTGAAATAGATAAAGAAAAAATCTTGTTTCATGTTGTCATTTGATACTTACGTATTAGTCCTACAATGCAGGAGACCTGCTATGCCTTTTCACATTCATGATAAATATCTAACCTTGAATCCTATCAAATAAACCCTGCAATCTACGCCATTTCACATACATATTCAGGCTATCAATAACTTTGTAAATCTTGTGAAAATATCATGTACACATGGTCCGTTTTGATGAATTTATCATTTAAGTTTGTACAAATTCCAGTGTACACATTATTTGGTCAGATCATAAGATTAGAAAGTTATCAGTGGACTGATACGAATGTGAAAAGATGTAGCATCTAATACATTGCAGGTCTTTCTAAACAAAATTATTTTCTTAATTACCCTAAAATAAAAATGCACAATTTATTTTAAATAAACTATAACTTAATATAAATTTTGACATTTACACACTTATTCTATAAGCTAATATAAATTTTGACATTTACACACTTATTCACATATTATGTGGTATTTTATATGTTCATGTGCCTATTTATTGAACTAATCACTTTAATAATCCACTTAGTTAGTTACATAGCCATTCTATCTTTTCCAAAGACTTTATCATGTGGTTGAGTGTTAGTATTCATTCATTTATAGTTAAAATCTTCAAAGCGCATGTGCAACTGCGTAATGCTGTTTTAAATATTATTAGTTACATAGGGTAATTTTGATATTATTGGGAACATTTATATTTATTCAATTTACAGCATTTAGAAATTGAATTAAATATTAAAAATATTATGTAAATAGTTAGGTCACTCATTACAAGATAAAACAAAATCTATAATATGATTATTAAATATTAGGTTGGTTCAAGTGATATTTGAGATCAATGTAGAAATTGATCATTAGTAAAAGTTCAGGCAATTTTAAATTTATCAAATATTATTTGACAGGGACAATGTGATAGAATTTTTTTTTTTTTCAATTTTTGAAAGTTTGCCAATATAAATTTTGAGGACACAATAAAAAATGAAAAAAAATAAAATAAAAATTCTTATAATATTGATAACTATCCAATATAATAAAAAACTCAGTTACCAATTTTTTTTTCTGTCTCTTCTTGTCTATTGTATATAGATTGCACCATAGATTGCATATATAAAATTTCTTCCTCCTTTTTATCAATACTACTCCGGAAATTATCAAGTATATTACTTGTTTGTTGGAAAAATTCTTTGAACGTTTCAAATTTACAGGTTTCAATATGTTGTTCTACCTCTTTACCAGCTCCCACATAGCAACAACCATATTTGTAATGTACACATCGCATATGATGACAATTCTTTAAATGATTTTCTAAATCCTAAAACAAACATATACCAAATTTAACATAATTCAAACTAGCATCATAATAAAAAGTTAATTGATATATATATATATTGTACTGATTCAGATTCCTTTTAGAAATAAAGCTAATCTAATATTACAAGCTTTTCACCCACTCACTAAATAGGTGTATAAAAAAGCAAGAAGAGAAAGAAATAATATAAGTAAAACATGGAAGTTAGAACTATTATTATTTTTTCTTTCTAAAAATAGCAAGCTATTCATTTCTTTCATTCTTATTTATTCCAGTAAAAAGTATTTTTTAAATAAGAAAAAAGAATGGGATTTTTTTTAAAAAAATTCATTTATAATAATAAATTAAAGAACCCAGATTTAGCATGTGTAATCATGAAAGTATTGGTAAAAAAAAAGTTGTGAGAGATGAGAGTTTTTTCTTTTAATTTTGGTGTTTAGAAAAAAAGTTTTGGGAGAAAGCTTTCTTCTGTTAAGAAAGATGTGAAATCATCATTGTCAAGAAGTTTTTTTTGATCAATTCATCCAGCAAAAACTGTTTAATAGCATTCCAGAAAGTTCAATTGATTAAAAACACATTTTCAGTTAATTAACTTATTCGTTATTATGAGCGCTTAAAGCGCTCAAGAAATTTCAAATTAAGCCAATAAATACCACACGGTCACTATTTCTTATGCTTGCTCTTAACTGTTATTAAAACAGGCAAAACTCTCTATACGTATTAATCAATGGATTCCAGAAGGCTTGTATAGATGGGGATTTTATGCACAAACCTTTTGGCATCCATTGATTACTCTGGCTTGTACTGAGTGGCAATACGTATAGAGAGTTTTGCCTGTTTTAAATTTCAAATTATAAATATCCGGATTGAGGTTAAGATTAACGGAAATCTATGCAGACTATGTATGCGCTTTTTAGACCTTCGTTTCCATCTTTGACTGTACTTTCCAAAAAGGTAAATTTTATTTTTCTATGAGAAAAAATAAAAATTTTATAATAATTTTTGTGATCAGGTAGATTGAATTTTTTTGTCTTTCATTTTTTTGATAGTTGCTGGAGAAGAGTTCAGCATAAAAAATATATCGGTAAAAAGTTTTACTTTTTCCATTGTGTTTTGAAGAAAATGTTATGGGGGTCTAATGGTAAGTAATTTTATTTTTCTATATTTTTTTAATTATTATTTTATTATATGTTTTTTAATTATTATTTTAATATATATTTTTTAATTATTGTTTTTTTTTATATATATTTGCTAAAAAAATTACTATTGAAATTAACATAAAAAAAAAAAAGATCGTGATTATCTTATTTTTTTTCTATAATGTGAACTTGAGTGGAATATTTGAATTAACTGATGAGACAAAAATAAATATATTTTGAAAATATAATGACCTGATTTAGATGTTTCTATAATTTCTTGTCTGCATTTTAATAATAGTAAGAATACGCAAATGCTAAAAGTAACGGTTTTAACAGTACATAAACTTAGGCTGATTATAGACTATTGAAGTGGTAAATCTGTGGTACATATTTAACTTCACTAACTGATGACATTACATACCTTTAAAGTAGGGTTTGAACCTGTTTATGTTTATTTGGTCATCCAGGGATGTTAAGCACACACATATACACATATCATTTCCACCCTGTTTATTCAAAATGGTTATGTGTAACCAGTTGAATTATTATTTTAGCTTAAGTATATTTTATTTCCAAGCTTGTAAATTCCCTTCACTTAGATAATTGTGCATGTGCGTTTATGTATTATAGATATAAAAATGAATACAATTAATGTAAAGCTAAAGCAATGCCAGAAAATTCTAAAAAGTATTATTACAATTTAAAAATGTCATTCTCATTTCAAGTCAAACCAAAAATCATATTTTAAAGTTATTTGCAATTTTAAAAATATGTTTAAATAATGCTTTCTGGAACGTATTGTTTACATCTTCCAATATTGCCAAATTTCAAATATAGGAGGAGCAGAAGTTCTAGGAACACGCAAAAGGAGTTCAAATCACTCTTCTCTGGTATTCATTTGGAGAGTGGAAGCAAAATGAACTGTGAGTAAAAAGAATTTGTTCTCCCTGACCTTAGATCGCCTTTGTTCTGCCTCCCTGCCATGCCATCGCTGCTTGAGAACTGTTATGTTTAACTGTAAAAGAATATTGGAAGATGCCTACCATTATTTTATTAATATTGTGTCTTGCTAAACTTCATATACGTTTTTATAAGTGGCCACCATAACTTCTAAAGGTAATCCGTTTTGCCGAAGAATGAACTCTTAATTCTCCTCACTTCACTTCTTTCCTAAATCTTAATTGTAATCATAATGTAATCTTTATTTATTTGGTAACTGACTATAAACTTAATTATCATTAAATTTGTGATTTTCTCTCTTAAGTTTTAAACTTGTTCTTTGAAACGCTAGCACAGAATTATATATATTTAAAATCTATCACTAGTTTTAACTTTCACGCTCTAATTATATTATTTTCATGCGGCAAAACTTGTTTAAATTATGTATCTTATTAAATTAGTTTTAGTATGCTAATGTTTCAATCTAGCAAACTTATATTATTTCAATCATCATTCCGATATTTTTAGAATATTTAAATAGTTAAACGTAAAATTTCTTATTGAACGCTGTTCGCTAGGTTAAATATTTTGAAATGTATGCTTAATGGCGGATTGTTTAAAATGTCATATTATGGGATAAGATAAACTTTTTGTTGTTGACACTATTTATTTAGATGCATTCTATGTTTTCTAAAATGATTTTAATTATTAACCTATTTTAAATAATTATTTATTGCTTTTACACCATCAAGCATTAGCTTATGATATATTGTTGTTTTAAAATACTTGGGCTTATTAAATAGGAAAAATAATATTTTTCCCTCTTCTATTTTCGACATCCTAAATTTATTAAAGTTATACGTACGATGCTGAGTGGGTTATTATTTTATCATGGCGTTACGCATGATATTATTACTTTCTTTAAGCTTAAATTATTTCATTAGTCATTTAAGACTTAAGCCATATTCGCGTTGCTTACTTATGATAGCATTTTAAAGAATTTATATTTTGCTTTATCATATTTATTCATCCGAACTCCGGATTTTCTTCATGTAACTCATCTAGGAATGAGGTTTGGTAGAACCGATCTCAGGATAAACATTGGAGTATTAAGACTCTGCATGTGAAACGTCGGAGGGCGTACCATGGAATCCTTACCACTCATATTTTCGAATATCGCCTTGTGATAAATACAAGCGGAATCATATATGTGATAAAGCCTTTCAGTCCAAAGACAGACATCTCCATTTTAAATGCTGTCATTATAGTTAGCACTGAGAGTTCTTTTATATGTAGTTCTCATTTTATCTATAAGACGTGTCACAGTGATATTTGTAAACCACTCATTTGATAATTAGTCGAATATTTTAGGATTGTCACAGTAAGGCTGTTAGGCTAATCTATTCCTCATTTGTACTGGCCCAGATATGCTTATGACGATAAATTATTTAACTGCCATATGAAGAGTAAACCTCTCTTTGGAGATGAATTTATAAACGTCCTTATCATTACTTAAAGTAATGATCACAGCATTGATAACATTAATTTATTATTATTTATAGTTCATTAGCATACTAAATCAGTTGCCTATATGCAAAATATTAACCGCATTAAATCTGTGCTATGTTTCTGTTGTAAATTTAAATTATTTATGTTCATTAAACTATGTTGAATTACTCATGCGTTTGGGTCTTACTGAATCTCACTCATTGAATCCTATTTAATCTTTATAATAATGATATTATTATTTAGAAGTTATAACATTATCTTAAATAAACATTTATCTACGAGTTGTTTTGTCTTTGCTCATTCTGGATGGATACTATTTTATAATTCATGTTTCTTTTGCAATGCTAGCTGTGTGCAATTCATTTTAAATTTATAAATTTTCCTTTCACATAAGATATTTGATTGAGCCAAGATTCAGTATTATTTATTTATACTAGTTACCCTATAGAACTCATGTTTCTCCACTGTGTCTCCGGGACCAGAATGAACAAAATTTCATCTGTTATCATCAGAAGTGTTGTTTATAATGTTATAGTTTTAGAGAAGAGCAAATAGGGCAGAATTCATGATTGCTCCTGACCTGTGTATCTCGGGCATGAGTGGATTTAGGGTACTTTTGCTTAGATTCTAAACCTTGTTAAATGAACATACAATTCTGACCGGTACACTATTGCAATATAAATTTCAAAGCTGCATATTATAATTATCACTTTATTCATATATATTTATATTTGATAAAAATTACTATTAAAACTAATATAAAAAAAAAAAAAGCTCGTGATTGTGTACATTTATATCATGAATTATCTGCATTTTTTGATATGATTTGAATTAATTGATATGAGACAAAGATGAACATATTTTGGAAATATAGTGACCTGATTTAGATTTTTCTATAACTTCTTGTCTGAATTTTAATAATAGTAAAAAATATGCAAATGCTAAAAGTATTTTGACAGTATATAGAAAAACTACAAACTTATGTACTTAAAGCTTAACTCTATAATTAATTTAGTATTTCATTCACTTTTTATTTCATTTTATTATGTATTTAGTGATTATTTTATTAGTGTTTTTTAATAAATTACAAACTGTATTGAAGTTCTTTATTATAATATTCAAATTATACTAATTATTGATCAATATTAACTACTTGTTATAAGGGATGTCTTATACACTGCAAACCCCTGTATGGAAATGCATTTTGAAGGACTACTGAGAAAAATTAAAGGTACTAATGTCTTTATTCTGTAAAGTTTTCAAGTGATGGATTACCTTAGGTAAGTGATATTATATACAAAATTTTTAGAAATTTTATGATGAATCCAACTAACCTACTAACAAAACAATAGTTTTAAGTTGTATGCATGATAATTTTGAATTTATAAAATAATATGAAAATAATTATTAGAAATATTAACTTTTATTCTGTTTTTTATTACCCTGAATATCAATAACTATATTTTTTCCAACTTAATTACATTGTTTGGTGTTTTATGTTTCAAAAAATATATATTATGTTATTTTTGAGTAATATAAATTTAATTCATGATAAAATTTGTGGGTTAACATAATTTTTTAAATATTCAATATGGCCACTTCAGCAGTGAATAAGTTAAGAAGCAGCTATTTTACAAACTGTTTAACTGCAGCTAATATGGAAAAACAGTATAATAGCTGAAAATCTCACCATACTGGGAATGAACAAAAAATTATTTAGCACACTACTCAACTAAACCTGGAAATATATAGCTTCCTGCAGTTGCCCAATTTTGGAAGTGTCTTTTCCAACATGCACTAATTGTTGAGAATCTAGAACTAGTAATATCTGTCATCCCTCACATGATTTCTGTCAGTCTATTCATAATTCTTTTGTACCATCAACCTCAATCTATCCAGAGAATAATTCACGTAAAGCATATCAAAGAAAGACTTAAACCTTAAAAACTCTCTTACAGATCAATTTTTAAAGAATTCAAACATATATTTTTAGTAGATTAAGGTGTAAAATCAGAATCTTGATGCTATGGTAAAATACATTTTTATTTAAAATAAAATGCCTTTATAAAAAAAAAAATTATTGCAAATTTTAAAATATTAATATTCTCTAAATAATTTTAGCTCTTTGTTTCCTCCTTAAATATGTATTTAGTTTTTTTTTTTTTCTGTTCTTAGTGTAAAGTTTTTTCAAATGCTAAAGCAAATAGAATTTATAATTAATTTCTTACTCAATTATTAATATTATTATAACTTGTATATATCTGTTTATTGATTGATTGATATTTTTCCAATCTTTATTTGTATGATTAAAGCTGTAATTAAATAATAATAATTATATGATTGTTTTATATTGGATGTAAGCATATTGGAGCTCATAAGTTAAATTCAATCTAATTAATTTAATTTTCTCCAGTTTAAATATATACTCCCTAATATATAAGTATATCTTATTTTTTATGTGTTAGATGCATTCCTAAATATCATAGAAAGAGTATAAATACCATAAATAAATTTTTGTCTTACTATATTCATATTATTTTAAGTCTAGTTGTCCATTTTTCTCTCTCTCATTCCAAATTTAATTAAATATACCCATTACACACACACACATCCTTAACCATGTTTTTCTTTTGAGCTAGCAATGGGTAAATGAAAGTGCTAACATAAAGCTAGGAAAAAATTGAACCTGACCTAAAGATGTTTCTCATTTAGAGATAGCACTCTAATCTGCAATGTGGAAGATATGTTTTAAATAACAGCTATAATAGCAAAGGAAATATGGCTGGATACCCAGTCTGATCATCATTAGTTAGGATACTTAGACTAAAGATAATCATTGTGGTTATTCCCTAATACCCATTAAACCCAAAGTTTAAATCCTCGTACATTCTTATATAGAATTGTATAAATCCAAAGGGGGAGTAAAATCTTAGACCCGTTTTCATATATTTAATTATATATTTAAATAACAATAATAAAAAAATCTTTTTCATTATGATAACACTATTGACTAACCTCTTTTTTTCAAATAAAACTTTATATATTATTTACTTTGATAAAATTAGCATAACATATCTTCAACAATTAAATAATTGTCTGGTTTATCAGTACGCCTAATAAATGATTTCTACCATTTAAGATATTTAATTCATCTATAATATAACAATACTTTATTACAATATTAAGAAATAATTGTGGAAAGAATAGTAGTTTAAGCAATTTCACCTAATATTATAAAACTTGTAAATCATTTAATTGTCTAAAATAGCTCTAGCCTATGTCAGACAAACAACAGAATATGCTAATTATTTGAGCTGTCAATTAGGCTTTGATTGATAATAAGGCCAAATTTCATCCCATTTTTTATTCATTATATTTTTTATACTCAATTATTTTCTGATTTATTATCTAAATAAGAGAAGAGCATTGAGATAACTACATCTCATGTTATTCAAAAGAGATCTGATTCTGCAACTTAAAACATATAATATAATACACCATATACTCCTTAAATTACACTGTACAATGCAGTTAACATAAGATTCATTTTATTTCCTTCCTTATAGTTTCAACTGTCCAGCAGTCATCATCAGAGCTTTTATCTCAGTACCCTTTGGTACAACTTAAAACATATATAGGTTATAAATCTAAAGTAATTTCTAAAAATAATCTTAAAAAATTGATTGGTATTATTTGGGATTGGGTGCATGTACATAAAAAAGCAAGTTTGCTTAGAACTTGCATATTTTATTGCTAAATAATGTGTTCCTGTTGGGAAAAAAATGCTGATACTAAACTTCAGAATACTGAATCAAATATTATTATAAAACATAATTTATTTACATTCATTCCTTTATATTTCTTTATCAGATATCAGAAAGAAAGTTATTTAGCAGAAAA
The DNA here is from genome assembly GCA_028023455.1 of Epiperipatus broadwayi. NCBI lineage: Eukaryota > Metazoa > Onychophora > Udeonychophora > Euonychophora > Peripatidae > Epiperipatus > Epiperipatus broadwayi. Next base: position 4,712,678 of record JAQFVV010006218.1, read on the forward strand.
TATATAAAAAGCTATTAAGTAATCAGATTTAACAACATCTCAAAATATAGTTACAATCAATGCCTCAAATTAAAATTATTACTTTTTTTTTTTCAAGCAAGGGTTAAAATGGTTTTCTAGTGAATCCCATGAAACTTATTTTTTCACATCTGAAATAGACCTTGCAGGATTTGATCTTCCTAATAATAAATGGCATCTCATTAATAGATTCAGAATCACCTATGATTATTATGCTTATCTGTTTAAGATAAGAAATTTATTTGCCTCTGACTTGTATAACTGTGAGAAAATATGAACTACATAATTATTGGCTGCCCATTCTATGCATGTAAATAACAGCAACAAAATACATAAGTCTATAAATACAATTATTACTAGGGTGAAAATTCTGCAATTCTGTAATAATGATTATCAATAGATAGTTATCTCTCTCTCTTTTCAATTCTGTGTTCAATTAAAATTGTCTTTAAATAATGTTGGGGGAAAACCCAAAAATTTGATTTATTTATTTTACAAATATTAATTTTTGGTCAAATAAATTTTGTTAAAAACAAGTTTTCTGAAACAACACAAAAAAGACATAGCAAAATAATTATTTAACCCATTAAATAACAATTACAATCTTTATTAAAAAATATTTTATCTTTGGCATATTACAGATTTTTTAAAATCATATTCTAAATCCTGGAGTGAAATATTATTTTTCCCTATGTTAATATCTTATAGAAATAATTACTTGAAACTCAGATAATTTAATATTAGTGAATGTCAATAATATCACTACCATAAAATTAAAGAAAACAACCACTAATATTTCTTAATAATAAACTAGTTCAGGATAAATAAAAAAATCTTAAGATAAACAATTTCATAATTTCTTTATATTTTTAAAAATACAAACTGACAAAAAATTTGCTACATTCAAACCCTTTTCATTTTACAAATATCAAATTTTTATTGCAAAATATATTCTCGCAAAACTGCTTCATTGGTAATCAAATCAACACATTTAACTAGGATACATCCTCAATAACTTCTTATAATTTCACGTTCTTTGTAGCTACTGTTTAATTACTGACAAAGAGCTAATTTGCATTAGCAAGATAATTTTATCAAATTTTCTTTCAGTTAGATTCATAATTAATAGAATTATCATGTAAATTCATCCATCATAACTTTTCAATATGACTTTTTTTCCCCTTTATAATGCAATCTTTTGATATCTTTGGTAGATCAAATCTAATGAAAATATTCATTCTGTATTAACAGCTGCAATCTATTCAATCATTCTTCTCTAATCTTAAAAACATTCTAATATTTCAATATATAAAATAAAAGCAATAGAATAGAATGCAGTAATTCTGATGAAATGTCGCTGGTATTCACTAAATCAAAAGTATAATCATAAATGAATATTTACAATAAACTCGGTGAAGTTTTAGAGATATAGGCAATATTGAATACAGATTTTGTTTCCAAAAAAAATGAAAGATGGCATTACATTTAGTTGGTCAATCAGATTTGAGACAATGCATTTAAAGTAAAAACTAATGTTAAACAAAGATGTGTTCTAGCTCACATTTTATTTTCCAATAATTCTTTGTAAAGTGTAAATGCATCTTCATGAAGCAGACATCAAATGTAATTCAGGTTTCTTGGTGATGTTTTTCATTTGAGCCAATTATAAAAAAAAAAAAAAAAAACTTCACTTTCTTGGCATTGTCAATTCACAGAATTTAAAGACTGTCTTAATACAATCTCTAAAAAAATTTGCTCTAATAATTAATGTTAAAAAAATCTCAAGAGCCTTTTTTTAATCCAAGGATGGGGGGGAAAAAAAATCTTCAGCAATTTTCAACAAATGACTATCAACTTGAAAATTTGGGCCACTTAAAATATTTACTATTTTTTTAGTAGAACGATGAACTTGAATGTAAAGGCTATATTCCAATGGGTTGCTACATTTAACAAGTTAAAAGACAGAGTATTTCATTAATTTCAATTAAATTAGATATATAGAGAGCTGTTTTTCTGTTAAATTTATTGTATAAAAATGAAAACTTATTGACATAGCCTAAAGAATTGGAAAAAAAATTCACTTATGGTTGTTGTATAATATTCTGCAAATGTGATGGCAAAATCATAAAACTAATCAGTAACTTCTTCAGTTTTCAGGTTATAATAATATGGAATCGAAAATTGAAAAAGCATATACTTATTGGAATAGAAATGTTGGAAACAGAAAACTTTTTTGATAGTTTTCATAAAAGTGGTAAACACCATTTATATTGTATAATTTCAATGACATTATAAAAAGATGCAATGCTTACTTTTAGTAGGAGGATCTGGCTGGAGTAGAATACAATGAACAAATTAAGTGATAAAATCCTTCAGGAAAAAAGGTTGCTGCAGAAAAGATTAAAATATAATATTTTAAATTATGAAATACAAAGACTAAAGAACCAGTATGATATATTGATCATTTCTGTGATTCAGTGATATTAGTCTGCATAGACATTGCAAAAATCATTTAAGTTTTTCTTCTTTGTCTTACTTTAATTTTTTTTTTGTCTGGAATATGTTCATTCTTACTCATTTATAAGTAACTGCTAATAATTATTAATACAAATGGAAAAACAATATTAAAATTAATACAATTTATCCACTACTTTGAACACTTTTTAGCAAAAATCTTTTATTGACCTATATTCATGCACAATCTTATATTTAGACTGTCCTGCAATCTTCTTCAGAGCTATGTATAATGAACAACATAAAATACATAACTATATAAATAACATCATAAAAATGTAAACAATAAAATAATAAAAACATATACATTTTTTATGGTATTATTTATATAGTTATGTATTTTATTTTACATTGTTCATTATTTCATAGCTCTGAAGAAGACTGCAGAACAATCAAAATGTAAGATCGTACATGAATATAGATCAATAAAAGGTTTTTGCTAAAAAGTTTTCAAAGTAATGAACAAATTGTCCTTACATAAGATATTACAGCAAAATATAGGAAGTGGTGAATTTGGTAATATTTCTGAATATTAAAATTAAATACATTCAATTCACCTCATTACATAGGCATGGCATTTTCAAAATTGGTAGCAAAATTTATTCATTAAAGTTATTATTTTCTTTTAATAGTATATTTAATTGGAATAATTAATAGAATATTACATAAAACTCCAACTGAATGATGAAAAGAAACTGATATTTATTTCAATTCAACTGCATGTAATTACTTATAAAATGTTGTATATAATAATAAATAATTTACTTATTAAAATTAATTTGATAAATTATGATTAAAAAATATTTTTTTCTAGCAACATTTATTGTAAATTGCTAGCAAATATTAAAATCTGGCTAAATTAACAAATATCACAAGCCAAAACCAAAGTAGATTTTATATTCATTTAAGCTTTCCTGTTATCCTCTCACTTGTTAAATAATATTGAAAATTTTTTTAATAGATAACTTCCAATTTTATTTAACAAATGAAAAAATAATATTAAAGATTACATCAATATAAAAACTATTTTATTTTTATTTCTTGATATTTATTGTTTAGACCGATTTTAATATGAACTAGCAATTTAAGATAAATGTTTGTAGAAATTATTTTATCACAATTTATCAAATTAATTATAATCAAAAGAGATATAAATTCAGACTGTCAAGCTACCTACAACTATCCACTCCATTTTATACAACTGATACACATAGCCACATACATGTGAAAAAAATAAATGATCTCTAATACACGTATTTCATGCTGAATCAGCACTCATTAGTTGGTCCAGATCATCATCTCCCACACACACATATATAATCAGTGCTCAATTTATATTAAGATAGCAAATCTTTAAACTTTAAGACAGGTTTCAATCTTCTCCTCCCTCCAACTTTTCAACCACCCATGCCATTGAAAATCTAGATGAAGTGGATAGTTGTAGGGAGTTTGAAAGCCTGAGTTCAAATCCCTTCTCATTACATTAAGTTCAGTATAGACAAAATACTTGTATTCAGATTAATTGTAATATATGTTATTTATTATTTATAATCTTTTATAACTAATTACTTGAAATTAGGTTGAAAGAAATATCAATTTTGTCATTCAGTTGGAATTTTATATAATACTCTATTAATTATTTCATTAAAATTAACTAATAAAAGAAAAAATAACTTCAATGTATAAATTTTGCAACCAATTTTGAAAATATGGCTATGTAATGAGGATATCTTCAGTAAAATATTTGTATAAGACATTATTTGAAAAGAATTTAATAAAATAATTCTTTTATTTCTAATGCTAATTGAACATATCTCTTCATGACTTTTTAAAAATCTAGTCTCAGTAAATATAGGAGGCATATGAATGAATTATGATCCTTTTGAAATATGTTTTTTTAATCTAAAAATAATTTCTACGATAATCTATTAATAAATCTTGTGCTATGTTGGTAGTAAACTAAAATTAGTTACAATGAATTCTGTTAGTTCAGAAATTTAGTAGATCAATTCCCATATAACAGAATTTGACCAAACTGAATAAAGGTTTCAATCTAATCTAACTATACTACTGTCCAAGTTTATTTATTAAACATTAAAAGCATAAAGCTAAACAAGTCAATAAATAATCAAAATTACACCAAATTCGCAACTCAATCAGACTAGCCAAGAAAATAAATTCTAAAACACTACCAATGGTTTCACTGCTATAAGCAGAGTTCTCAAGTATAAAGAAGTAGAAAATAACAACATATTTAAACGAAACACTACCCACAATTCCATTTACCTCCCATTCACTCTTAAAGAACTTTTAAATAAGTTAACTGCTTCAGAATCATAAATTTTTAATAATAAAAATTCTTTAATTCCTCTTTTTATTTCATTTAAACTAATATTTTTCTTTATCCTTTATATCATTACAAATATTATTTCTATTAAATAAAATACTTTTAACAAATTTATCAGAAAATAGCCAAAACTTAAATAATCTTTATAAAATTGACCTTTTTGAAACAAACTAGCCCACTGGAATTATTTAATCTCTTATTTCTATAACAATAATTTCTTAAAGCAGCTACTTTATGAGATACAGATTGATAGCTGTCAGGTTTAATTATAGACTTTAACTCTTTACTCTTAACATAATAACTACATACCAAACAATTACTCTTTACATTTCTAATCACAGATCTAAAAATTTTAACTTAACAAAATCTAACCGCCCTCCTTCTACTATGTATTTTATGGAAGGATCAAAAGAATTAAACTCATTTATCAACTCTTCCAATTTATCTTTCTCAACTACAAAAAACAATCATCCACATATCTAACAAATAACTTTAAATATAAATAATCCATTTTAATATAAATTAATTAATTTGTTCTGTTTACATTAATTATTTGGAAGAGGAAATTATTATTAAAAAGGATTGTTTATATTTAAAGTTATTTGTTAGATATGTTGATAATTGTTTGTTGTAGTTGAGAATGAAAAATTGGAAGAGTTGATAAATGAATTTAATTCGTTTGATCCTTCTATAAGATATGTAGTAGAAAGAGGGCAGTTAGATTTTGTTAAGTTAAAATTTTTAGATCTATTCGTGATTAGAAATGTAAAGAATAATTGTTTGGTATGTAGTCATTAGGTTAGGAGTAAAGAGTTAAGGTCTATAATTAAACCTGACAGTTGTCAACCTGTATCTCATAAAGTAGCTGCTTTAAGAAATTATTGTTATAGAAATAAGAGATTAAATAATTCCAGTGGGTAGCTTTGTTTCAAAAAGATCAATTTTATAAAGATTATTTGAGTGTTAGCTATTCTCTGATAAATTTGTTAAAAGTATTTTATTTAATAGAAATATTTGTAATGATGTAAAGGATAAAGAAAAATATGATTTTAAATGAAATAAAAAGAATTAAAGAATCTTTATTATTAAAAATTTATGATTCTGAAGGAGTTAACTTATTTAAAAGTTGTTTTAATATTAAGGGTGGGTGGGAGGTAAATGGAATTGTGGGTAATGTTTAGTTTAAATATGTTGTTATTTTGTAATTCTTTACTTGAGAAGTCTGCTTGTAGTAGTGAAACCAGTGGTAGTGTTTTAAGAGTTTATTTTCTTGGCTAGTCTGGTTGAGTTGTGAATTTGGTATAATTTTAAAATTTATTTATTATGAATTATTAATTGTCAACCATTCTTAATGCCCAAAGCTTCACATTGTATTTATTATTTTGAATTAATAATAATTTCATTTTCTGTGCGTATGCATATCACTTTCTTAATCTGTGGAAATCATTACCAACTATCTTTGTTATTATTTTATCATATATTGATTACTAAATCCTAACATTTTCAGTTCTAAAAATTAATAGAAAATTATAATTAGATCAAGCCTAAGATCATTATTGAAAAGAGATCACCAAAAATGATTTAAAAAATTTACATGAATAAATAATTTATTTAGTGCACAAAGATAAATTATCAAAAACATTACTTTAATTTTCTTAAATATTATTGGACTCATAAATGAAGAATTAAATATTAAAAGTTTCATATCTTGAACCACAGAAAACAGAAGCTATCACATAATGTATAGCAATAAAATTAATTTAGATAAGTGCTGCTAAAGAAAGCAAACTTGATCATTATGCTGATAGAACATTGGTTCAGCACTATTTTTTCAGATGATTTTAGAGTATTTTTTCTATCCCACAACTTGACCTTGACATAAAAGGTATAACTATAAAAAGGTAGTATAATATATTTAAAGTAAGCATAATTAGAAACAATTCAAAGCAGTTATCTAATTTAGTTATTCTTACGATTCTAGTTCTAAAAAAAAGTATTATTTATTTATCCTTTCAATTAAGTGAACTCTATATAATGATGTGCAGGATAATGTTAACAGTGATGCGTGGACTAAAGATTTTTTTTTTCTTTCTTAAAGTTACTAAAACATTTAAATCAAGTTTATTGAGATGTGCTTACTCACACACCAAAATATGTTAGTGAAACTATCACCACCACTCTCACTCTATCCATAAGTATTTTTTTAAATTTGTTTTATAGTTCTATTAGCCAAAGTATATTACAATATGTGAAATTTAATAATTTCCCAGTAGACATTAATTATAAAAATTTAGGGGGAATATACTTTTGGTATTAAGTACTCAAAAATTTTACTTAGTAGATATATAACTAATACAAGTTCTGTCTTATAGACCATTTCCAGAAATCTTTGTGCAGGCAAAAATGATATCAATAATACCTTTCTAAAAAAAGACATTAAAATTATGAACTGCAAATCTGGAATCTATATTATCTCTAATAAAGTGAGTAAAAAGCTTTCTGGAATTTAGGCAGTCTAAAATGTATTTTCATTAGTGAACTATTCACTCTAATGATCATCAATTATATATATATATAATATTGAAACCTCAACTTTCCTCAGCGCAATCTTTAACTTATTTAACCTCAACAAACTATCATTTATTTCAAGTAGCTAGTCAATTGAATTTAATATTAATTTTTAGGATCAAACAAGGGATGGCTAGTGTGTTTATCTATTAATATTAACAATAATATCAAGTCTACCCGGGCGCCAAATTGCAACTATAAATCATAATACCCATCAGCAATCATCATCATTAGCCACGTTTAGGACTATAGAGGATAATGGAGAAAGTAACTAAATCGTCTCTTAAATAATAATATTGATAAAACCATTCAATCTATGTGGTCTTAATTTCAAACCTAGCATTAGTCATGCAAATATTTCATGATAAATTTATTATTAAATTCATAATAATGTAATAACTTTCTTCCACAACTTTATTATAAATATCTGATCTCGAGTGGTAACTACGGAAAATATATATTTCTCATTTATATATGACTGGAAATAAATCAGTAATTGATGCAGAGAACTCATAATTTATGCTCATAAATTAAAATTATTATTTAATATAATACAAGATAAAAATTATCATAAATAAATCCTCCCCATTTAATTCTATTACTTTATTTTTCGTTCTCAGCATCTATCACTTTTATAGCTACAATTATATAACACGGAATGTCTGTATTATGTTCTCTAATCTGAGAATCCCTAATCTTATTTCTTTAAACACACATATATTTTTCGATCAACTATCAATTCATGATCCCTATTTTAATAAGAGTATAATAATTTTCTTATAATATGCTACTTGACTTCCAAACTAGCTCTTAGACTAATAATTGAACTGCTCTTTCTCAAGGTCTAGATCTGCCAAGAGGTGCCCTTATAAGCGATTACATTGTAATGGATATGATCCCAAATATGTTAAAAATAAATTTTAATACGAGTTTACTAGTGGGAATCACTCTAAACACCGAGAGCAGGAAAGGGATTTTATGTCTGCTCCCAATATCCACAACATTACAATGAACCAAAAGATTAAATTTATTAAACTTAACTTAACTATTCCCTATCCTTTTATTCTATTATATCTAATCTATTGACCAAATTTTAATTAATAATTTTAAATCTATCAAAGTAAACTATGGAAGTAAAACATGGTCATTAATCATATAAATCGATCCAAAAATTACTTATGAAAGTAAAACATGGAAAAAAATCATAAAATTAGATTATGCAAATTAATTATGAAAATAAATTATGTGAAAATGCATTATATAAAAGTGACTTATACAAAAATGAATTATGTGAATCGAATATGGAAACAATATAATAATGACTACTGCAAATCGATCGTGGAAATAAATTATCAATATAAAAATGAATAATTAAATTTAAATATGAACTTATATTACTTTAACTATAGGTGCTGGATGTAGATTCTGGAGATATTTGAAACATCAAAACACAAGACGCAATGTAATTTTATAACAATAATAAATTTTATTACATTAACAATAATGATGAAAATAAAAATAAAACCACTTAAATATAATATTGTTACACTCAAATATATAATTCAGATCTACTAAAGACTATGGTTCGAATACATGTTTAAATTTACTAATTTTCTGAAAAACTTATTCGCTGTTTTGACCCATTTCTTTATCAAATAAAAAAAAAAACGCTTACATGCACGTCATCAGAATTCCGTATTTTTTTTAACTTTAAGAAAACCTATATCTTGAAAGAGAAGAAAACTTATAAATTTCTACTTCCCCCCTTTTTATTGTAAACATTGTCCATTGGACTATTCCAAATAATATATTCGTTTCAATTATTCTAACTAGCAATGTTAAACAATCATCAATTTCTAAATCATTTCATCAAGCAATAACTTTTACATTTCTTTGAAGAAGGATGATATGCCATGAAAAATTTTTTTTTACTGATCTTGCAGATAGATTTGAATTCAAAAACCTACACTTTTATGTTCATGCCTGTCAGATCTTTACGTTTTTGACCGTATATATCTTGATAGGTCAGTATGTCGATCCAGCTTGACAACCCTCAATTTACCATCATTCACAAAATCGAACTGAGATTGGTTAGCTTCCAAATTAAAATCTTTGTCATTCCCCATCATACATATACATCTGACTGAATTCTTATCCCGTCAGGCCAACTTTTATTCTGTCCCACATAAGAAAACACTCTTCATATCCTTCACTACCATGCAGTATTTTATAACGCGCACACCGTGTCTTGGTAAGGGAAATTTAAAAAAAACAACAACAACTCCCAACCTCAACTGTTTGCTTGAGCCAGAGAGAGAGATCTTTTCTTAAGATCTAGAATCGTGTGAAGAGCTCTTGCCTATACACTTACTCTCATATTGGCATGCAAAACATTTTCTACAATTTGAACAGTAACTTTATCAATGATTCCCTATCTTAACAAAAATAAATGGAGTGAAAATTAGTCATCTCCTCCTGTCATGGTAAATAAATCATGAGACAGCCATTTCCTATCTATGGGGTGGTAGGATACTTTACCTCAGTAATGAAAAGCATTTATTACTTTATATATGCCCACACATATATCGATTACAGTCTAGATAAATGACAAAGACTAACCAGATCCCGAATCAAAACATATATGAATTATTTCAATTTTAAACAGTCAAGCCAACAACATACACCTAATATTTATATTAATAACCGATCATCAACACTTATAGCATAATTATAGTTTTTCACACGACCATCCATATCACTCTTCATATCTAATATTAAGCACAAATTTTTTGTTAAGAATAAAAAATATTTTATATCATTTCTCACTTTTCTTTTTTTTAAATTTAAATTTACGTAAGCATTTATACTTCAATGGGATCAGAATCATTTTCCCTTCTTTCCTTTAAACATTTTAAAACATAAATAAAAACAAAATTATTAAATTAAGATAATCTAGTGGTTAGATGTGCGCCATTTTATATAAACAAAATGAAATAAAAAAACAAATGACATATTATATAAACGAAATAAAATAAAGAATAAATATCAAACATTATGATAGTCTCTTTCCAATGTCTTTTCCTTCGATTGTCCATCAATTATTCAGTTCATTTTATATGGAGATAGCTATATAGACGCACACAGCACATAGTTATTTTTACTCAAATGTATATAAAAACGCACAGACAGTTATTTGAATCAAAATAGGTAAAAACATAAACAGTTATTTTAAATGGAAATGTAGCTACAGGATAATTAATAAATTTTAAAAGAGTTCTGTTGATTACCTTCCATTTTGATGAGTTTCTTCCTGGGTTTGAATTCATTTGTTTCTTTTTCTTCTTCTTTTCCATTTTTAAGGCTCAAATTATAGACAACAAGCAGTTTCTGATTACTAAACACGAATTAACTTTTTAAACATTATACAGAAGTTTGCTGCAGTTTCTTCAAATGAATTTTAACCGGCCAAATAATTATTGCAATATGAATCGGTCTTTCAATGTTATACAATAGTTTGACAGTTCTCTCCTTAAATGAATTTTTAATAAGCCAAATAGACGGGTTGTGACATTCAGCATAGACTATCTTATTAAAAGTTGATTCCTTCATAATTGACTTGCGGAAGAAAAAATGCGCACCACTTATATATGAATTAGAAATTCATATTTTGGTATACTGTAAAACTTAAACACATTATTAAACTCTGAGAAAGAAATTAAAAAAAAATTCGGAGAAATCTTCAGAGATAAATTATTTTAATTAGCCCCTTTGTTCTGAATTAGCAAAAGTTCCCCCGATTCACTCTCTCCCCCCTTTTTATATTCACAAGAAGGGGGAAGAAAAAAACATCTGTTAACCCTCCCTCTCCAGGTGGTTCCTCCCAATTCTTAATCAAGATTCCATCTCAGAATGAACAATTGAACTATTTCTTACTTGTTAATTTTAACAACTTTTCTTATCTTAAACCATATCTTTTGGTTAACACTTATCGGTTAATTTATGGAAAAGCAATCAAAAGAAAATCTAATCAAAAGATAACCTTACTGACATTTTTTGGTAAAACAAATGTTACATTCTTTTTTTTTTTACTTAAATAATTTCTTATTTAGATTTACATTTTTGAGCTAGAAATAATAAATTATAACAGATTCATTTATTTTTCCCTTTTCCACACTTATTATGAAAATTATGTCAATTTTCTATAAAGGAAAAGAAAAAAAATCAAACCCATATATCTGTATTACACACACATACCTACACAGACCATTCAATAGAAAACTGCTTATTCAGACTACATGAACATACAATGTCCATCATAATTTCTTATAATTACAAGCATAAAATCAATTATAATTTCTGATAATCATAAACAAATATCCATTATAATTTCCTATAACTTTAGGCCTATTCTCCCGAAAAGACTGTTAAACAAAAGCTACTGATAATCAATTCAATTTTAATTCTCACTAACTTTTTAGTAATAGATATCAAAATTCATAAGACTTTATCTTAGCCATATAAATATTTATTTCTCAATTATTATATTGGTAAATTATTATAGCAGCGTACAAAAAAAAATCAATCATCCCCCCTGCATTAACTAATGCTCGCTATATTTTATACAAACACAAACTGTATCTCTATAGATGTTACTTTTGAGCCATTGATTTATCAAATAAAACTTTTTAACTTTCTTACATTTAAAAAAAATTTTTTTTGCCTATAATTAGTTTCATTTTCTTACATTTGGTTTATAGATGAACTAAACCAAAGGCTACAATATATATATATTGTGCCGGATGAAAGATTTTAATTTCGTCTATCAATCTATTTTGATACAGAGGACGCCACCAGAGCACTACATATCTGGAAAATTTATTTACTGTGATCAGAATAGATGATAATGATGGTTTGCGCCGACTAGACTCAGGGAGAAACAAGAGATCTTAAATTGTTTAGACAATTGAGACAAAAAGCACAAAGACAAACGTCAGCCAAATTAAGTTTAAACAAATTCTAAAAGTTTATTAAGAGAAAATAAATTATGAAATATAATTTATTGACACAATAAATAGGATTGACTCAGGCGTGTACCAGAAATACTAAGGCAAAGCTATGACAGACCGACTGATCTTCTAGTAAACGAATTATAAAGGGAGGAAGTAAATTTTATTCAGCAGAGGATTTATCCAAACATTGGTTTTCACTTTCAGATATTTAAACAATATGTCCCTGAAAGAGATCAAAGAAACCAGCACCAACGAGCTTTTCGAGGTCCAAAATTTGGTCAGGCCCCGAATGTCCTTATGTCGGTATGAGCTGCACCTATTACTACGTTTAAAATAACGGTGATTGATCCACTTCAAGAACAACCGAAAAATATGATTGAAACGGAGTAAAACAATTAAAACTGGTGAATCCCAGCCAAACAATTGGCGAAAATTACTCTAAAATTAATAATTAAAGGTCTCAATAAGAGACAAGTAAATTATTAGAAAACCAGTTACGTCTGCCCCAGCAATTAAAGAAAATGAATTACAAACAAATTCTGAGTACATGCTCTGATAACTTTAAAGCACACGTAAGAAATACAAAATAAATCTATCGGAAAGTGCACATGAGTACGAAAATATTAGAAGTTTTAAATACTTTAGCAGAACGAAAGTATCGCTCACCTGTAATTTAAAGAGGGATATATTTTATCTTCCTGCTGACGACTTATAAAATTACAAAGAAAAACAATTCTAATTTCTGATTTCCAAGATATAAGAAACGAAATCTCCACCTGCGGAAAATTAGACAATAAAGTCACCAGCCAAAAGATTTTTGGAGGTTTAGCAATAGGGCAAACATAGTTTAAAATTAATTATTGAATAATAACTTAATTACAGGTAAGCATTTAAAAGGCACGACTGCCAAAGCATTTATAAGTCTTACATAAAAATAGAAAACTCACTCGTCACTCTCCAATAAACAAAAATTGAAAGCAACTTGGAATCTTAAAACTAAGATTCCAAGACACACTACAAAATATTAGAAAACACAGCAAATATTAAATATGACGCTATATTGTTTAGGAATACATATTTATGATTAGATTGAGCAGAGATTTAATGAGAATTAATTTACCCTGGGAAGAATAAAAAAGAAAATAATTACCTTTAGGTAAAACAAAGTTCACGTAGAGTGCACTATTGTTTTAGCTCATTTCAAGTTCTTTAGACAGCGGCAAGGTAGAGGTAAAGAGTTTCTGGCTTCTAATAGATGTTTAAGGCATTACTGGAGCAAATTTGGAAGTTAGGGATCCGTCTTTTGTTGAGTTAACAAGCCATTCGGGTGGTGATAACACGTATAGTATTTGTCATCTTGTTGTAAGCAAAAGGATTTAATAACAGCTAATTTCTTTTAAGAATTTAAATGTCCGAACTGATATAAACTTTCACTTGAGAAACAGCTTGTCTAGTTAAGAATAATGAATTGACACTCCAAATTTTCGGGGCTATTTATACGTTGCTCCATTTCCCGCGAAACACTTTCCTTGTTGTTGAATTTCTATGCCTTAGGCAGGGCAAATATTAATCTCCCACTCAATCTAATCTAAGAATTCTACCCAGGGATTATTGAAACGAAAACAACTACATAAAAAAATCAAATCTCCGCTTTTAAAATTAATCTACAATAATTAAAATAAAAGCTACAGGAAAGCAATTAGCAAGGTTTTTAATTAATTGATTTAAAGTAAAAACAAGCGGTATATGAAAACTATTTTAAAATAAATTGATAAACACTGAAATGAAGCGTTTTACATATAAACGCTTGTGTATTTTGATACACGTATTCATTTTTAAATAATAAAATTTAAACATTAAATAAGATTTAACAAAAATTAAGTTTAGTGAAAATTAAAAACTTAATTGGATTTCAATCAGGTTCAATATATATTGAACCGCTTTCGAATATGTAGATTCGAATCACCGGCCTCTTAGGCAGAGAAGAACATACTCGGAGAGTATGTATGCCCAAACAATAGCTATAAAGTATATAACTAACGTTACATTTCCAGGACATAACTTCTTCTCGACTGTTGAGTTCAACACCAAGTTCAAAGCACTTTTTTTTTGTTTGTGTATAAACACGGGCGCCAGCTGCTTATTCTAAAAGAATAGACAACGCACTTTGAATAGTGGCAACTAACCCAACGCCTAAATCCACGACTAGCTCAGTTGTTTGTAATCACTAATAGATTATACTTAATTAGTGGTTAAAAGATTTGATAAAGAATTTGTTAAAAAGAATTTATAAAAAGAATTGTAAAAGAATTGATAAAAAGGAATTGATAAAAGGAATTGATAAAAAGAATTGACCGACAAATCAAGTTTAATTTTAAAGATAATTTATTAACTAACATTTATTTACTAAATTTAAACATTTTATAATTCTATTAAACACACGCATATTTTAAATTAACATTTCTAAATAGTTTAAATACTCCTATAGATTTAATAACAGAACACTCTAATTTAACTAATAAACATTGATATAATAATCACGCACATATTGACTCATGCACACACATAATAATATTAAAGTATTACATAACATTTGAAATTTAATCACACACATCAATAGTTCATTTATGTATGATATCGAGTTCATATAATTAGACTCTTGGAGGATTCGCACAAATTAATGACATGCAATGGCTATTACAGTATAAACGAAAATAAGCAAATGTTTTACCTAGGATTTTGAACGTAGATTTAACACTTTGTTTTCTTCCAGTATGAATGGTTCCAGTATGAATGCTTCCAGCCGGCTGGGATGTTTCCTTGCTGAGTTTCCTGATTTTCACGATTATTACTATCGAAGACAATTAGATACGGACGGAGATTTTCTACGATGTTAAGCTGACATTATTTCACGGGCAGATCTGCTGTTTTCATCGGACATCTGGGCTGGAGGTGAACGTGCGTTCCAAAATATTCTCAGCACTGCATTTTGTTTCTTAACTGACTCAATTAATTTCCAAACTGCACTCTCTCAATAACTGTGTGAACCTGATTGTCTCAACTAATTTGTGGAATGAATGACTGTCCGATAAAAAAGGTCTATTTATATCTGCAACATGTTGTCTTTCTGATATCTCCGGCAAAGATCTGTTGTCAAATTCCTTATCAATTAATCCTTTGATAAACGTGTTTTGAAAGATTGCTTAATTAGTAATAGCCATGCAAAAATGTATTGTTTTATATTAATTAATATCTAATAGCCATTGCCGTGTTTTTCAATGATAATCTTCCCTAACTTTCACATACATTTTATATATTTACAAATGTACATATATATGCACATATATTTTTAATACAATTTACTATTTAGTTTTAACATTATTTTTTCTTTAATTAAAATTGAATGAAAAGAGATTTGTATATTTATATTTTTTACGAATACTAATAAAAACTATTTAATTCCTATCTTTTTCTAAAACAAACTGAATAAATTCTTCAACATTTAATTTTATGTTTTTCTTTTATGAAAGATTACTTTAATAATAATTTTAGATAAAAATTATATGTGCCTATATCAATATAGGTACAATATATATATATATATATATATATTGTGATAAGATTTAATATTTATGTAAATTTTTCTTCATACACCACATTGTTTTTACCAGGTTTTATTAATTCCCATACACTTTAACTTCACTGTTAGGATTTAGCAATATTGTGGTAGAAATATGTGTATTAAGTGAGAAGTCTATTCTGGACATAAGAATGATTGAATGTAAAATTAAAAATGCCTTGATCAAAAATTAAAAAAGATTTATTGAATAAAATTTTTGTTCAGCCTGCCATTTTGATACTTAAATATCATTTGAACCTTGATAAAATAAAGAATTAATAATATTGTTCACTCCAGCAATAGTAATACTTTGATTATTAGAAAGTTAGGTAATAACTTCATTTTTTTTTTAACATGCTCAAATCTAAAATATAAATTTTCAGTCCTATTTTTAAATATTTTTTTTTACTATTTTAAATTGAATTTACAATCTTTTTTGCCAACTTTCTATTTTTTGTTTTAAGTGTAATTTGTTAAATATTCATTATTTAATAGATAAGTAACCATTTCTGCTAATTTTTTTTTTAGTGCAAATATACACACACATCCCACCTACATTTTTTTTTTTAATAAAGCTAAATAGTGCTACATAAATAATTAAAATAAATAAATAAATCTTAAGATGTACACAGATTAAAAACAAATGCCATTTGATATTGATTGAAAAGATGGATATAAAAATCACACCTAAAGTGGCAAGAGATAGCAAATGGAAAATGACTAATAAAAAGAAAAGTTCCCATGATTGACTATACTAATTCATTTATGGCTGTCTGTTTTAAGTCATCAGAATTAAAAACATTATAAGAATAGATCATTGGATGTTAAGACTACAAACAAATCAGACATGTTATATTTATTGTCAGATATGATTAAAAGAAAGGATATATATATTATAATGGGATGGGAATAACAGAGTGAAAGAGTGGGTGGTTGTACCTGAGATGATGGCAAAATATAAAATTTTAAATATTTAAGTAAGATATTAATGTTTAAAGTAAGGTAATGATATTAAAGTAATAAGAGTTATTAAAAAAAAGTTAAAAGTAATGTTTCACATCCAAAATATATATAAGAAATTTTATATATTCAAGAGAGCATGAGATCATAAAATCTCTGTGAGATCAGCCCAGTTCCTACTCAGAAAAACTATAAGTATAATTATAAATTCACCAGCATTATTAATAAGTATAAGTAATATTCAAGGAATAACCATTCATCATGAATGATCAACAATTAAAATAAATCAACAATCAATCTGGTGACTGGAATAGAAATGGATCTACTGTAGACCTGGCCAACTATTTAGCCTTCGCCAGGGTGCAATTATTTAAACATTAATTTGGAAGCACCAACTTAAGTTTTCATCCATTAGAATATACAACCATAAAAGCAATAATGCTAGGATAGTAAACCATGCTGATCATCATCAATGCTCTGGCCATTTAGTACCTTTACTGAACTGGCCAACTATAAACTTAAATTCTAATAAGTAATAAACTAAAATAAAGTGTAGTGCATGGGATTAAAGAATATACTCTTAGTGCCAACTAGTATGATGATGATGATGTACTACTGGATGCCCATAAGCACTAATATATATCCCCATTTATATATCAGACCGTTATGCACAAATCTAGCTCAGAGAACATAAGCTCTATTACTGTAACAGTGATCAAGATGATGATGCGGAACATAATATTCTAAAATTGAAAATTAATTCACTGGAATAATTTTAACAATTTAATACAAGATTATTAATAACAATACAAAAAAAAACAATAAAAATAAAGTATTTATAATATGGCTATACACATAAGCTTTCTGATTTTGATTACTATACAAAATTCCAATTATTACATTGATTTTACATGCAACACATATTTAGATATGCGCACAGACCCGCATTTTATCCTATACCATGAATACATTTCAAGTGACATTTAAAATACACTAATGATTATCATTTCAAGTTAAATGATAAAAATATCTCTTACCATTATACCGGTGTGTGGTGTAATTGATTATTTAATATAAAATATTTGAATTGTCATAATCTGTAAATGAAGTTCAGTTTTATACATACATGTGTGTGATAGTAGGCACAAACTGATATCTACATCATATATTTTATTTTTTTTCACAATAAAATTATTAATTTTATAATACATAATTAATTCTTGATTTAATGCATATGTTGTGCGCATAGGAATCTTTATGTGCACATTGACATTTGCATTATATATTTTATCACAATATTATATTTTCATAATTAATCCAATTTTGAAAGTATATAAAAAAATATGAATCATATGATGCTCAATTGGTTAGAATGTTACCTTAAAATTCAATAATCAAGAATCTAATGGTTCAGGTTCAAATCCCATGTTAGTACTGTCACTGGTCAGGTCCACAATACCTGAAGAAAAGGATAGAATAATACCTCTCGAAATGTTGTACATACATTAACTTATTTGATGTGCTATTACTAACAGTTTATTGTATTTGGAATATTTAAATAAAGTTACATTTTTCTAAAGACATTCAATACACATATTAGATGATGAAAATAATCCAATATAAAAATACAAATATTATTTAATTCTTTCATAAATTTCCTTTTTTCCCCTAAAATAACATTGATTGCTTGACCATTAATAAAAGTTAAATCCTCCGTCAGATATATTTTTCTTTTTTGTTACTTTTTTTAACAGGTTATTCCAACAAAGATTTGATTGATTAATTATAATCTTTAAGAATCATCTAATCTTTACTTTTTTGATTTTTTTTAAATTTGTAATCCAAGCAAAATTATTTGTGTTTTGTTTCACTTTTAAAAATTTTTTAATAAATGAAAAATAAAATTGTTTTATATATTTCTAATTTTTAAAATGTCATTTTTAACCAAAAAATATTAAAATAAAATAAATATACGCAAAGCATTTATCTGTGGATCCTTGCAGGTATAGATAAACAGCAGCATACATATAATTATTTCTTCAGCAAGCTGGGTTCTCTTGGTAAGATTAGTTTTTGGTCTATCAGGAAAGTATAGTCCAGGACTGTCATCATCAAGAGATATAATTCAGATAATTTGTTGACATGCCATGGGCTCCTTTCTGTCTAGAGCTTGATGGGCTTCAGGCCAACAAGCTGTTATGTCTACATTTAGATTTAATTGATCCATTAGAAATAGACCCTGGCTTCAGGTGAATCAAAACTCTATAGTAAACTATAGGGCAGTTTCTGGACTTATCCTTCTTTAGATCTCCATGAAAGCTCTGTCCAACTCTGCAGCTAGATATTAACTGACTGTTTCTCAAAAATATTAAAACCAAACTTTTATGGCCAGCTAATTGCTGCCAACTCTTCTCCAAAAACTATTAGCTATACTGAAAACCAGACCATTCTCTTAAAAAAAACTATCCAAACTAAAATAATCTTTTTATCAACTCTTTTTATAAGAGTGATTGAGGTGATAAAAACACATTTTAAAACTTTTTTTTCTTGATTAAAACAATTCTAATTCTTTTGAAAGCAACTTTGAAAATTTTATCAAAGTGTGATATACAAAGATTTCTACATAAATAGAAATTTACCAATTAATTAAAAGATTTCAAAAATACCATACTTGTTTTTTTTTTAAATTTCAAAATCAGAATTCAATAAAATATTTGTTAGACCTTGTTAAATGTTTAATCTATAATCAACTTTTATTTTAAATTCAGAATTATTTAATCTTTTACTATGCTTATTATTCCAGGAAGGTAGAAAATATCTATTAAAAATGTTTGTGTTTATTTCTACTATATTTGAGCACACACACTATGCTATTATGTGTCATATAATAGTCCTGTTATAATATATTAAGACCATTATGTATCTCATGGCATACAATAACATATTAATGTGTGTGCATATATATATAAAGTTGAAAGGAAAAGTAGAAATAAACACAAAATTTTTTTTGTAGATATTTTCTATATTACACTGAAATAACAGTTAAGGATTAAATAATTTTGAATTTGAACACTTTTATTATAAATTAAACATTTAAAAAGGTCTAATTAATATTTTATTAATTCTGATTTTAAAATTAAAACAAGCATGTTTTTACATAATAATAGATATATTGATAATTATAAAATTCCACTATCTATTTTGAGTAGCAAATCTTTTTTTAATGAAAGCTTGTATAACATATTTTGATAAAATTCCGCAAAGTTGTTTTTCAAAGAATTAAGTTGAAGTGAAAAAGTCTAACTTTTTTCAATCAAGATAAGGAAAACTTATTTTTAATTACTGTATTTTTTAATCCCATCCTGACTATAAGGGTTGACAAAAAAAAATTAATAGGGAGTTTTTCATAAAGTATGAATTATCCGGAGACAACCATGAAGATATAGCTAAAGGCAAGGGGCAGTGGATCCAACTGCTGCTAGTGCAACATTGAAGTTTTGATTCACATGGAGGATAGAATCAGCTTTCTGTGTTCATTAACCTATATATAAGGTGTACTAGATCGCTGGCTTGCCTAAAGTCAATCAAATGATAATGGAAGATTACTGCAGGCCAACAGTTACTTGGATTATACTTTTCCCCAATGATGACAAGAAGCTAATCTATTGTTAAGAAGGGACTAGATTACCCAGAGAGGACATCAGCTTGCTGAAGAATTAGTTATATGTATGCTATTTTATCTATATGCAGAGAACCAGATAAACACTGTGTCATGTATATAAAGTACAGCTGGTGAGTAGTATTATATATATATATTAAGAATAATATTTTAAATCATTTCTTTAGTGAAAATGATATTTAAAATCTATAATTTAAAAATAAAACAAGGAAATAATTTTTGCTTGAATATAGACGATTTTATATTTTATATAAAAAAAATGCAATCCAAAAGTATTTCTAGACTGGAAAACAAAGGAAACTGCTAGAGTATTTTTTTAAGATATTAATAATTAATCAACAGTAACCGGTCAAAGATGTGATATTACTTTTTAAAAAAAAAAAGAAAAAAAACTTTTATTTACAATAAAAAAAGTAAGAGGCTAATTAATAGCTTTGATTTATATAATCTATATTTTTATGTATACACATATCATACATGTATATTTAGGTGAAAAATATATTTTTAATAAGTCTATTATTTTGATAAATTAAAATATGATTTAAATGTCAGTGTGCACACATTATATGTGTGAAGACAGTCATTATTTATGTATCACTAAAATGCGATAACATTTCTTTATCATTATATGACAATTTCCATATATTACAGCACATCTGTGTGCATGCGAGGTAGACACATGTTAAAATTAGCCATATTTTTTATTATATGATAATTCAAATATATTCACAAATTATTATACCATACAGCTGTATGATTATATATGTGTGCTTTATGTAAACTAATTAAAATAGTTGTAAATCACGTGATAGCTAACTGTATGTTAATCAAAATCAGAATGCCAAATTTATATTTAATGCATAATCAGCAGACCTTAATTTCATTTTAATTGTTATTAATAAATTGATATTTCATTGTTAAAATTATTCCAATGATTTTACTTAATCTTAAAATATTTAAAATATTATAAATGTTGGATTATATTTCTTGTTTACAGTAACAGTTATAGAGCTTTTGTTCTCTGAACTAGATTTGTGTGTGATGGTCTATTATATAAAAGAGATTTATATTTAGTGTTTATGGACATCTAGTTGATGATGATCCTGGATTGGTTCAAAGGGAATATCCTTTAATGTCCAGGCAATACATTTTATTTAGTTTAGTATTTATTAGAAATTAAATCTATAGTTGGCCAGTACATTAAAGGCATTAAGTGGCCAGAGCATTAATGATGATCAGCATGTTTTAGTATTCGAGCATTATTTTTTTTTGTTATTACTGTATTCTGATGGATTAGCACGTAAGTTTGTGCATCTAAATTAATGTTTAATTAATCTGCCCCAAGTTGGCGATGGCTAAATGATTAGCATGGTCTATAGTAGATCCATTTCAAATCCAATCATAAGGTTGACTGTTGATTTATTTTTATTGTTGATCATTCATGATGATGAATGTATTACTTTTGGGTAATGCTGATGAATTTATGCTTAGTTTTGTGCTCATCTCATGTTCATTCCTTTTACATTTATATTTTAAATTTTGAATCATTGACTTAGGGTTGATGATGATGAGTTCAATCACTTCAGGTTCACTCCATTAAATTTATCATTACAATATATATATATGGCTGCAGAAAGGAGTTTGCTGTTAACTGAAAGAAGACACTCTGAACTGAGCAGGGCAAATTCCTAATGTCCACTCCATACATTCTTGTCATTGCAGCTGTTATTACTATGTGATTATTCATATAATATATGAACATGGATGGGCTGCTTACCGACATACATTAGCCAGCTTAGTGAGTTTATTGTTTTTTTACCTGAGTTTAAGATCAAGAAACACCATGGTCTTTCTTCTCAGTTGCCTGATACAGCAGAATGAATGTGTTTAACAAATAAAAAATAAATCATGGCCCTTATTCCCAGGAAACCATACAGTCACCACTCAAGGCAGCGATTAGTGGCTGAAGGTGGAGAGTGCTAAGAATCTCAACTGTAAAACCAAGCAGCCATTTGATAATTTTTTATTTAAGTACTTCCAACTGCAGATTACTTCCAAGTCAAGGAAGATTGTAAGAATTGGAAAAAGAACTGTCTCATATTAAGTGGGACATTATTGGAATTTGTAAAGTTAGAAGAAAAGGTAAAGAGACAATTGATTTAAAAAGTGGACATGTACTTTACTACAAAGGCACAAATATTGGAAATACAAGTGGAATAGGATTCATTATAAATAAAAAGTGGAAGGATAATATTGTGGAAATTGATAATGTGATGGCAAAATTAGTTATTCAACCTAATAGCAGATATCAAATACAGATAGTTCAGGTTTATGCCCCAACAAGTTTTCATAATGATGAAGTAGATTTTTATATGGATGTACAAAAGGCTTTTGATCAGAGTAAACAAATAAAAGATGAAAGGGCTATAAGTAAATTTGGTTGTGATAATAGAAATAAGAGGAAATAGACTTCAGAAGTTTGCAGAAAAAGAAAAACTTTATATTATAAATTCTTTTTTTTTTTTGAGAAAAATGTTAAAGGAAAATGGACATGGAAGCATCCAAATGAAGGTATAGCAGAATTGAATTATATTTTGACTAAGAGAAAATATATATTTCAAGATTGTAATGTTCTTAATAAATTCAACACACAAAATGTTCATCGATTAGTAAGATGAATTAGATACATGTTAATACAAAACTAGAGAGACAAAAATTATTAAGAAAAACAATATTTACAGTTCATATTCATAATCTTCAGAAACATTCTAATGAATTAAAATTAGAACTTGCAAATCGTTTTTAAGTATTAATAGATTTTGAACATGACTCAGATTTGAATGAAATTAATAGGAAAATAACTGATATACTTTTAAAAATTGCAACAAAGATAGCTGGTAGAAAAAAGCAGTAATTGAAAAAATTCCTATTGAGACTAGAGAATTTATGAAGAAAAGAAGGAATATGAAGATATATAAAAATGTTGCATTAAGAAGGATTGAATATCTCAATTTTTGCAAAATGGTATGAAAATGATATAAGAAAATATAATGTGAAAACAACATTTTGGTATTGGTAGGAAACATATCTGCAATAAGAAAAAAAGATGGAACTATTACTAAAAAGAGAGATGACATCATGAAATGGGTAAAAGAGTTCTATCAAGAATTATACAGTAATAAAGAACAAGTACCACCTACATCTATTATATCTTTTGAATTGCCCAGGATTTTAAATGAAGAAGTGAAGCATGCAATTAAATTTATGAAGAGAAAAGCTCCAGGTAATAATGGAATTATAATCAATATATTAAAAGAAGCAAGTGAAGAAATGGAAAAAATGTTGGCAAAGTTATATACCACTAAACATCACATGATCACCAATCTTTATGCTTACATAAATTGTTTACATAAAGATAAAACTCTTAAGATCTAAGTGCAATGCTCTCAAATCCAAGGTTCCACACTGATAAAAGCCACAAGCTAGAAACTACCCTGGAGATATTGAATGAGTAGATACAGATTTTATGCACAAACCCTCATGCATCCATTGATTTCTCTGGCTTGCACTAAGTGATAAACTGTATGGAGACTTTAGTTTCTGTGCAAAGTTATATACCAAATGTCTAAATAATAAAAATGTACCAGATGATTGGAAGAATGTAATATTAACATTAATATTTAAAAAAGGCAATAAAGAAGATTATTAGAAATGACAGACCTCCCAGTCTTCTATCAGTTATATACAAAACTTTTATCAAGATAATTATAACTTGTCTATGGAGACATTGGATTTTAATTAACCAAAAGAACAAGTTGGACGTAATACAGTAAATCATATCAAAGTAGTGAGAGAAGTTATAGAAAGGACCAATGAATATAAGTTGCCATTATGTTTTGGATTTGTAGATTATAAAAAAGCATTTGATTCTATAAGCATTTCTTCAGTAATTAAAGCATTGGATCATCGCGGTATAGACCCAGGAAATTATCATATTGTGAAGAATATTTATAAAAATGCAATAGCAACAATAATGATGCTAGGAAGGTTAACAATGAGAAGGGTATAAGACAGAATGACTCCATATCTCCAAAACCTTTTACAGCAGTGCTGCAAGAAATATTTTGTGGATTAAAATGGGAAGCTAAAGGAGTAAAAGTAAATTATTTTAAATCATTTAGATTTTGCAGATGATGTGGTTGTTTTTAAAAATAATGTTGGAGCTTCAGAAAATGTTGCAAGACATATAAGATAAAAGTAAAAAAAGTAGGACTAAAGTAATGTTCAATGAATTTTCTCAAAAGATGAAAATAAAGATTGATTATGATGAGTTAGAAGAAGTTAAAAACTACAAATACCCTGATCAGATTATTACTGCAGATGGAAACATAATGGAAGACATTAATCATAGAATTAAATTTGGTTGAATTACTTTTAGTAGAAATAATTTAATATTAAAAGGAAATATGCCTATATGTTTGAAAAAGGTTTTCAATAAATAATAATACACAAATTAATGAAATAAATTTAAATTAAAAAAAAGAAAAGAATATTATTAAAGAAAAAGTTACACAAGTTATACAAAAGATGGTAGGATATAAAATAAACTTAATAAAATAAGGATTTTGTACAAAATAAATATATGTAGATTGAACAGTAAATTGAGACATAAACCAGAAAGAGCTAGAACAGTGTATTAAAATATAAAAATTATAAAAAAAAAAAGGTTTGATTTAATTTATTATAGAATAAACAGTTGAAAGTGGAAAAGCAGAATCAGAAGAATAAAGATATGATTGATGATAGAAATGGTGAATTATTAGTAAAAAAAAGTTGACTCGGTGAAAAGGTAAAAAAAGTAATATTTACTAAAAAAAAAAACTAATCATGTAAATAGAAAAAAAGTAAACAATAAAAATGAAAAAAAAAGTTGTAAAAGCCATAATTTTAAATGTAAATTGCTACATATGTCTATGTGAGTGAAAAAGAAGGGGGGGGGGGCAAGATAAAGGTTTTTTTTCCTTTTAAATAAATTTTTATTTTTTCAAATTTAAAGACAAATTGTGAAAAATTTAAATTTCTGTTTAGTTGAAAAAATTACATTACAAATAAAAAAAGACAAAAATTAAAAAAAAAAAAACAACTTATAATAATTAAAAAAAAAAAAAAGCTATGTAAAATTAAAATGCAAGACCGAAATTTATTTTTCTCTTTAAAGTTAAGGAATAAAATGAGGGAAGAAAATGTTAACTCAGTACGTTAATTCATAAATTGGTTTTTATTAATATTTTTTCGCATTTAAGCTTATTTATTTTTTATTTCAAGCATTGATTAAGTGTATTTTATATCTATATACAAAAATAAATATAGCAGTATCATTTTTGCAATGGTAATGATTTACTGTTATTAACATTATTTTTGAGAATTTGATTCCCATTGTTCACTAATTCCTCTTTATGCAATTATTGTGAAACCAATCAAATGTGAAAAATGCCTGTATGTAAAGCAAGGAAATTATGAAAGATGTGGGTCAAGCGTTGGTAGTCGAGAGGTCAGCGCAGCTGCCTTGCAGACAGTTGTTGCGGGTTGCTTCCCGGCCAATGCTTTGACATATGAAAAGAAAAAAAAGACTTTTGAAGATAAGATGAAAAACAGAAGTCAATAAATATTATTAATGAGGAAATAGCTAGGACTTTTTGAAAAGTACAACAAGAGCCAGAAAGGCTTGGAAAAGATGGACTTGTTGATATATCAGATTTGCTATTTGCCCAATAACTAATGATGATAAAAGAAGTCTGATGCTTATAAAACAGTCCTATTAATTATTCTGAAGGGCCTATTTATTATCTACTGCTTCACTCTAATCTTTAATATATTGAAAATTTCATCATTAGCTTATTCTTCCAAAGTAGCAATGGTCATTGTTTCAATCTCGAAACTTCCAATTAAAATTAATTACTTAGTTATTTTAGGCTTATTTTTATCACTTGCTTTTCTTTATTTTTACTTTAATAGTGTTCATATAAGTACAATAAAAATAATACTTAATCATATTTGAATTTTTATGCCACCACAATCTTGTAATAGTTACAATGGTGCTATAGGCATAATTTTAACTTTTATTTATAATTAAATAATAAACCCTTTGATTCCTCTTGGAGGCCTTAAAGGAACCGAGAAGGGCAAATTCCTAATGTCCACTCCATACGTTCTTGTCGTTGCAGCTGTTATTACTATACGTTTATTCATATAGTATACGAACATGGATGGGCTGCTCACCAACACGCATTAGCCAGCGTGGTGAGTTTATTGGCTTTTTACCTCTGAGTTTAAGATCAAGAAACACCATGGTCTTTCTTCTCAGTGCCTGATAAGGCAGAATGAATGTTTGTGTAAATGATAAAGATTTTTCCCAATTATACAATTATGACAGACAAAAATAAAGCATGGCCCTTAATCCCAGGAGGCTGTAAAGTCACCAACCAAGGCAGCGGTTGGTGGCCGAAGGCGGAGGGTGCTAAGAATATCCTGGAGGCGGACCCAGGCTGCCATTTGATGACGACTTTTTATTTAGGTACTTACAACTGCAGATCACTTTCAAGTGAAGGAAGATTGCAAGAATTAGAAGAAGAACTCTCTTATATTAAATGGGATATTATTGGACTTTGTGAAGTTAGAAGAAAAGGTGAAGAGACAATTGATTTAAAAAGTGGACATATGCTCTATTATAAAGGCACAAATATTGGAAATACAAGTGGAGTAGGATTCATTATAAATAAAAAGTGGAAGAACAATATTGTGGAGATTGATGGTGTATCAGACAGAGTGGCAAGATTAGTTATACAACTTAATAGCAGATATCAAATGCAGATAATTCAGGTTTATGCCCCAACAAATTCTCACAGTGATGAAGTAGTAGAAGATTTTTATATGGATGTACAAAAGGCTTTTGATCAGAGTAAACAACATTTTAAAATTGTTATGGGAGATTTTAATGCTAGAATTGGTAAACAAATGAAAGATGAAAGTGTTGTAGGTAATTTTGGTTACGGTAATAGAAATGAGAGAGGACATAGACTTGTGGAGTTTGCAGAGAAGGAAAAACTTTATATTATGAATTCTTTTTTTGAGAAAAATGTTAGAAGGAAATGGACATGGAAGCATCCAAATGAAGGTACAGCAGAATTGGATTATATTTTGACTAACAGGAAATACATATTTCAAGATTGTAATGTTCTTAATAAATTTAATACAGGAAGTGATCATCGATTAGTAAGGGGTAAGATACATGTTAATGTAAAACTAGAGAGACAAAAATTATTAAGAAAAACTATATTTACAGTTGATATTCCTAATCTTCAGAAACATTCTAATGAATTTAAATTAGAACTTACAAATCGGTTTCAAGTATTAGTAGATTTTGAACATGATTCAGATTTGAATGAAATTAATATGAAAATAACTGATACACTTTTAAAAACTGCAACAAAGATAGCTGGTAGAAAAAAGCAGCAATTGACTAATAAAATTTCTACTGAGACTAGAGAACTTATGAAGAAAAGAAGGAATATGAAGATATGCAAGAATGATGCATTAAAAAGAATTGAATATCTCGAATTTTGTAAAATGGTGCGGAAAAGAGTTGAAAATGATATAAGAAAGTATAACTGTGAACTAGCAAGAAAAGCTGTAGAAGAAAATAAAAGTTTTAAGAATGTAAAACAACATGTTGGTATTGGTAGGAAATTTATATCTGCAATAAGGAAAAAAGATGGAATTATTGCTAAAAAGAGGGATGACATTATGAAATTGGTAGAAGATTTTTATCAAGAATTATATAGTAATAAAGAACAAGTACCTCCTATATCTATTACATCTTCCGAATTGCCCAGAATTTTAAATGAAGAAGTGAGAAATGCAATTAAATGTATGAAAAAAGGAAAGGCTCCAGGTAATGATGGAATTATAATTGATATATTAAAAGAAGCAGGTGAAGAAACAGAAAAAATATTAGCAAAGTTATATTCCAAATGTCTAAATGATAAAGATGTACCGGATGATTGGAAGAATGCAGTAATAATATTAATATTTAAAAAAGGTGATAAAGAAGATATTAGAAATTACAGACCTATCAGCCTTTTATCAGTTTTATATAAAATTTTTACCAAGATAATTACAACTCGTCTACAGAGAACCTTGGATTTTCACCAACCAAGAGAACAAGCTGGATTTAAAAGTGGTTTTAGTACAGTAGATCATATTCAAGTATTGAGAGAAGTTATAGAAAGGACAAATGAATATGAGTTGTCATTATGTTTTGGATTTGTAGATTATGAAAAGGCATTTGATTCTATAAACATTTCTTCAGTGATTAAAGCATTGGATCATCAAGGTATAGATCCAGGATATTGTCATATTTTAAAGAATATTTATAAAAATGCAACAGCAACAATTAGATTACATAATGATACTGGGAAAGTCAACATTGAGAAAGGTGTAAGACAAGGTGACTCCATATCTCCAAAACTTTTTACAGCAGTGCTGCAAGAAGTATTTTGTGGATTAAAATGGGAAACTAAAGGAGTGAAAGTAAATGGAGATTATTTAAATCATTTAGATTTCGCAGATGATGTAGTTGTTTTTGCAAATAATGCTTCCGAGCTGCAGGAAATGTTGCAGGAGTTATCAGATGAAAGTAGGACTAAAGATAAATGTTAAAAAGACTAAAGTAATGTTTAGTCGATTTGCTCAAAATATGAAAATAAAGATTGATTATGATGAATTAGAAGAAGTTAAGAGTTACAAATACCTTGGTCAGATTATTAATACAGATGGAAACATAATAGAGGAAATTAATCACAGAATTAAACTTGGTTGGAGTGCTTTTGGTAGAAATAACTTGATATTAAAAGGAAATATGCCTATGTGTTTGAAAAGAAAGGTTTTTAACAAATGTGTTTTACCAGTTCTTACTTATGGATCTGAGACTTGGACACTTAATAGAAGATCAATACAGAGACTTCAGACCACTCAAAGAAGTATGGAGAGATGTATGTTGGGAGTAACAAGAAGAGATCGAAAACGCAATGTATGGGTAAGAGAACAAACAGATGTTACAGACCTCATTGAAAAAATTAAAAGATTGAAGTGGAGTTGGGCTGGACATATTGCTAGAAGAGATGATAATAGATGGACAATTGAAATTTTAAACTGGATTCCAAGAGATTGTAAAAGACCCAGAAGGAGACCACATGTAAGATGGATGGATGAAATAAGAAAATGTGTAGGGGTGATGTGGAGAAGAGAAGCTAAAGATCGGAGAGACCTTCATTCTGCAGTGGATTGATAATGGTTGATAATGATGATGAATAAAAAGATGCATTCAAAGTGTTCTTTATATATTTATAAAAGTTATCTGCTCTAGTAAATTAGTACTATTGAAGTAATATATTCTAAGTAATTTTATTCTAATCATTAACAAGTAACTGATTCAAATGTTTAACTGTATTATAGTTTATAAGTGTAATCTAGTGATTTAGATAAGAAACTTCATTTCACAAAAGTGTATATCACTGACAATAAAATGTTTTTTGTAGATTTTTTATTCTATTATTAATTGACTCTTTAATAATACAAATTCTATTTTTCCTCTGAATCTATTTACTTACTCATTTTCAATATTTAAAAAAAAAAAGAAAATTACTGCCCACACTGGCTCTTATATTTCTAATTTATGTTTGTAGATATTGGTAAAGCCTTCATATTGATGGATATTATATCATTCATAATAACAATAGCATTAGTAAAAATTACATAAGATTAGACTCTTGGGTCATCTTGGATTTGTATATGTTTGTATACATTTGCTATTAATATAAACATACACAGCTAATTGCCTAAATGTTACTTTTACCTTTTTTAATAATGATGGGCAATTAGGATTATTTGGACAAATAGCAGGTGCATAACCACAATCTTGCTCATGTTGCCTATAAAAATAAAAATAAATGCAAAATTTTGTTTACAAAATAGACAATATTACTTTCATAAAAATAGTTTCATTTTATTTCAAACATTATATGCAAGCACAAACACATAATATTAATAAATCCAATAAGAATACATGAAGCATATATTAGTTTTCTCTAGTGCAAATTCAATTTTTTTATATCCTTAACTACTTCCAAATATAAAATAAGCAGATTGAATTCTTATACTACATATGTTTCAAATAAAAACTAATGTCTTTAGGTATGGTAGAAATCTAAATACTTGTTTACGTGAGAATAGTATCCAGAACTTTACACACAACTAGCTTCATGCAATATATGTTATTTTTAAATTGCAAATATGTTAATATAATTGCCATTTTAAATATATTTAAATCAGTAGTAAAATATTTTAATTATTTAGCAAATTAATTTTTTTATTTAAGACTGCTCAACTATTAACAAAATATGAATCAATCTGTAAAGTTTCTGACCAGAAAATAAATTCACTAGTCTTTATTAAATTATTCAATTCTGCCCCTATAGTCATAGATTTGACAGTCATTAATTACATGGTTCATGATCCAGAATGACTGCATCTACATTAATCAATGACTTTTAAAACACATTTAAAATGCACATAAGCCCAATAATCATGTTTTGTCCTAAATCTGTTAATGAGATTCCAGAAACATTTAAGATTTAATCCAACTGGTTTTAGAGTCGAACCAGGAAAAAGAAATTTATTTGGAATCTAATAAGAAAACCATTTTTATACCCTAAATCTTTAGTTGTAGATTCTTCATTGAGCATTCAGAAAGAGATTCTTGTTTTAAAATGAATTTTAGATGGCAAAATTATATCTAGAATTATTAGCAAAACACTTTTTATACATTTTTTGTAAAATAATTTCTGTGAAAGAACAAGAAACCACAGTAAAGGAGAAGACTTATATTTCTCATAGGAATACTTAATTGAATATTCAGTGGGTACTTTTCTACAAGCAGGAGCACAGTATTTACCAGTAGAATGTTAGTGCTAATAAAGCTGCCCATAAAATACTTATATCACAATGCTAAGCAGTGTCAAACAGCTTTCCAAGAAGATTATTTTTAGAAATTGTTTTAGATCTAACATTAAATAAATAAGGAAAATAATTTATTTAAGCAATAGTCCAAGATTACTCTAAATAATACAATTAGTAAGATTATGTTTAAAATCTCTTGTTGCAAAAGATTACATTTAAACTATGAAATGCCCTCTTGTTGAATGAAAAGTTATGAATATTGTCTTTGTTGGATTAAAAAATAAGACCCTAACTTTGAAATAGATTTTCAAACTTTTCACATATTTATTTAAGACTTTTCTATTTTGGAAAGGATCTCTTTTGTCAAAACAAACAAAGTCATCAGTGTAAATAAATTTTTTGTTGGAAGATTACTGTAAACAGAAACTGTACTTGTTCTATAAAATTTTGTATATATCATGATTATTTTTTCATTGGAGACCATTTGATCAAGCAAATTAATAATCTTCCTGCGAATTTTAGAGACTTTTTAAAAAAAAACATTTTTCGAAAAGATTCATAAGCTGAAATTAGATAAATAAAAATAGCAACAGATATTTAATCAATGTAAGTTGTTAAAATGACCTTGTTCACTAAAGTTTTTTCCTAGCTTAAATCAAACCTACTCTGTAAGTAGATTGCTCTTTCTAGGGAACACATAATAATGATATTGGGTGATAATTTTTTGAATCATTTTAATTTTTGCTTTAATGCTAATTTTTTTTGTAATATTTTTTAAATTAATAACGTTCCCATCCATACTTTTGCTTTGAATTATAATTTTTTTAAAAATTCTGGAAGTATGCTATCTGCTCCTGGGGCCTTTCCTGATTAAGACAATCAAGAGCTGGTTCAAATTTATCAATATCTAATATCTATAGATTTTATTACATTGATATTAAAGGAACATAGCAAAAGAAAAGCTAAAAGTATTGCTCTAATGATGTTTTTTCTCATTCTATTAATCTTGGATTTAAAAGTTTTACTTATTTTCAAGTTTAAATAAAAGCAATCGGATCTTTTGACTAGATGTTATCAAGTTTTGTTTTCTATAATATCTCTCCACTTTTTTTTCCCAGCATCATTAAGTGATTTTATAAATTTTTCTGAATCTTTGGTAAGCAAATACAAACAATAAAGCACTGCTGACTTTGTTCCAAGATGGAATTAACTTTTAATAGCTTCAAAAAAGACCTTTTGTTATGAGTTTGTTAAACCTATCATAGCAAGAAGAAAATGGATGAATTCTATTAATGTTCTGCTCATGATTTCCAGTATATTGTCTACTATTATTATTAGTTTGTTAAATCTATCACACTAAAAGGAGAATTGAAAGGATTCTATTAATTAATATTTTGCTTAAGATGTTCAATATATTGATTCACTTAACTTTTCTTACATTCTATTTGGTAATACAATAACTTTTAACTATAAAAATGTGAATTTTTAGAACGATTAGATTTTGTTTATGATGGAATGGAGAAAATGATTCAATATCAATAATAGGTCAACAGGTAATAGTGAATCATTTTTATTGAAACAAAATATAAATCAATGGTTTTCTGTTTCCAATTTGTCTGAATGGAAAGTTACTCATTGCTTGGTATTGTAAGAAAGTATAGGGGTTTTAATCCATCTATTCTACTAGTTGACAATCTTCTTGAATATCCTCAAAACACAAGATCCATGGATTGTAGTTCCAGATCTGACATGTCCAACCCTCAAACTTTTTACGAAATCCTGAATAAATAGCATTCAATATTTTATTTCATGCTGCTTTATGATTATTTATATATATAATACCAGTCCATACTCCCTGCGAAATTCTTTTCCTAATCTTGCAATGAGCATGAAGTGACCAAGATTCACCAGGTAAAGAAATGGATATCAATCTAGCCGATTGTCTGTACTCATATATATTGGTACTTCCAGCTAAATTGATAGAAAGAGTGGATTGACAGGACTCTTCCAGTTAAAAACACCCTTTAGTTGATATCTTATTTGAATGCCCGAATATT
The DNA here is from genome assembly GCA_028023455.1 of Epiperipatus broadwayi. NCBI lineage: Eukaryota > Metazoa > Onychophora > Udeonychophora > Euonychophora > Peripatidae > Epiperipatus > Epiperipatus broadwayi. The sequence goes on from JAQFVV010006218.1 coordinate 4,746,465, forward strand.
TAGAACAATGGCAAGTACACACCTTTGAAAAATCTATTTACAAAATAGACTTGTGCGCACCACTTCTAGAAAAGAATCAAAAAAATGAATTTTTCACCCCCCCTAGAAGGATGTGCAATACCATATGTTCAGCGGAGCATAAGAATAAGATTTAACACCCCGGTAGAGCGATATCCCTTTGTGGCTAGCTCAGTCACTCTACAATCTAGGGTCTTCAAATGTATAAGTTAAATGATTATTACCGGTATGTGGTTGATAAGGAAAGAATACATTTTGATCAATATAAATAATAATATGAAAATGAAACAAGTTTAATATTATGATTAAATATTTATTTAATCCCAAATACCCACCACCGTTTCATACTAATGATGATATAATAAAATACTAAATAATTAATTATCCCAAACCATATATATTCGAGGCGTTGAAATAGATAAAATACAATTTTAAATAAGAAAAATAATACATCCCTAAAGCTATTTACAATGTTTATAAATAATGGAAGTGGTCTGAGCTCTTTTTTACCCAATAGAAATAAATTTTACTTTGTGTGATTTGATATACAGATATGAGATTTTCAGTCATACAGGCATACACTTTTACTGATAACTTTAAAACCTTTTTATTGATAGCAAATAATAAAAAAAGGACAACTAGGCATACGTATATTTGCAATATGAGATATTTCACTAATTTCATACTTTTCAACAAGTCAACAAGGTTGCATTGGCTCAGATACTATATCGTACTCACCATAAGGTACTGTATCTATTTCCCTCTTACTATAAATTCCTGTACATGTATATATGCGCATCACAATTATACACTTACTATTACTTTAATTATAAAGTTATTAGAGTACTTGCTTACAGGGAATCTATAATAGATCAATCCCTTCTTGCACTCATCATAAGGTGCAGCAGTAACAAAAAAAATAACTTAAAAAGGATATATGGTTAAATACCTTTTTAGATATTCAGCATGAGATATCGTATTTACCGAATATTATAAGCGTATGTACGCATATACATACATGTATATCCATATATGATGAATTCCTGGAGTAACAACAAGAGGAAAATGAATAGCAACAAAAAAAAAAAGAATCTCATTGCAATCTTTGTTGAAAATACTAGAATTTGAAATAGAAAAATTGACCCAAAGGATTTAAGTAAAAGCTTTATCATTTATGCCCGTAATAACCGCAAATTCATATACATATGCGAGAGACTCTCTCTTTTTTTAAATGATTAATAATAACAAAAAATAATATATCTAATCGGAAATAACAAAGTTAATTATTTCAATATTAATAAACATCTTAAAATAAACTTATATCTGCGTCTTCATTCTTCTCCTCTGGGCTCTTGAGTGGGCTTCAAGTTAACTGGCTGTGTGGTGAAGATTTCATCCATTTAGCAAGGCGGCATTTGTCATCATCATGGGCGGCTGGAAACGGCGTGGTCATATCTTGGCGGCTTGGGACAGAGAAAGGGCGGTGCACCGGCTGGTTGTCTACCCCACAGTCATTTCACTGGACTCTCTGGTAGATTGCTCCATATTTTCCTCTGTTTGTATATGATAATAAATTTTTATTAAATGTTCATTTGCTATTTGACTGGTTCATTAAATCTTTAAGAAATCATTAGTTCTTAAAAGAACTGTATAATGGATTTCTTAGAAAATGTCAGCAGTAGTCCTGTTCATAAATTAATCTCTAAGTAGCTGGTTGCTTGGAGAATTCTGGAGTCAAAAAAGTGAATGACTTGCCCAGAACGACAGCCAAAAAAAGAATGAATCCCACAGCACTATCAATCCCACTAATAAGAACCAATTCAGATATCCCTCTGAGAAGAATGAATCAGCCAATCCTTTTAATTTAGCTTATCACTTAGATTGCAAACATTCCTTTATATTTTTCCGATTAAATTCTACATTTTAAGTTTGACATCCATCTTGAATAACTCAGACCATTTGCTTACAAAATCAATTCAAAAGAATTTTTTTTAAAGAGATAACAGCTTAATTATAGCATTATCAAACCTTTTGTTTTTGATCATATTTTTGCAAAAGCAATTAACATTACTTGCTTATGGAATAAAATTACAATCTTGAGAAAAGTAATTAAAAAAAATATACAAGTATGTTGGAAAATAAAAAAAAAACAAATACATATAATGACATATCATAAAAAATATACAAAAAGGAAAAACAAAAATAAAAAAATACATGAGTTTATTATACGTGTACAATATTTAAATTTGTGTGTGTGGGTATTCTACTGCTCAGACCGAACCTCCATTATTAATCTAGCACATTTTCATATTTGTTGTGCTTAATACAGACTTTGTGCAAGGCCATTTGATAATGCCTGGCACACTACCCCCCTCTCCAATGAGACTTTTAAATGGATATGACCATTTAAAGTCTTAAGTTCTTATTTACATAGATATTAAGTATATGTTTACTAGTTATATTTTTACTAATTTTTGTATTTTTCTTTTGAAACTCTACAAAGCACGATGTCCAACGGTGACAGTGTGACACTTCCTCCCCCATAACATCGATATACTAAGCCAAAACTGCATCAGCATCCCAATCACCAGGGTCAGAGATAAAAGAAGACAAACAGATGGGCAACATGAAGATATCTATCCTTTCTAGAACTCTGTGGCCAGCCAAGCAAAGTCGAACAAAACACGAAAAATTCTAACAGAATAATGTACCAAACTTCGTGGGTGCATCCATGCTCAATAACTTTTGAAGGCTGACAGGATATTTTGCAACCACAGACGAAGGGCTTTGAGTAAGAGTTGAAGTTAATGCTCCTCTGCTTTCTATAAGAGACTTATGAGTACGTTTGCATTACCCCAACTGAGTCCCAGAGAATATTTTCTCTGCTAAAAGAATTGCTCGCATTTTTGCATGGTGAAGTGTTCCTTCACCTGAAGCCACAGAGACTCCAGATCACACAGACATCTCCAGCCAACCCCTGCACATCCCCCATCTCCAGAGCCCGAGTTCAAAAAATGCCAATACGAATCACCCATACACACAATGCCTGAGAGACAAAAGTTCACAAGAAACCTATAAACATCTAACTACAAATACTCTTAAATTATGTGATCTGATTAATTCTCATCTTTACTACACCCTGGCCTTGGTGAGGGTGGTCTGAACTGTTTTTCTTTCCAATATTTCTTTCTTTGATTGTAACCATTGTTTTCTGTTTGGTGAGGGCACCTTTCTATGCTGTTATTTCTCAGTATGGCCTTTCTATGCCAATGATTTTGTTTTTGCCTATCTTTGTTCCCTTCTATCTCTCTTTGGTCATCTCTACTGCACTTAATACTTCCGCCATTTGTTGCACTGTATTCATATTTGCGGTAAGTAACATTAGTTCAATCCCAAGTGTCAGATTACGACGGATTATTCTGACAATTTGCCCCTCTGATATGTGACATGCGTTTAATGTCCGAAGTGTTGCCACCCTTCTGAAAAATTGCAAGTAATTTTCACCATTATTCTCATTATGTTTTTCCTGCATGGCTTGGTATAGAATCATCTCTTGATGCTGTTCATTCCAAAAACTTTTTAATAATTCCTTTTTATATTCCTCAAATGTTACTGGATAGTGGAACAAGGATTCCCACCATGCTTGAGCATCGCCATGGAGATGACTGCAGGCAATTGCCAGTTTACTAAAGTCATTGATTTGGTTTACCTGGAAATATTTTTCCAAGCTTTTAATGTGCTCCATAGGAGCTTCACCTGTTTGTCCTTCAAATATTTTTATTTTTAGGAATTGGTTTATATTGCACAGGTAAAGTTGTCCCTTTTCTTTTTCATGCATCTCATTTTTAATGCTATGATCTTCAGTTATTTCAGCATCCTCTCCTTTTTTCTTGACTTGATCCTGAACATATTCATGCTCTGCTTCAGTCATGTGCTGACTCATTTCTGTTTTTTCCAGCCTATTGCTGTTGCCTTGTTCCAGATTATTTCCGTTTTTCATGCTTTGAAATCTTGTTTCGATTTCATTTTCTAGTTCACGTTTGACATCATCTATTCTTTGATTTATATATGTTGTATTTTCTGATAGTTGTTGCCTCAATTCATTTATTTCCTGTGGTATTCTGGCTATTTCTTGTTTTACAGTCCATAAAATTTCTTCCATCATGGTCCACCTGCGTTCGTTTTCTGCTTCAAGTTTTTTGTTTCTTTGTTGATCATTTTCTTTTTGCTCACAGTGAGTCTTTTCCTCTGGTTCTTCGTTAACCGAGGTGTTTGTATTACTTACTGGCGGTTGATCCATTTTTCTTGGTTTGGATCTTGTCCACATTAAAAGCACAGTATAAATATTCTTTATTTAGGAGTTACGAAATACCTATATCTATTTATATTTGGTATATATAGTTTTTAGTTACTGATCAGTTAAATACAGAATCGGTAATAGCGGATATTTTTAAATTATTTCTTAACTATTTGTCTTATTTTAAATACGCAGTACACCCCGCACCTAACTCTGCCTTATTCCAATCGCCAATTATTTGTTTTTTCTATGCCCTGTTCCAGTTATTGTGCCCATTTTACGCCGTTATCCAACACTCTATTTTATTTTACTTCCTTTTTTTTTCTTTTTTTTTTTTTTTAAAAAAAAAAAATCTTCCAGTATAAGTTATTTTAAATCGTTTACGAAATTTTAATTCATAAGCCAGTATTTAACACTGTTTTATTTTGCTTTTTTACAAACAGAAAGACCAACAGATTTAACTATAAGTTACTTTAAAATCAATTATTAGTTATTTTAAATCATTACGAAACTTTTGATAACCCGGTTTTATACCTCTATCTAAATGTCTATTTTCTCTCTTTTTAAAACAAAAACAATAAACTCAATTGTAAGTTATTTTAAAATATTACGCTATAATAAATTATTACTTTTATTTGTAATAACCTCCGACCATTTATATACGCATATATACAGCATGTGACCTACTCCCCCACTCATTCGTTTAATAATTTTTATATATACTTTATTACTATTTTAATTGCATATGTTGACGACAGTTTTTATTCAGTTTAAATGGCAACTTTACTTATCCAATAAAATGAAAATGTTAGCGACTCGGTTTAAAGTGAAAATTGTTAAGCAATTATTAAGATAAAGGAATCTGTACTCTATATAACAAAATATCAAACGTCAATATATTACATGTATACTTACTTAAAATAACTTTTTTTTTATCTATTTTACTTATACAATATATTTATAGAATACTGTGTGAACATTTGATTTATTGCTAACAATTTGAATCATAAATATATATTAAATATCTGTCGCAACAAAGAATAACACTATCATTTTGGATCTGCAGATTACTGAGTAAAATATTTTAAATGATTTAAGAATAACTTAAAAAAAATATATATACATATAGCAAACTAAGCGTGTTCATTTGTACGGCCTATTAATTACACTATATATCTAAAAAGAAAAAACAACTAACGATCGAATTTTATATAACTTCTTTTATGTATATATAGTCAACATTTAATTTAGTTTTTCCTTACACCTACATTAAGTTTATATATACATACGGCACATAATATATTTTTACCGTAATTTTCACATTTATATAATTTAACTTGTTCTTTCCTTAATCGTACCATTTTTACATTTAAACCACGTGTGGCGCCAGTTTTATTATACCAGTCCACACTCCCTGCGAAATTCTTTTCCTAATCTTTCACTGAGCATGAAGTGACCAAGATTCACCAAGTTGACCAAGATTCACCAAGTAAAGAAATGGATATCAATCTAGCCGATTGTCTGTACTCATGTATATTGGTACTTCCAGCTAAATTGATAAAAAGAGTGGCTTGACAGGACTCTTCCAGTTAAAAACACCCTTTAGTTGATATCTTATTTGAATGCCCGAATATTTAGAACAATGGCAAGTACACACCTTTGAAAAATCTATTTACAAAATAGACTTTTGCGCGCCACTTCTAGAAAAGAATCAAAAAAATGAATTTTTCACCCCCCTAGAAGGATGTGCAATACCATATGTTCAGCGGAGCATAAGAATAAGATTTAACACCCCGGTAGAGCGATATCCCTTTGTGGCTAGCTCAGTCACTCTACGATCTAGGGTCTTCAAATGGGTAAGTTAAATGATTATTACCGGTACGTGGTTGATAAGGAAAGAATACATTTTGATCAATATAAATAATAATATGAAAACGAAACAAGTTTAATATTATGATTAAATATTTATTTAATCCCAAATACCCACCACCGTTTCATACTAATGATGATATAATAAAATACTAAATAATTAATTATCCCAAACCATATATATTCGAGGCGTTGAAATAGATAAAATACAATTTTAAATAAGAAAAATAATACATCCCTAAAGCTATTTACAATGTTTATAAGTAATGGAAGTGGTCTGAGCTCTTTTTACCCAATAGAAATAAATTTTACTTTGTGTGATTTGATATACAGATATGAGATTTTCGGTCATACAGGCATACGCTTTTACTGATAACTTTAAAACCTCTTTATTGATAGCAAATAATAAAAAAAGGACAACTAGGCATACGTATATTTGCAATATGAGATATTTCACTAATTTCATACTTTTCAACAAGTCAACAAGGTTGCATTGGCTCAGATACTATATCGTACTCACCATAAGGTACTGTATCTATTTCCCTCTCGCTATAGATAAATTCCTGTACATGTATATACGCGCATCACAATTATACACACTATTACTTTAAATATAAAGTTATTAGAGTACTTGCTTACAGGGAATCTATAATAGATCAAACCCTTCTTGCACTCATCATAAGGTGCAGCAGTAACAAAAAAAATAACTTAAAAAAGATATACGGTTAAATACCTTTTTAGATATTCAGCATGAGATATCGTATTTACCGAATATTATAAGCGTATGTACGCATATACATACATGTATATCCATATATGACGAATTCCAGGAGTAACAACAAGAGGAAAATGAATAGCAACAACAACAAAAAAGAATCTCATTACAATCTTTGTTGAAAATACTAGAATTTGAAATAGAAAAATTGACTCAAAGGATTTAAGTAAAAGCTTTATCATTTATGCCCATAATAACCGCAAATTAATATACATATGCGAGAGACTCTCTCTCTCTTTTTTTAAATGATTAATAATAATAACAAAAAATAATATATCTAATCGGAAATAACAAAGTTAATTATTTCAATATTAATAAATATCTTAAAATAAACATATATCTGCGTCTTCATTCTTCTCCTCTGGGCTCTTGAATGGGCTTCAAGTTAACTGGCTGTGTGGTGAAGATTTCATCCATTTAGCAAGGTGGCATTTGTCATCATCATGGGCGGTTGGAATTGGCGTGGTCACATCTTGGCGGCTTGGGACAGAGAAAGGACGGTGCACCGGCTGGTTGTCTACCCCACGGTCATTTCACTGGACTCTCTGGTAGATTGCTCCATATTTTCCTCTGTTTGTATATGATAATAAATTTTTATTAAATGTTCATTTGCTATTTGACTGGTTCATTAAATCTTTAAGAAATCATTAGTTCTTAAAAGAACTGTATAATGGATTTCTTAAAAAATGTCAGCAGTAGTCCTGTTCATAAATTAATCTCTAAGTAGCTGGTTGCTTGGAGAATTCTGGAGCCAAAAAAGTGAATGACTTGCCCAGAACGACTGCCAAAGAAAGAATGAATCCCACAGCACTATCAATCCCACTAATAAGAACCAATTCAGATATCCCTCTGAGAAGAATGAATCAGCCAATCCTTTTAATTTAGCTTATCACTTAGATTGCAAACATTCCTTTATATTTTTCCGATTAAATTCTACATTTTAAGTTTGACATCCATCTTGAATAACCCAGACCACTTGCTTACAAAATCAATTCAAAAGAATTTTTTTTAAAGAGATAACAGTTTAATTATAGCATTATCAAACCTTTTGCTTTTGATCAGATTTTTGCAAAAGCAATTAACATTACTTGCTTATGGAATAAAATTACAATCTTTAGAAAAGTAATTAAAAAAAATATACAAGTATATTGGAAAATAAAAAAAAACAAATACATATAATGACATATCGTAAAAAATATACAAAAAGGAAAAACAAAAATAAAAAAATACATGAGTTTATTATATGTGTACAATATTTAAATTTGTGTGTGTGGGTATTCTACTGCTCAGACCAAACCTCCATTATTAATCTAGCACATTTTTATATTTGTTGTGCTTAATACAGACTTCGTGCAAGGCCATTTGATAATGCCTGGCACAATATATATATAGAATCATTAACATTTATTTGTAATAAAGGTATGGCTATTCCAATTCCAGGAAAAAAAAAAAAAAAAACCCAAAAAGTTAAAAAATTTTGTTATCTTCATGCAAACTAATATAATACACAAATATATGATAAGCTCTTTCCTAGATATATTTCTTGATATTCTTTAATGCTGTCTTTTAAGCTCCTTTTGCATGAAATATAGTTACTACATTTTCCAAATAAAAGCAATTGATAATGAATTTCTTTAACAATGACATAACTATTATTACACAAATTGCTTTTATGAAAACTATGTTGTTCACCACAAATTTTTTTTTTTTTTAAATCTACTACTCTTCACCATTTCATCTATCCAATCTAATGAAAAATATGTTTTCAAATGTAAATTGATTGTAAATGCATCTAGCTTACAAGAACATACCAACTAGTGTTATCCATCTTGCTATAAAATTTTCAAAATATTGTGTAGCATCCTTAAATGAAATTTTTCCAGTGACTTTAAATTATATCAATAAAATGTCTATGTTGCTCTTCTATACAATAAAAATTTAGCAAACAAAAATTTCTACTGAGATAGTTCAAATGAAATAACATTCATCACTTGGATATATTATTTTAATAAAACATTAACAAACCTATTAATACAAACTGGCTTTATCTTCATATTTTAGATCTTCCTTCTATATTTAAAAACTTCCAATTCTCATACTAGTTTTGAGAATAGGTTCTTACATTTTAAAATGCAATATTTAAACAAATATAATCATACTTTATAATGACAAACAAGGATTTCACTCAAGTAAATGGTGCATAATGACAATGCTTGATTTGTGTTTTGTTTCAAATAAAAATGACTCATCACTGCCTGCTGATCTACTAATAATGGATTATTTTCATCACAAATAACATAAATCAAGTCTTCTTATTCTTAGAATTTACATTCCTATAATTGAAAGCCATCCAGCTCCAAGATGAAATATTAAAGAAAGTTGACTGACCTGGATAATTTGAAAGGTATATTAATAGAATCTCATCCATTCTTTCTTGCTGTGACAGATTTAATAAAAGCATAACAAAAGCTGGCATAGTACATATCCTTAGAGGATAATAGCAGAATCAGCAGATCTTTTTTTATACATAATATTTCCCTACCATATATCCAGATATGGCTAATATATTTATAATAACTTTTGATAATACTGGAAAAGAAAAACAGAGAAAGAGACATAAAAAAAACTTTATAAAATCTAATTGAAAAGACTGACTACTTTTATGTACCCTTGCTGAATATAGAAACTCTTTTAGATCTATCAGACATTGTCAATTCTATCCACTAGATTTCTAAACCTAAGATTGAGGAAATAAAAAACAAACAAAGATTAGAATTCCTATCTTCTATGAAATATTTTTTCTCTAATCTCAATCTAATAAAAACAATATATATTAATCAATTTGAATTTACTCTTGACTGTCTTAAATCAGGAAAAATCCCAGGAACAGATTGTATACTTTCAGAATTTTTGAAAAATTAAAAATCTTAAGTCAAAGAATAGTTGATAAACTAAATAACATTATCATCTATAAACTATTCCAAATATCTGATATTATAATTTTAAAATCTACAATGATCCAAAAAAATATTACTCAAATACCATTTTTACACGCTGAAAGAACAATCTTAATCAAGAATCATGCCTGCATAATTCTATTATTAGTAAAGTGAGAGACTTCAGAGTTCAAGGTCCAACTCTGTCACTTATGATAGTTGAATTTCTTATGAAGTCCTAAGCAATAAACCATATGATTATTTTGTTTTATGTCAATAGCTGAAAACAAATTATTTTAATACAAGCAGGATTAAATCATGACAAAGCTATATAAACAAGTCTTATTTTTAACAATTAACATTGAGAAGTAGTAATTAATTTATATAGCGCACAGAAAGCTTATGTAAATAGTTTGAACAGGCACTAACCTGTATTCAATGCACTTTAAAATTCGCAATAACCAAGCATATTTTGCTGATAAAGGAATCTTCCAAACCACGACACAAGATAGCGATTTTTATAAAGACAAGAACAACCGTCTTGTCTTTAACCTAAATGTCCATTTATATAGGCAAATCTGAAGCATCTTGATTTGGAAGCGTGAAGTAGTTGTTTTCGTAATATTAACTCGCTGTAAATCACAAAATTTCACGTAAGTTAATTTGTAAAGGAAATAATGGATTTAAACAGTGGGGAAAACAACTACTTCATGCTTCCAAATCAAGATGCTTCAGATTCGCCTACATAAGTGGACATTTAGGTTAAAGACAAGATGGCCGTTCTTGTCTTTATAAAAATCGCTATTTTATGACGTGGTTTGGAAGATCCCTCTATCGGCAAAATATGCTTGATTATTGCGAATTTTACAGGTTAGTGCCTGTTCAGACTATTAACAATTAACATTGAAAAAATCATTCAAAATAGATTAATAAAAATGCTACCTTTATTAATCTAACTATAGCTCATGATTCAATTTGAAAAACAATCTTCTAAGTCTCTAAAATCTTTAAATCAGAAAAAATCATTAATTTAATTAATAAAATGCTCTCTAACAAAGAAACTCAAGTAACCTTAAATGATTATCATAGCAGATACAAAATATTACAAAAAAATATTCCAAAGGAATCAGTTCTTTCATATTTAATATAATCTACAGCATTCTTTACTTGACAAAGGTATAACCTTTCCAGAAATAAAAAATTATAATCCCTAATACCACAAAAACAATATATTCAATTTTTTTAAATAGAAGATCTTCTGAATTGAATTCAAAATTTCTACAATTATAGACTAAAACAAAACCTTATATCATGCTTGCTGTAAAGTCAAATATAAAATAATTTCTAAAAATATTTAAAGGACGTCTTTTTTTACTGCCCTGTTTTCATATCAAATTTATTCATCACATTTTTAATTTTCAAAGATTATCCAATTATAACATTAGAATCTTACATGATAATTTTAAAATGTTCATTCAAAAATGTTGTGTATATTTATTTAAACATCTACTAACTTCATCAGAATTTATTGGGACAAAAATCTACTAACTTCATCAGAATTTATTGGGACAAAAACCTGAATTTTCTATAATGGAATAATTCCATTAAACTATTTTATGCATGTGTGTGCATATATCATCTCTTTAAACATTTTTTTTTAAAAATTACAAGTCACTATATTAAATGAAAATTTTATTAATAATAGAAACAAACACCATCATAAACAAAAACAAATAATATTACAAGATAAGTTGTTTCATTTTCAAATTCAATGTCTATTCATAATATTTGTTCAAAAATCTCTAACATTTCAAATTTCTGCAGAATTCACATGCATATACTTTAATGTCAGATTAGAATATTAACAGAATATAAGACAATATATTTACAGTAATACAGATTTCTAAAATATGTAAAATTATCTTTATTGGGCATACTCAAAAATAATTTATATATATATTCTTTTGTATATATTTTATATATTATATAAAAATAATAATAATACATATAAATATGTATCTGATTTTGAAAATATAAGTAAGTACTTATTTCACAGAATAATCACACTCCATAAACTGCAAGCAGATTCTTAAAAAAAAACATTTTAAAGTAAATTTGCAAATACAAATCCCTTAGTACATTAATGCCAATTCTAAACAAAATGAATAATCATTGATATACAAAAGGATTTGTATTTGCAAGTTTATTTAAAATGGTTCTTTAGAAACTGCTTATAATTTCTAGTAACATATTTGGATGTGATTGTTCTGTGAATTATTTATATTAATAAACTTTTAATATTTAATCAGTAGTAAAAGTCATTTATATTATTAAAATTATTAGTAAATAGGTACTTTGATAATGTAAATATATATTAATATTCGACCACTATTTATATATATATGAAAATGACATATTCCTTAGGAATATATTTCATCAATCTGTAAATTAAAAAAATGTATAAAAAAAAAAATTATTTACTTTACAAATGTGACATCATTGATATGCTTAAAATACTACATTTTATTATTATTTAAAGGCAATATACACTCTTTTTATAAATAAAATTTGATTTTGTTAAACTATAATTTAAAAGAAAATCAATTGTTGAATTTAAAAATAGTAATTGTAAAGAACAGATAATCATTTATTTAAATATACTTTTAAATAAACTGTAGAATTATTTACTGTTCTATTGGCAATTAGCCAAGAATGATTTTTTTATAAAAAAAAAACAACTGTTTGATCATATGAACAAGATCATCGTGCTTTTACTTGAAAAGAAAACATTGAATTTTAGACTCCAAGATGAACTTGTAAATAAATAGTTTTTATCCCAAGAATTTGGGAACTAAGACCCAAATAAATAATCTACTCCATATTTTCATCTATAATAAATAGGAGTACTTTATAACCATCAACTGCTGCAAAAATCATGATTTCTATAACTTCATTCAGACCTGTCTACTATTTCAAATGGAGCACCATAATGAAGAAAACAAGTCTGCGATGTTTAAATTTGCAGAATGTTAAATTTTCTTACTGGCAAAGAAGTTAAAACGACAAAATAATTTATAAATCTTTATTAAATATATATTAATTTATAATAAATTGCTTTTCATATAAATATTTTATACCAATATTAGTTATTTATAATTCAACAATTCTTAATTATTGTACCAATTAATATCTATATTTATAAAATCTATATGGAAGTTAATATTTTCAAAAAATTTAGTGTAATATTTAAAAATATGGATATGATAAATTATAATTTATTCTTATTTTATAGAAGTCATATTTCAGTACAGATTATAAAATATATAATCTATGGTATTTAATGATAATATTTATAAATTTAAATGTATAATTGTTTAAATGGTAATAAATATTTATTTTATATATGGGATTTGGACAATGCTGCATTGTATTAGCAGTTGAAATATTGTTAGTTAATGTATTTTGCTTGATATTGGTGGTTAGTTTGTTATAAATTTCCCATGGCATCATTATTATAATGATTTTGTTTTTATACTAAATATTTTCATGAGGATGGGTAATATTATATCTTTATAAATACGGCTATAATGAGGAATTAGTAATTAAATATTATATATATGAAGTTTAAGAATAATTGTTTTTATACCATTACTTAGAATATTATAGTAGAGAGTTAATCTTATATTTAACAGGCATTTCACCTATTGTGTAGCCATATAGCCATCACTATATAAGTTACTATGTTACTAAGTATTGGTTTGGCAATATCTCAGATTGTTGGTCATACATGCATTTGTTGATTTTGATATATGAATTTAAACATTGGTAGCTACTATAGTGACATTATTGTTATTTTTTTAAAAATAAATTATTTTATTTGATAATAAATTATTTATTTATTTATTTTGTTATTGACTATTATTTGAATTATAAAATATTGATATGCCAAATTAATAAGTATCCAAATGTTATTCATGCTAGATAAATTTATCTTTTTACTTCAAGATTTATTATTAATTAGAAGAATTTCATTTTATAATTTATAGCTTCCCAACATTTTTGTGTAATTGTGACTTTGTTAGTAAACTTAACTTCTTTCTTTGGTATTTTTTTTTATTATTAATTAACAATATCAAATTACACTTTGATATAAAAAAGAGATCTAGATTTATTATCTAGTGCTACTTTCTAAATAAAGTTATGTATGGAACTATTTATCCATTACAATATATACATGCTCACACAGATGTGTGTTTGTGCATATTTTTTAGAGTAAAATTCTATATGCATATTAGTTTATAAAAAACCCGATAATTCCATTACTAAAAATATAATAAATTATAAATAATAACATGGAAAAATTATTAAAAACATTAAATATAACTATAATGCAGTTTAGTATTGAGCAGCTTTGTTAAAGTATATTGTTTTTTTTTTTAAAAAAAAAATTATTGCTTTTGACAAGAGTGATTAGCATCAAAAATGCATTAAGGTTATATTTATTGTTTGCAATGTATTAGTATTATGTATAATTTATTATGTAAGTTAATGTGTTAATATGTATGCTTGCATAAGAAGTTCTTATTTGTCACACCATTTATATGATGTTAATCTGCCTTATCATAGTTAAGTAATTGTAAGAATTTGTTGAATTATGAATGCCAAATACCACATACACAAAATAACCTATCATCAAGTGACTTAAAATTATAGTAAATATTTTTTTTAAAAATCTATATGAAAGTGATGATACAAGTTAAGCTTAAAATTTTACTATAGAATATTGTTCAATAATATTGTATAATTAACACTAATAATAATTATTGTACTACAGAATGAATACATAAATTTAAAAACCAATTAAATAAGAAATAATTTTCATTGTGTTACCTTTCAAATCACTTAAATATATATAAAAATAAGCATTTTTTCTAATCTTTGGAAAAAAATAAACTTTAAATTTGTTTTCCTATTTATATTTTGTTAAAACCTAGTTGTTCCATTTCTTTTTATTTATCAAAAGGATATAAAACAATGTTATAAAAGGTTTAAATTTTTATCTTATGCATGTAAAGTTTCTTATTTTTTTAATATAGTGTATATATATATCATATATACAGTTTTAGCTACATTTATGAATATAATTGGCTTCTGATTTTTCAAAAGACTAATCAATGCATATTAAAAATTAAAATGAAAAAAAAATTTTTTTTAAATACTGTATAACTTTAATTTAATATATAATTATCAAAATATTTAAATACAAGTATAGTATATAAATTTAAGCTATATGTAATTAGAAGAGATTATATATTAAATTAAGGTTATACATTATTTAATTTTTTTTTTTTACATCTAGCTTAAGTATATATATATTTGTATTTAAATATTAGATTCAGCTTGTATTCTACCTATCCCTCTTCTGGGTATTTAAATGATCTTGAAGTCCCACATATGATAAGTCAGAATGACTTATGGTCAACATGGGTATGACAACAAAATTGGCAAACAAGGGCTTTGAACATGCCATCATCAGATTTTCAATGATATGGATAGCTGAAGAGTTGGAAGATTGAAATCTGTCCATTAAACTTTGAAAATTTGTTATCCTAATATAAACCGAGCACTGATTATATATATATATGTGTGGGAGATGACGATCTGAACCAACTGATGAGTGTTGGTTTAGCATGAAATATAAATAGTTGAAATCATTTACCTTTTTCATAGTATATGTAGTTACGTGTACTGGTTGTATAAGGCAGAGTGGATGACTAAAGGGAGCTTGAAGGTCTGGGTTCAAATCTTCTCTAATTATAATAATAAATAAAACTAAAGTCTTTATTATTTTAAACTAGATATTTTCATTTTATCTTTAAACTAAATACTCATTTTTTCATATTTATACCCAAAATGATTTGTGACATTTGCAAGGGAAATTAAATATGAAAGTAATAATACTAGTTTCAAATATTTTAATAGCTTATAATTAAATATTTACTTCTTAGCATGTACTCTATAAAGTATATATGTGCTTAGCGCACAGATAATGAAGTTAGTAAAAGCAAATAATACTCTGCAATTTAATGAGCTGAGCGCTTTCGGGGGGCTTTATGCTCCCATAATCATAGCTACTAAAGTGTGGAGAACTATACAAATGTAATATACAAATATATGCAAATTAATGTGATGCATGCTTTTCTCTCTCACGAAAATGGTCTCTTTAATCACTTCACAATAATTTACAAATATTTGCATATTACATTTGGATAGTTCTCCACACTTAAGTAGCTATGATTATAGGAGCATAAAGCTTCCCAAAAACGCTCAGCTCATTAAATTGGAGAGTATTATTTGCTTTTACTAACTTCATTATCTGTGCGCAAAGCACATATATTCTTTAATAGCTTATGTAAATTAATACACAGTATAGGCTTATACACACCTGCATATATATAATGTAATATATAAGGGATTCGAACTCAGATTTTAACATGACCCTCAATTCTCCAGGCCATCTCATATTGCTGACCCATCTGATCATACACATGTTGAACAGATAAATAATCACCAATATACATATTTCATGCTAAACCAGCAATCATCAGTTGGTCCAGATTACTATCTCCACACATACATACAATCAGTGCTCAGCTTTATATTAAGATAGCCAATCTTCATACTTTAATGGATAGGCTTCAAACTACTCCAACCCATAACTCTTCAGCTAACCATGAAAATCTGATGATGGAATGTTCAAAACCCATGTTAGTACCAAGGTTGTCATCCCACCCATGTTGATCATTAAGTCATTCTGATTCTCATGTACTGGAGAATAATCCATTTACATACATATGCGAGGGATGGACAGAGCTTTAACGCACTATGTTTTAATATGTAAATTAATACACTGTACAGGCTTACACACACTTGCATTGTTCAACATGAGTATGATCAGGTGGGTCAGCAATATGAAATGGCATGGAAAGTTGAGGGTCATGTGAAAGTCTGAGTTCGAATCCCTTATATATTTAATAGCTTATGTAAAAATTTTAATTTATAAAAATATTTAGTTTTTTATATAAAAAATACAATTATAAAATTAAAATAAAAAAGAAACTGAATGAGTAACGTAAAACATCTCATTATTGAATTTGTATATTCTCATATTTACATAAAAATTACTTCTAAATTAATTATATTTAAAAACTGAACATTTTTTAATGAGGTGAACTATTTTAACTTACACAATAAAATTTCTAGTGTGAAAAAAATAATGGTACAAAAAAAAATTTGCTTCATTAATAAAAATAGCTTTTCATTATTTTGTGTTTTTAACCTATGCTTTTAATAATATAATACCACAATTTATTTAAAGACTGAACTAATATGGATTTTAATATCTAAATTAGGACTTCATAAGACTTTTAAAACTGTTTATATACTGTTGGCAGTTTTCTTGACCACTATAAAAGAGTTATTAAAAAAAATAATAAATATGAAATGCATATTTTATAAGTTTCTTTTTCTTTTTACAGAGTTTATGTGAACTACATCAAAATTTTTATTTAAAATGCCTAAATCATGAATAAAAATTCTTAAATGTACTTTTTTTAAATTACCCTAAATATTGTTTTCTTTTCATGATAAATAAAGTGAATTGTATTAATTAATTAATCTATTAATTAAAAAAAAAGTAAATATGTAATTTATATTAACACATTAAATTTATAATTTTGCTAATTCTATTTATGAATATATATCGACTAATTTTTTTTTTTTTAAAAAAAAATCGAGAATAATCATAATCATAGTACATTGTGTTGTAGGTATGTTGATCTGAACATTGTATATACAAATAATTATATATTTGCGGTTACTTTTTAACAATAAAAATATTAATTTGACAGATAATTTAGTAGTAACTTAATAAATAAAAAAAAAAAATCAAAATAGTAATGATGGCACTTTACTTATGATGGTTGTGGCAAATTAGTAGTATTGTTAGATGGATACTGGTACAACAATGGCACTTAAATTGTCACATATATCTTTAAAAAAAAAGTAGAAAAATAGTCAAATATTTTTAATTTGTGCAAGACTGTTCTAATTATGAATGAAGTCAACTAGTTTCATAGACTAGTTTATTTCTTTTTTTTAAATAACAAAATAAAAATATATCAAATAATGGAAATGACTAATTTAATAAAAAAAATCAAATCAAGCACTTTCATTGAATTCATTAAAATAAATTATTGAATGATTTGGTAAATAATAATACAATGAAAAATTTTTGAAATAAAAAAGATAGAAATAAATAAAATATACTTACTGCCTTGAGTTTAGTTTTAAAGTTTCAGGACAACCACTAGGATTTACTTCATATTTCCCAGAATCATCATTAGCTAGCTGGCAACCATATTTACAATGAACAATTAACTCTCCTATTTGCTCAGATAAAGCCAGATTTCCCACAACAATGGTTAATTTTGTATTCTCTACAGGACAAATTTCTTAAAATATATATAATGAAAGTTTATAAAAATGTGAGCAAACATTCTTAGCTATCATCAATTTCAATTCAATGCAAAATTTAAATAAATTCTTATATGTAGTTAATATTTTAGAATCTATAGAAGTTGAAAATAAATAAAATAGATATAAAATATGATTATTAAACCAACTAAACTAAATGATAATATAATAATTAGGTGTGTAATACAAAAAATACAGATGTAAGTACTTAATGTTAAACATACATCATTAACAAACAATATAATTGAATTCCTAAATTCTTAAATATGTTTCCCTTTATAGTTTTTTTTTTTTTGACTTGGAATTGTTAAAATCTAATTTTCCAGATAGCATCAGTGAATCTACTTAATTATTCTTAGGCCACATTCTGGATATTAAACTATATAGCAGATATTTTAAAGATATATACAAGACAGAAGCCGCAAGTGCAAATTACTCTTGGAATAGGATTAAAACATTTTATTTTATATAATTTCTATAATGAATTATTTATTTATTTATTGTTGTTTTTGAAAAACATTAATTATTTGAAAAAATATTTAAAAAAAGAAATTTTATTTTTGAAATTAATAAAAAAAATGTTTAAAAAAAAGTTTTCTGTGTATTGGTTTATTTGTTATAATATGTAGTGGCCCGGTAACATTATATGAAGACATTTTGTTGGAAAAAGAATGCGACCAAGCGAGATGGATTGTCATACAAATTATTACCAAATTATTCAAAAAGAAACATTAATGATAATGGTGAATTTAATATAAAAACATAGCCCTGTCTTTGTACTGATAAGTGAGCTTTAACAATTCATATCAAAAACTTAATCACCTGCAAAGTATTATAAATGAAAAAATAATACAATAATAGAATTATGTGTTAGATATTTCTAACATAAGTTGATCTAAATATAAACAGAATGTGAAGCATTGCCAAAATTCTGTCAATCATTTACGTCACTTTGGACTACAATAAAGTTTCTCCACACTGGATATTATACCAAACAATTAAATACTATACAATAAAAATTAATTCATAGTTTGTGTCAAAAAAGTTTGTGAAGCAAATGGAACAAATGTTTTAAAGCAGAAGATGGGTTATGTAAAATAGTTTAAGATAGTGGCTCGGTAATGATCAGTCTTTCAAATTTGTGTATTTTATTTATTGAACAGTCTTGAAGATTAATTACAAATATATGAATAAATAAGTTTTCCCTAATGATCCTAGTAATTATCATCTAGTATTAACTTTGCCATCAGAACATAATATAATGTATTCCACAATATACTGATATTTTATCTGACTAGTTTTTTATGATAGAATTTAAATATAAAGGCTGCAATGTTATATAATTAATCCAACAACGTATTATCCATTGTATAAGTTTGAATAAATTCATGCATCATAAATATTATTATGTTTTTAAATAATATATTAAAAACATATTAAACAAGTCAGAGGCAATTATAAGTCTCATTTTATTAACCTTATATTAAAAGATTTATTATAAATTGTTAAATAACTTTTTTATATCTTTCCTTATTGATCTTAAATGCTACCTGGCAGTCATATTTATAGTAAGCAATCAACTGTCCTATTTGCTAAGACAAAGCTAAATTTTCAACAATGGTTAATATGATATACTTTACAAGGCAAATTTCTAGATATATATTTACGGTATGATATTAAGTAAGAGGTAAGATAATTTTGGTATGAAAAAGATATTAAATATAAAAAATTGATATTTTTTTTGAAGAGAGAAAGAGAAAAAAAGTGTTAATTTGTTATGATTTATTTGGTGATGATGATGAGTGATATATTTATTTCTTTGAAAAATATCATTCAGTATTATGATTGTTATTGGAAAAATTGGATACAATAGATTATTTTATTTCCCAAGATAATAGTTAATAAGATCATTGGAGTCTTCACTAAAAAAATTGATACATTTGTATATATAGTATAAAAAAAAGATTGAACAAAGTAATAAATAATATAAACAAAAAATGTATTGCAGAAATGAGTGCTAATAAAATCAAGACATCACATAGCTTCTAGATAATATTAAAATTAAATTAGTTCTTCAAATAATATCTTATTAAAAATTAGATTGTGCTGTCTTTCCAAGACCATGCTTGGAACCTCAATAAAACTTACAAAATTGCCCATTTCTTTTATGATGTTTAAGAAATTATTTCAATGTCAAAGTAAAACGATTTATCATGGTAATCTAAAAATTTATCTGCAACGTTTATATTTGTCTTGAAGTCTCATTTTCAACATCTATTACCATTATTCAGAATAAAAAAATTCTCACCGGGGGGGGGGGGGGAGGAAAAAGATTTCATTTGATTTCTTTTCCTCAAATTTCCAAAAAGAAAGTAACATAAAAAAGTAAGTTTTAATTTCAAATTAAAATTTTTAATTTTATTTTGTTCTTCTATCAATATTACTGATTTACATTTGTTTAATCTAATGAAACATATTGCATCTGTTTGAATAATTTAATAATATAATTTACTATTTAAATTTTTGTTAATCCATAATTTTGCTATGATGATTAGTTACATACATACAACTTACATTTATATTAAAGGTATATTGCAAGGATAGCTTACAATCCAACTTCTGTTCACTCTCACAACCAAATCAAATTAATTTATAATGCAAAATTAGTTAATGGGTGGTTGAGCATGTATTTTCATTTCATGGATAAATAAACCCACATATATATATAGACACAACAAACGTTTATTTTCTGCTATATTAAAGAAATATCACGATAGATTAGTTTCACCTATCTAATAGAAAGATAAAAACCCTAATAAAAAAAAAAAATCATGCTAATATATATTGTACTGGGTCCGTTCGGAAGATGATCCAGCGTACTCTATTTGCTAGGTTTAACAGGGTTTAAACCTTATTTATCCTAATTTTATATTATAAATGTTACGTGAATGGACCGGCCCTTCGAGCAGAAGGGAGAATACCATCGATAGTAGAGCCATCAACGATACCCACAATCAGACCGGGCTATGCAACGCATAACACGATCACATTTCCAGACCGTGGCCCACTCGACTGCTATATTCAAATTCCCACTATCCAAAGCACTTTATTTGTTTTGAGATAAACCTCTGGCGCCAGCTAATTACACAGGGTAACTAACATGCTCTGGACAGTAGGCCCATAATCCAGCATTTGAAATATCCCATGACTAGCTCAATCAAAAGTAATGCAATAACAAAGTGTGGCTTCAATTAGTGGTAAAAGAATTGACCGACAAATATTATGTTTCAATATAATTTATTTAAACTAAACATTTACTATTGTAAAATTTTAAATACTTTTATAAAACTTAATTAAATTAGATAATAATTATATAACAATGACCACACACATTCTTAATCCATACACTAAAATAGAATATAACAAAGCATTTCATAATACATGGCATTTAATAAATACATGAAATCAATATAAAATATCATAAAGCACTACATGACATTTCAAAACACGCACATCAATAGTTCTTTATGCATGCTATAGAGTTCATTTATTAACTGACTCTGGGAGGCTTCAAATTATTGCAATGGCTACTTTAATATCAGAAATGGAAATAATAAAAGTTACTTATTACCTATAGGATTTGAACATTGACTTCTTGAGTTGTTGCTTCAATTGAAAATCTATCCAACCAGTTGGATTCAAGGTTTTCTGGAGGTATAATGCTTAGTATTCCGTGGATTATTCTTTAAGACAGTTAGATATTGAATGGCAGATTTTCAAGTTGTTAGGCCGGCATCACTTTTATCGGGCAGGTTGGCTGTTCATTTGGACTCAGGCTGGAGAAAGGTCCTATGATTCCAAGGCTTTTAACACTGTACTGTCAACTGATTGACTAAACTGATTTAATCTGATTGTGATCTCAACTGCTAGATTGATGAAAATCCAGACTATTTATATGATGACCTGTTGTCACTTTGATAATTGGTTTTTATGTCTTCCAGCTATATTTGTTGTTGAAGTTCTCCACTGTTTTTGAATACATTTCTTAGATAAGCCTTTGATTACGTGTTTTCATTTGGTAGCCATTGCAAATTTGTTGTTTTGTGAATTTTTAATTTGTAGCTATTGCAAATTCTGTTTATATATCTTATGATTATACAATATTTTTTAAATTTCATTTATTCCTTATTATTAAACACGCACATATATATATTTCTAAAATCAATTCATTATTTCGATTTTAAGATTACCTTATTTTCTTTAAATAGTTTTAAACGAAGAGAGAGGGTACCTTTAATTTTATAAAATGAAATTCTGTTTATATATCTTATGATTATACAATATTTTTTAAATTTCATTTATTCCTTATTATTAAACATGCACATATATATATATATATTTCTAAAATCAACTCATTATTTCAATTTTAAGATTACCTTTTTTTCTTTAGTTTTAAACGAAGAGAGAGGATACCTTTAATTTTATAAAATGATTTATTTCTTAAACTTTTATCAAGTTAAACCTTCTCCCCCTTCTAATTAATTAATAGTAACTTTTATAAATTATTTCTTTCTTTAGCAACCTGCATTTTGTTTAATAAGAAAAATCTTTAAACCTTTCATTCTGACTTACATATTATTTATTTATTTATTAAAACCTTCGCATTATGATAATTTCATTTTAATAATTTTGGTTGTTTTCTATTCCCTGGTGTCAGCCACATGATGGCGCTATTTCTAGGTCAATTCCTGGAAATTTTACCATTTCAGTGGCTAACACCCAACCTAAGAGGCTTCTTTCTACGATAATAACACCAAAAGAGTGAACGCGGTGGCCTCCAACGTTAGAGGCTTCTTTCTACGATAAAACAGACAGAATCTCCACCAGCTAGCCGGTCTGGCTTTTATCTATGCTAAAAGCACAGATAAATGCCTTTATTGGCTGCCGTACTTGGTTGTGTTATTAACTTTATCGTAATGCTAGAATGTCTATTTTCTCTATACTTTGGTGTGAGAGTGTGTGGATTTTAGCCTGTCATAATTATTTAAAATTTCATTACAAAGGTTTTTTTTTTCAACTGCTCTAACCTACTGTTACATTGTAACTTTATTAACAATGTCCTGAAGGTTCTATTATGAATGTATAACCCTCAAAAATTGCTTTTAAGGTGCGAAACGAAAAGTAACATTTTAGCGAAAATTCATCTGTGACAAGTTACTTTTGATATATATACGCACAAACAAAAACAACCCAGTGTCTGATTATTAGTAATTATTTGTCCAAAAAAAAAAAGAAAATTAGTCGGATATTTTTTTTTACATTTACTATTTAAATAAGATTAGTTTTTATATCTACACACTAACAAAAACAAGCCAGTTTCTAATTAATTACTGTCCACCAAAAAAAAAAAAAGCAAATTAGTCGGGGTTTGATTTTTCAAAGTAGTATTTGAATTATGGTATTTTATATATATATACACAATATTTACAAAAAGAACCCACTTTTTGATTAATTACTGTGAAAAAGCAAATTGATCGGGGTTTGATTTTTCAATGTAGTATTTGAATTACGGTACTTTTTATATATATATACACAATATTTACAAAAAGAACCCACTTTCTGATTAATTACTGTCCAAAAGAAATGCAAATTAGTCAGCTATCATTTTTAAATTTAGTATTTCAATAACGGTACCTTTTGATCTAGACACACTAACAAAAAGAACCCACTTTCTGATTCCTTACTGTCCAAAAAAAAAAAAAAAGTAAATTAGTCAGGTAGCATTTTGTAATTGAGTTTTTCAATGACAGTCCTTTTTAGATATACACACTAACAAAAAGAATCCATTTTCTGATTAATTACTGTCCTAAAAAAAAAAGCAAATTAGTTGGGTATCATTTTAAAATTTAGTGTGAATTTTTTAAATGTTGTGGGTCAATTGAATCATGTAGAATTGCATCTTATTTTCGATTGCAAAAAAGACCGTAACTTTTTCTATATATATACACACACACAAAGAAAATAAAAGCCAATTTCTGATTAATTACTGTCAATACCAAAAAAAAAGTTATTCGCGGGTATCATTTTTAAATTTAGTATTTCAATAATATTACGGCTTTTGATAAAAATCTACACACTAACAAAAACAATCCACTTTGTGATTCATTACTGTCCAAAAAAAAAAAAAATTGCAACATAGTCGGGTATCATTTTGAAATGTAGTATTTCAAGAATGGCACTTTTTTATATATATACTGTAACAGTAAGAAAAGTAGAGCTGCTTTAACCTAACCTAGAGATGCAGATAGAGGGGGTTCGAACCTCACCTCCTCCTCTAGATTGCTATTAAGCGACTTACTCCCCAAACCTCACTAGAATTTAATCTTAATGTATGCCCGGTGGTCAGGGAGAGAAGAGACCACGAAAAGGAATTTTTACATATATAATGATCAGATGTACATACGTATGTCACAAAAGAAAAACAATACTAAGTGGTTTTATTTATAGTGAATGAAAGATAATACAAACTTTTATTATTTACATTAAAAAAATTCATACAATGTTTTATTAATAGTGTCACAGGCTATTTTCACTGCAACCGGATAGACATATTTGAAAGATCCATTGATCGTAATGATAAGAACAGACAAAATTTTACATTATCATTTCTTTCTTAAAAATATTCCAGCCAATGGAAGTGTTACATAAAAGAAGAAATCAAGAGAGAGAGAGAGAGATGATAGGTGGTCAAACTCAACTAAACACTTTGGACAGGTTTAAAACACCGCCCTACTTATGATTTAAGAAGAATGATAAAGTGACCCCAACAGGAATTTCCAGCTATAATTGAAACATTTCGATGATATTTTGAGAAAGATTTCCTAATAAATATAAATATATAAGACCATGCACACAGGCGATAGCATATAGTGGGCTGTGAGGCTCAAGACATAACAGTTACCAAGAGGTTAACACAAGACCGGATAGCTCTCCGTCTCTAAACTAGGTTAGAGAGAAAATGGAATTCGTTCACTAAACGCGTGACCCGGATTCAGGATCGGAGTTATTGTTGCTTATGTCCAGTTACATACATTTAAGGAACTGAGATCGACATGAGATCCCGAACAATTTATTTATTTTTCAGAAGGTCCGAATGTAGGTATGTTAACCTAAGCAAACTTGGCAAAAGAAGCACTGTATTTTATGCTGAGCGGCCCAGTAGATCACCTGAGGCACGATACCATATAAATACGGTCAACGACCTTTAAATTTAAAAAAGAAACCCTCTGCAAAATATATATCTTAGGAAAGCTCAACTATCACTGAAAATCCGCAGAAAAATAGTAACTTCACCTTTATAAAATTTGAATTAATAAAAAAAATAAGTGAGCGGATATTTTATTTATTTAGTTGAAATTTAACCCATTCACCACTAAGCCAATGCTATTTAATAATTTTTTAATACATATTGTCAAAATGTACTCTCTCTTAGTACTAAAATATAAATGTGAACGTTTTATTTCACGCTCTTTAAAATATAACTTTAAATTTGTAACCCTTCATTGACTAAAATATACTGGCATTTGATAAGGATCTTTCTTTTATATGTATATAAAAAAAACTAAGTTAAAGTTTGGAAAATTTTATAATAGAATATCTAGCAATTTAAATCTTGATTTTAAAATAGAGTTTTGCACTTTCTATGATTTGCTTCCTTTTCTTTCTAAATAAATATTTATATAAAATAAATAACTTGATTACGGGAGTATAATGGCGGAAAGTTAAACGAAGCATTTTTCAATTAAATTAATAAGAATTACCGCCACCATTATATGTAATAACCCTACCACCCATTAAAGTATTTAAAGAAAAAAGAAAGCAATTAATGAAATATAATTTCACAAGACTCGAATACATAGATTTAAAAAAACAGATATATATAGAAAAGCATAAATATACATTGAATTTGCAAATTGCAAAGATATTTTAATAATTTATGGGAACGTTACCGGTAACTAGATGGGTGGGTCAAAATGAGTTCATTTGATGTTTCCCCGCAAGTCTTCTCGGTTCTTCAAATTTGTTTTTCCATGTTTTTGAGGGCAGATTTTTTTCAGGGATACAGGGCAGATACTTTTGTTCTCTGGCTGGCTTAGATGATTACGACTCCGACCTCAGGAACAGCTCAGGAGAGCAAAGGCAAAAGAGGTTACTCCCACATTTTTGCAGAGCAACACATTTCTGGATTTTTATTTATATGCCGAAAAATAGAGTGCAGCTTGAAGTAAGTACAGCAAGCAAGAGTTCGCTATATTGTCTAATTTTTCAGCAAAATTTCTTCCAACTAAATTCTTAAGATTTTCTCTCTGACCTTCAGCACTGGTTACCCGCAAGCATAAGACCAAGAACAAAAGAAAAGTTCTTTATTTATACCCTTTTTCCATTATGTTTTTAATCTGCTAATTAGTAGCGAATCATGCCCGTTGTTTCAAATTTTTCCTGTTATCTATTTTTATCTAATTCAGAAAAATGTTTTACTAATTAAATTCCTTTTCTTAATGGATTCTATTTAATTAAGAAATTCATCGAATTCTACCAAATATATTTTAAAAATAATTGCAATTATAATTTTAACTTTCTATATTTTATTTTATTAAATCTTTTAATTTAGGCAACTATTTGAGAAAAACGATAAATTTAGTTTGAAAAAGAAACATACATTCACTGTGGTTGGACTTAGGGTCTTAGTTAGTCCACAGTGAATGGTGAAGCCAGCATATATATTTATATATATATATATGCACAGCTTCAATACATGCTAACAAAAAGAACCAACTTTCTGATTAATTACTATCCAAAAACAAAAAAAAAAAAACAAATTAGTCAAGTATCATTTGTAAATTGAGCATGAATGTAGCAATTTTGTGTAAATTAAAAAAATGTATAATTGTGTCTTATTTTCGATTAAAAAAATACTGTAACTTTTTTGACAGATACACACAAACAAAAACAACCCATTTTATGATTAAGAATTACTGTCCAAAAAACATCAATTATTTGGGTATCATTTTTAAATTTAATGTGAATTTCTAATTTTTTTTTTTTAAATAGTAATATTATTTACTATTAGTTGCTCTAATTTCCTATTACAAAAACTAAAAAAGCCGATATTTATATCGATAGAATCACAGGCCGGGCCCGGAATCGTAATATGTATGTGTTTTTGATTAGCATCAACGCCATCAAACGGCTGGCACAAGGGAATAGAAAACAACCATAATTTTTTTAAACAAAAATTTCACATGGATTGCTTTTTTCATAAGCGGTACAATATGTATACAAATAATGAATTCCATGTCAATGTATTGTACGTCATTATACAAGACTTAGACTCTGTAAACAAAATGTCAAACCAGTCACTAGGTAATCAAATGCGGAAGATGGAAGCATAATTTTATCTATGTAATTTTATTTTACTTATAATCAATATAATATGTGCAATAATAGGATTCACACAGTGATGGAAAAGGAAATAAAATGCAAGTACATTAAACAACGGAAGCTGGGTTCAAAGAATTCTAATAGATTCATACAGTTGGATAAAATAATTGAACTGATTTAAATAGACATTTAAAATAAAAGGACCATGCTATTATTTGATTACAGATAAAATATAAAAATAGAATGTCACCAGCATACTTATATATAAATGATGGAATGATTCTGTTCTTATAAAAATTATTAAATACCAAACAGTGAATTAAGAAAATTTAAATTTATGAATTGCAAAACAATGTATTCCGGCTAATTTAACTTTGTCATAGGGCCAAAGTGTTATCAGCCCTGACCATAGAAAGCGTGATGATTTAATATTCAGTTGTGTATCGCCTGCTGAAACATCAAATACACTGTCTTAGACATCCAGATGGATACAGAACGAAAACAGCAACAGAAGATAGAAATAACATCATTCCAAATATGTTGCCGAGAAATCCTCGGGAGTAATGCTTGACTTGTCGTAGAAGGATGACCAGGACAGCAATGAACTGTATCTATCAGAGACATTAGTTGCCTAATTCATGAACATTATGCAAGATAACTTGAAGAAAGTCTTTATTTATTATGTAATCTTTTTTTTTATTTTACATATACATTTGTAGAATTCTGT
The DNA here is from genome assembly GCA_028023455.1 of Epiperipatus broadwayi. NCBI lineage: Eukaryota > Metazoa > Onychophora > Udeonychophora > Euonychophora > Peripatidae > Epiperipatus > Epiperipatus broadwayi. Next base: position 4,775,063 of record JAQFVV010006218.1, read on the forward strand.
ATTTATGTATATTTTTTTATTTATTTCACTTCCGCACTTGGAAATCTAAATCTTTTCCAATTTGGAAGAGTCCACTGTAGTTGAAATGAAGAAAGTGCACGAAGGAAGATTGTTAAGTTAGACAATTTTATTTTTCTGAATAAAGTTTAGGTCAACTCTCCCTCCATAGTAATTTGACATTAGGTACTATCATCATACTTACTGTAAGGAATATGGAATAAGATGAGATTTTCTACAGGACAGAGTTTGTGTTGTTTATTTATTTATTTTTTTGTTAACTAATGATTGTTTACATTTGTTTATTCAGTATGAATGACTAATATTCTTGTGTGAACGTTTCTATCAACCATAGGAAATTTGTACATAATCAAGGGGGTTTCTCAAAGAAGATGGAACCTCTACAGGTCAAATTGGACTATGAAGCTATTGCATAAACGTTCATATAATCTTATTAAATAGTTAGTTACCTTCCCGATCATTGTAACAATGAATTAATAATTTTTCTTTTTCTTACTCTTATCTACTTTGTAAATATGTAGTATATTTATGTATACCTACCACAGGAAAAGTTGGAATAATAAACACATTTAATCATTAATATGGTAGAGATACATACTTACACACACACATGTATATACTTATTTTTTTATGTTAAAAGAGTTTTTGAATTTTTTTTTTATTTTGTTAGTCAATAAACATTGTTAATGTGATTTTCATTAGATGGTTTCTAGTTTGTTAAAGTTATTTATCCATTTGTTCACCAATTCGTAACCGTATATACATGCATACTCACACATTCTTTTACATCATAATATAATAATATGGTTAGATGAGTACTCCACTCAATTGGAACCTATATGGAGGTATTGTAATAGCTATCTTAGGTAAATTCACTCTGAAGAGGGCCGAGTGCAACATCCTCCATGGCTTTGAATTCTGAGGCATATGGAATCCGAAAGAGAGGTAAGATATGGATGAACTAGCTTATATTGTGTCTGAATTTAATGTGTTAACCTAGAGCTAGCCCATTGGAGGTAGACATGATCATTGGTTAGGTACTTTAATGTGTCATTAATGGCCTCCTACCTGAAGACCCTAGATCTGACCATAGTTAGATGTGCCCCCCCCCTCTTCTGAGGAAAAACCTGAACTATCATAATATAGTAAATGAAAGTGCATATAATATGTAAAAGATATCAATATTTATTTAGGAATATAATCTATAGTTAGATGATAATTGACATTTTTTAAAATTTTATGTTATAGCTAATTTAAGAGAATATTATTATGGAATTAAAAAGTACAAAATATATATTTTCAAAATAATGCATATGAGATTTAATAGGTGAGCAGATTCTTCATCTGAAAATGAATCATTTAATTCTAGTATTGTATATCTATATTTTGATTGCTGTTGATGACTAACTGTGCCTGCAGGTTTATTTAATAACAAGTTCAGAGGTTTTTTTTTAATATAAATAAATACATTATTAAGCCACATAAGACTCTGAAAAAAATTACAGGACCATAATGATGTTCTTAATGAAATAGTTTCTGTGATAAAAGAGCATTTTTAAGAATATATAAGAAATTAGTATTAAATATTATTGTTACAATGATAGAGCCCTGGTGCTTTTGGAGACTGATAGTCTTCCAAAAACCATTGCTATTTATAAAGCTCTTTAAAGCTATTCTATTATATGAAAATATATATGATAAAGTCCTTTCACAATTCTATACAAACTGGAGGCTTGAATCTCAGCACTAATCATATATTAAAAGACATGCTAATTGGTATTCTGTTGAAAAGATGGTCATAAAATGATCTGTTCATAATATAGATGAAACTACAGGTGCAGTATAAAATAAGCAAAAACGAGCATGTGCATGTGTCAATGATGAATATTATTCAAATGTATAATGTGTTACCTTTATTTGGCAGACACTTGTACATCCATGCTAGTGGAACTATTTAAGAAGTTTAATAATTGTAAAACAAGTCTTCTAAGCAAGTCATTTAGAAGATAATATGGAGAATAGTAAGAAGATAAGTCAAAAGCTTATTTTTAACATTGTTATAATTTATTTTTTCTTATTTTTTTGCAAATAAATTTTAATGTCTTTCATGTGTTAAGCCTTATTTCACTTTGGTCTCAAGCTCTAATATCTGTCCGAGTCTGATTAATGACCTAAATATTGATAGAAAATATTATGGGGAAGATGTGTGCGTATGTGATTAGTTAATTTAATCTCTGTGCTTGTAAAACTCCTAAATATGAAAAGAGAGATATTATTTTCTCATTACATATTTAACTTTAATCTCACCAATGACCAGCTTTTTTCTAACACACACACACAAATATATATTTATTAATTTGTTAATATTGATTAATATTCATTAACCAATGAATTCTATGGTTTACATGAATGTATATACAACAAGAATATATATTCTTTTGCCAGTATCAAAATGATCTGTTTCATCTTGAATAATAAAAGTAATTTAATGGTTTATTGCTTGTCAGTTTGTAAGTATCAGAAATGACAGTCAGACTGCGATTCTTGGACTCCAGAAACTGCCTCTCTATTACTGCAACAAACCTCCCAAAATAATAAGTTACCAAGCGAAAATTGAGAAACATTTACGTTTTTAATCTAAGGCAATGTACCTATATAGTCATATAGTGTAAGAGATGGCTTACAACTAGCCTTCATACCTGTCCCAATTTCTTTTTCAATATTTGAATTCAGACCAAGTGGTAGGCAAATAAAATATCTTATATACTTGCTTATGCACATATAGTATAAACATATATAAACCTACATATAGACTGATATGTTTGAGAAATTAATTCTTACTTTTTTTTATTTATGGTGAGAAAGCAAACAAATTTGCTATACACATGAAATATATATGCATATAAACTAATCTGTTCGTCTATTGGTAGAAATTGTTTTTCTTTTATTTATTTAATTTCATTAACTAAAAATACTAATTGATTGACTTATAGAACGGACATAATTAAAGATTAAAATTTATATGAGGTCAAAATTGTTGATAAATGATTGACTTTGGAATAATGAAAATTAAATAAAAATAATAATGTTTACAATTTGATTTTTTTTTATTAAGTTGTAACAATAGGTTTTTAGCAAGCAATGACAATCTAGCAGCGTTTCTCTTTACTGGAAAAATCTACAATTGAACCGACAAGAGAGGAGCATTCTGGTCTTGAAAAATCTGGAACTGAACTGACAGCAAAAAAAAAAGTTAAGTTTTTTATTTCTTTTAAAAAAAGAAAAAAACTTTTTGGCGTTTAAAAAAAAATAGTAAAATTTTAATATTTGTAGTTTCAAGAAGTTAAACTTTAATTTATAATTAGCAGGAATGAACTAGTGACTTAATTTATTCTGCAAGCTAAAATTCATTATAATAGAAATAATGCAAAGGAAATCTGAAACTACTAAAAATTAATTGTTGTCTTTAAAAGCTATTTTTATATGTATTTAAGCCATATTATAAATAATAGTTTATAATAAAGAAAACATTATGATGTTTTTGGGGTAAAAAAACCAATGCTGTGGGACTTTACAAAGCTTACTTCTATGTCATTATTTAATTATGGAATTATAAAATTATAAAATTTTCCATCAAAATGTCTGTCTTATAGAACGCTGGTGTACAGCAATCTTCCAAGGATTTACATATGTTCAGGAGAGATAATTTGGATGTATTTGTTTTAACCAAGCAGCATGAACTGTATGAATACTAATAGAGTTGGCAAACAGGAACACTATACATGGAGATTGACATTTATATTTATAAACTTTTAACTGTGGAGAGAAAATGCTTGCTTTACTCAAGATAAATATGTTATTTTCATTCACGTAATTTTTTTTTTTTTTGCTTTTGTCATTTTTTTTATTTAAAAATTTATATATTGTAATTTTTTTATTTTTTATTGTGTATTTAAGAGTCATTTTTCAAATTCGATCACCTGCAATTTAAAAGTGGAAGCAATGGATGGATAAATATCATGTTGATGTAAATTAAAAAAGGGAATCCTCTTCAATTAATATGTATTATTTTTTTAATAAAAGTAAATTTCAGATTCCTTTAGAATTCAACATTGATCCATCAAGGTGACCTCATCTCAAGTAAGGTTTTTATATATTTAACATTGAGGGCAAAACTTTAGGACAACAAACTTTTTTTTTGTTACTAATCAGTTTTAATAATATTTACTTGTAATTTTGTTTTATTTCTGAATGCATAATTAACCCACTGAGTAAAAGGTCTTTCTTTGTATCTATCATTAATTTCTACTGTGACTTACACACATAAATAAATGGGAGTGGGGCTATATATATATATCTTTGTTTGTTAGTAAAAAAAATAGTTATAATTATAACATATGTACCCTAGCCTAAAAGTATCATTTTAATAATTTCATTAATGGGGTAGTTTTAAGAATTAGGCAACTATCATTTTGCTTTTCTTTTTTTTATTTTATGTATATATTTAATGAATTATATAGTATAATTTTACATATAATATACTTCAAATTATTTTGTTTCTGTTGTATGAAACCATCAAGATGATAGAAAAACCATTCTTGATAACCGAATATTTATGTATTTTATTATTTTTTGTTTGTAAATATTTATTTTATATGTTGTTAATAAATTTAGTTGTTGAAACAATCTGATCTTTGTTTGATCATCACCATCATCACTGTGCATTTATTTCACTAGATGTTTGATCATCATCATCACATTATGAATTTACACCATTAAAGGTTTGATGATGATCATCATTATATATTGCTCTTATAAATAATTGATCATCATCAGTATTTTTCTATATCTATGCTTGTATATAGGCATATTTGGTTTATAATTGAGTAAGTCCATCCCTGAAGAGAGCTGACTGCAAGAACTCCCTGAGTTCGAATTCCGTGGTGTAGTGGGGCCTAAAAAGGGAGATGTAATGAATATGCACTGGTCTAAGTTACATTGAAATAGTGTTAGTAAATTATAAGTTAGTATATTGAAAGTAGATGTGATTTGGAACTGGGCATTTCATTGTGACATCTTTAGCATCCTATTTGAAGGCCTAGGTCTGACAGTAGTGAGATGCGCTCCCTTTGTTATATGCCATTCCTGATTCTGTAATATCTGACACACCCAAACGTGCTGTTGAATTAGGAATTTTGGATATGACTTGTAGGTTGGTTGACACATTTCATTCAAATCATCCAACTACTTATCCATATTCACATCGTCGTATGGTGTACCCCGTGGTTTCGGTATACCTGGCACCATCAATATTGGGGTAGCGGGTTCTGTTATAATAGATTTGAAACCAATTCAGTATCTATATATTATCTTGGTTTTATACAAATTCTGCTCACAGACTAAAAGTGCCTAATATTATTAAAAAAGTAAAAACACTATAATATATAAAAATATGAAGAAACAATTATGCTATCCTGACCATCCCTCTTCGATGTATTTAAATGGACAATTTATACATGAGAGTCAAGTAAACATGGGCATGACAAGGGATTTGGGTGTTCTATCATCAGATTTTCAATGGTAAGGATGTCTGAAGAGTTGGAGATTGGAATAGATTGAAACCTGTCCTTTAAAGTTTGAAGATTTGCTATCTTAATATAAACCAAGCACAGATTATATATGAGTGGGAGATGGTGATATGGACCAATTGATGAATGCTGGTACAGCACAAAAGATGTATATTGGAGATCATTTATCTTTTTCACATGTATGTGGTCATGTGTATCGATTGTTATGAGATAGAGTAGATAGCTGAAGGGAGCTAGAAAGTAATGTTCAAATCCTCTATAATTACATTTAAACTCTAAGTATATGAATTATACTTGTATTTAAATATTACCATACTTATTAAAAAATATGTAAAAATTAAAAAATCATTAAGCTGACATTACATGTTAGTGCTCTCAATGCAATTATGATTATAATTAATTTTATTTACCTATATAGATATATATACTATTTAAAAATAATAGTTCAGAATTCTACTAACACTGAAATAAAAATTGGAACTATAATGAAAACTTACCATTTTCTTGATTCAGTATGCAAGTTTTACAAAATGTATGCTAAATATTAAAAAAAAAAGGACAATTTAGTGTGTGTGTATATATATATAGTACTTAATATACGTTTAAACTATTTGTAGCATATATTTAATTATTATTAAGCAGCAATATATTGATTTTTAGATATAGCTAATTAAAAATACAATAAATAATGAATATAGATCAATATAAAATATATAATGAAATAAAAAATAGATCAATTATTATTAATTATAATTACATCTACAAATTTCAAGGATTTCTCTTTTTCAATAAAATTTTTACTTATCCAAAATTTAAAAAAAAAAGCCAAATACAAAAATACTGATGCACATAATATATTTTAACAAAAATAAAACAATGTTCCAGTAAAATAAAAATAAATTAATGATAAAACACTTGTGACTAAACATAATTTAAAAATACAATGTGACCATATATAATAGGTAGTACTGGTTGATAGAAAATACTGTGCATGATTTTTAGCTATAATTAGAGCAAAAATATCAAAAGAATTATTTATAAATGTTTTTTAAATATTTCTTAAAGTGAATTAAATAGAAATGGATGTTATATCCCAGCAAAAAATAGCTAGATATCCAATTACAAATCAATATTAAAATAATTAGCTGGATTATTATGAGCTGTCTGTCTAAAAAATGAACTTAAAATATCTTATGCTGGTCTATTTATTGCAAAAATTTAATACAAATTTTTTTCTATAGATAAGATTGAAATATATATATATATAAGTAAATGATTTATGTAAAAACTACAGTATTCTTTTCTATTTCATTATCTCTATCTATCCATCCCTATACTGTAATGGTCACTTCTTTCTTTCTTCTGATCACCGAGGGCGCCACCAGATCAGTGTGTACCTGGAAAATTTAATTTACGGTGATCAGAAGTTAATAATGATGATGATTGACACTGGCTAAACTCGGGGCGATTGTTCAGATAATTGAGAAAAGACAACAGAGACAAATGTCAGCTAATATAATTAAAGAAATTTCAATTGTTTATTAATATTTAAGAAAAGAAATAAATCTCAAACAAACAAAATATAAGAATTTGCTCCAGATTTTACTGGCATATTTACCAGAGAGTGTATGTGAGTAATGCAAATATTAAACACCCTGGCAGATAAGTTCGTTTGCTCACTTATGAATTTAAAAGAAATTTGTAATATCTTCCTGCTGACAATTTATAAAAATCAATTCTAGTTTCCTAATTCAGAGATAGCAAAACAATAGGGTCTTGTAGGAAATCAATGAAACAGCGAGGGCGAGCTTTCCTTGACCGGAATAAAGCATCGAGATCAAGAATGTCATTTGTCCGCAGTGCAGCTCATGATATAGCACTTTTAAGGCAATTCACAGCTGATTTCAAATACAAGACAAGAAAACATGATAAAAGATTACGATCTTACGTAATCTTTGAAAGAAAAAACAAAATCTCCTATTTCAGAAAAACTGAACACTATATACGATAAACAGATAGTCAAAAAGATTTGCGGTCTGCAGAAGTGCAAACCAAACTTATTCTAAATTAATTATTGCATAATGAAAGGGAGAGGTAAGCAAAAGAAAATTATGAAGATCTGCCAAATCATTTATCCAGTTAGTAATATAAAAAAAAACATATTAAGCATATAAAATATAACTCGCAATACATTCTACGATACAAAAATTTAAAAGCACAAATATGTAGTCTCAAAACTGAGATGACATTACACGAAATAGGAAAAAAAAACAAATACATACAAATAATATGAAAAATTAAATTATACATTTACTTTCAGATTAACCAAAAGACTGTTTCTTACGAAGCTCCTCGTAGACATCTGACGTCACTCTAACTCTGCCAGTTCTTATGCTAAAATATTCGTTTTACAGGTATTGAATAGATTTTTAAAAGTTCTGTAAGATGGTGACCTCTTCCGATTTAATTTACAAGTAAAAAATAAAAAAAAACGCATTTAAACCTAAACAAAGAAAGAACATGAGTTTTGATTGGTTCTTAGCATGCTCTCAGCCGAAAAAGACATTCTGATTGGCTGGAAAGAACAAAGAAACCGCCTGATCAAAGAAAATAAAGAAAAACGCTGAGATTTTCAATTCGAACATGATATAAATTATTATAAAATTATATTTATGGAAATTACAAATTATTTTCAGAGAGAATAATAAAAAAACAAAATTATTTTTGAAAAATATTGAAGATTTTAGTAAAAATATTAAAGAAATATTTAAAAGAAATATTTACTTTTCTATAACGTAAAAGTCGACCTTTTTGTTTATATTACAGCTTTTATGTTGCCGAAATTGAATATTTTAGAATAAATAAATAGCAATTTATTTTTGAAAGAACTTTCGTTCTCTTCATAACCTGAAAAATTAGTAATATACTTTTTATAAACGTATCTGAGTTGAATTTAATATTATAGGTGAATATGTTTTAACAATAGGCTTTGTCTTCAGTTTGTGAGTTGGCCAATTAAAAGATTTGATTTTTACCTCATACAACCAATAATATAATTAGCGGTTAAAAGGTTAAGGGAAGAATTTAATTCAAGATTTATCCCTGGAAAGCTTTTGAAATATTTACCTTATGGTAAAGTAGAATCGAGTGAGTCCTTCAATGAGTGTGCACAATTATTCTGAGTTCATTATTCAGGTGTCCCCATCTCTTCATGGTGGCAAGTGTAGAGACATAATTTGGGAACAGTTCTAATTTAGGCTTTCATGGCATGAACGGAAGCTTGGAATCAGAAGTCTGTCTTTGGTAGGTTTAGCAAGGCATGTTGTAGATTTGAATATTAATGTGGATAATTTTATCCTCATATGAAAGCGAAGGCTATTAAGCAAACGTAGGCAATAATAAAAGATCTGCAGAATGTTTTATCGAAAGGTAGCAAAATTTTTTTATCACGATGTGTACAGTAATCTTTTGAAAATATGGCAGGACTGCAAACCAAGTAAGAATCTCAGCAAACTAATATAAATACAAGAAGTTGAATCCTTACTCTAGGTCAAGCCAAGAATAATCAGTCTGAAACTTTTGGGCCATTTATATGCTCTCTTATCTCCTGCATAATCTTTCTTGTTTTTTAATTAGAAATTTTAGCCTAGGGTAAATCTCTATCTCCACTTAATCTTAATAAATAATTCTAACTAGGGCTGTTATCTTATTTAAAAATTAATTAATACAAAATTAAATCTTTGCTTTTAAAATAAATTAAAATAGATTACAATGTGATTGAAACTTAAAAGCTTTCTCAAAAAGAATTAAAAAAAAATTTTTAATTAGAATATTTTTACAAAAGATTTTAAAAAAAATGTCAAAAGAAAACAGATTTTAAAACGAAAACCTATTGCAAATAAAAATCACAGATCTTTTTCATTACCTTTTTTTAAAAAAAAAAAAGTGAGTATGTATGTTATATCATATACTCTTACTACATTAAAAATAAAATATAAAACTTTGATATCTTCCTTTTAAAAATTAAAAAAAAAAATACAAAAGCCATTTTAAATTTCACAATGGAACTTTTGATGCAGATAGAGTATCCGGTTCAATATATATAAACACCCATTGCTTATTCCAGAAACAGAATCATTTTCAAGAATGTAAGACAGCTATATTGAATAGGTTTTGTACAGAACAACAGAACAGTATATTATCAAGTATGTTACCAAGTATTACAAAAAAAGTTGAGTAAGAATTGCAAATAGCTACACAGTTCTTTCAAAGACAAGTGTCTAACTTAAGAATCTTAAATGTAAATTACTTGTCTAATAGATAGATAATCATTATTATAAAATATAACTTACAAAACATAATGAAATTGATAGCTAAAGGTATAAATTGGAAGACTACTGAACAGATAACAGAGTTTCTAAATATCCTAGATATAAGTAATCAAGTGCAAAAGTTCTGATAGGAGGGTATGGGACCCTATGAATTTTCAAAACAGAATATCAATTCAGCTCCAAACCAGTGGATGACAATTAACCAGGAGGGTGAGAAAAAAAAATTGAATGCCTTTTTAAACAAAATAAAAACTTATCTATGTTTTATTCAGCTCTACACAAACTAAGACTGCAAAAATGCCAGGGAATACAGAGTGTTAAACAATATAGGATATTGATTTGAAAATTCTCATTTCCAGGGAACTCTTATATCTATAAAATTTTTCAAATTTTTATGAAAACACCTACAACACTACAAAACATCAATGGGAGAAAACATTTTGTTAAGGAATGGTAAGAGAATTAAGGGAACATATAATATTGATCTCTTAAAATCCTTCATTAAATATGGGGGTGTGGAAGAGAAGTGAGTTTGTAGGATTTTATGTGAAGCAAAAATTGTGTTTTTCTGGGAGTGTTTCTAAGGGTTACGTTGCAAAAGATTGTAAAGTTGCATGTTCAAATTGATTTGTAATAGGGATACATATTTTCTCTGCACTATTAAACTGTGAAATCCTTAGGTTTTTGCCAACTATAATTCCTTGTTTCATCTAAATTTTAGCATACAACTCATTCTTGTTTATTTGATAATTATAAGATGCCAGAGGCATAATCCCTGATTCTGTTTAAGAATTATCATCAGACATTTCATTCCTGATGTTATATATGAAGCATTAATATTGTTAGATCCAACTCATAATTATTATTGTGCCAAGGCCAATTTGGCATATGTATATAAAATAATTTTATCTAAAAAAAAATTATTAAAATAAAAAAAAAAATCTTTCGTAAAAGAGTTTGAAATAAAAGATTAAAAGTGGGAAGGGGGTTTTCTTAAAGTCAAACTAAAAGTGTTATAAAAGAAAGTTTTTCTAAATTAGTATTCGTAAAAATAAGTAATTTAAAATTTAAAAAAAATATAAATCTCCTTTCATTCAAGCTTATTAGCAAGTGTAAATAAATGTATGCATGTTAGAATAATATTAAAATATATATATATGTAAATGAAAGTTAAAAAAGAAATTATATTTGGAAAACACAGCAATGGCTATTAAGTTAAATAAAGATTTAAAAAAAACACACTAGTGGTGGGCTACTAATTAAAGATATAAAAACAATACGTTTATGAAAGCTACTACTAATTAAACAATCGTCAAAAACACGTCATAGGATTAATTACTAATGGAATTTCGACAACATCTATTGCCGGAGGATATTAAAACAAAAACAATTCGGATACATAAATAACCAGATTTTTATCGTTCAGTTTTTTTCAGTCTAGTTTGCAGTGACAGTCTTGTTTCAGTTGAGATAACAGGGCATTTCTATTATGTATCCAGAAACAAAAATGCATTGTTGAGCAGCTTTTGCAAATATACACTCATCCTTCAGCCTTTTCAGTCCAACAAGATCATCAAAACCTGCCTGTGAAATAATGTCTGCATAACAACTCGGAAATCCTCCGTCAAACGTTCAACTGTTTTCAAAAATAAAACCAATGGTTTCGCATAAAATCTCTTCAAGAAACATGCAAATCTAACCGGTTAGATATAATCCATCAGACACAGCAGAAGCAGCCAGCAACAAGCAATATCCACATTCCAAAAATCTTAGATAAACATTTATTTATTATCATTTATACGTAGTAGCCACGCTGTAATTCATCAATCCTACCGAGTAAAGTAATTTAAACTCTTAAGCATGCATAAAATGAACTATTGATGTGCGTGTGTATGAATGTGAGAGTTTAATGATGTCACATATTATTTATGCTTTTCACCAGATATATTGTAACGATATATAAATATGTCGTTACATTAATTTACAATAAAAACTTAAAAGTTCGCAAATAAAAGTAAAAAAACTAAACGCTAAAATTAAAATGTTTGTTAAACGTATATACATTCGCACAGAGGCCAAACTTTAAAAATATTTTTTTTTTAAAAAAACAAATAAGTATTTGAACGTACTTTTTTTATAAAAAAGTACAAGATTTAAAAATAAAAACAGGTATTAATTAATTCCTGTAATCTGTAAATGGAAATGATTGTTTATTAATTATCCAAAAGCTGTCTAATTAAAAAGTCAGAGAGTAAATTAGATAAGAGAATAAAGAGATTTTAGCTTGACCAATGGAAGCACCAAGCCTCAGCCCGGACCTGAACGAAAATTTGGATTAGTGACGTCTTTGTTCATTCAATCTGGAGATTTACTATAAAAAGAGAAATATTGAGTTTCAGTTCCAGCGTTGTGTGTTTGAGAGTTGTGGTAGGATGCACATACCATACTCTCTATTTAAAAAAGAAAAAGGAAAAGACTGTGATACCTTGAACCAGCTATTGCCATCTCCAGAACATGATCTTCCAAAGGAGGCGTCACGGGAATTAAAAGCAGAAACCTGGACTCTTCTACAGTAAGCTATATTGACATGAACTCTAAGTTAAAATAATTAAGAACTTTCGTTCAAGTTTATGAACTTCCATCTGACTTTTTAAGTTTAAAATCAAATTAATAATGTTTAATTTTATGTTTTCCGATTGATAAAAATCATTTCCATTTTTTTTTTCTTATTGTATAAATTGTTAATTGTTTAAATTTTAAATGATGAAATTTAGGTTGGGTATAGACGTTGCATAGATTCGTTAGCGGTTGATTATGTTGTGGTTTTCACAGTCGATTACAATATATATGTCAACAATATCACTGCGGTGTCTTATGATGAACACCAAAGGGTCTCCTATATTCCCTCAGCAATTGACGTTATCGATTGACTTTGTATTTTGATCGGTTGTGTTTAATTTGGAATGTTTTTGACCGTGGAATCTGTGCAGCCGATCTATACTCAACATTTTAAAAACAAATTGTATAAAATAATCTGTGCGAACGTATTTAAATGTTAAATTTAAGTCGGGTGTGAATGGCTATATAGTTTTGTAAAGTTATATTAAGGGAGGGTAATCTTAGGTTATTCATTTCGTAGTTGAATTGGGTCAATGGATTGGATATATTTGTGTAATTGTAGATGTAGTATGAGATCCGCTATGGGCAGGATTATAGACATACGCCACACACCCTCTGTTTGCCTATGGATGGATTTGTAAGACAGCAAAGGACCGCAGTCCATTCCTATGGAGTTTTATGTTTATTGTTCTACTTGCCAACAGATGTCACATTCCTGTTGGTGGAGAAACAATGTCTTCTCTAATCTACTTAGTGACCAGATGTACATTACTGACAGTATAGTATTTTGTGTTGTCGTATCATGCTACATTGAATACATGAATGTATCAGATGGATTGGCGCCAGTTTGATTGCGATATTTGTTGCCTAAGGTTAAATCAGGGAAGAATATTTTCTTTTCAAATGCAGATCTATGTAGTCTATTCATACTTGACTATCTAAATAAAATATTAAACTCATTGAAACTTAGTTAAATGTAAAATTAAAAGATTAATAGAAAAATCTAAAATGTTGAATTTATTCCTCAAAATTTAAATGTTATTTTATATGTGTGTAAATAAATATTTTTATGTGTTAATTTCTGGCAGTGGCTTTTACTCTTTTATATTTAAGATATAAAATTTATATTTTATTATCTCTGCTACTCCGCTGAGCTAGTGACTTGGGCTAACGATCGGAATATTTAAATAAAGTGGAATCTTAACAGCGCGTATCTGCCTACTCTATAAATTTTTCTAGGTTTAAATGCCTAGATGGCGCCTTGTAGAGCAGATATCGTAGTTTGCGGTTAGATTCGATCTTCACTTTCATTTCGATCGTTATAATATGTTATAATGTGTTACTTGAAAAATATGCGTGTTAAATTAGATTTATAAAGTTGTTTAAATTTAGTCAATTAATGTTGGGTAATAAATTATCTTTAAACTTAATCAATGTTAATTAAAATAAAATGTCTTTAAACTTAAACTTTATTTGTCGGTCAATTCTTTTTACCAACATTTTTATTAATTCTTTCCACCACTAATTTTGTAAAATTTTGTTATTGAATTAAAATTAGACTGAGCTAGTTTTAGGGAATGTTTCGAGCGCTGTATTATGAGCCTACTGCCCGAATACGTTAGTCATCAGACTAACTGGTGCCCCGGGGTTTACCCCGAAACAAATAAAGTATTTGGATAGTAGGGGTTTGAATCAAGCAACCAAGATGGGCCATTGTTGATAGTTAAAGCTATCAATAAGATCTCCCATTTTGCTCGAAAGTGCTGGTTCGTTCACGTAACATTTATAAGATTATAAATGTATTATGAAGGAGTTTGAAACCGGCCAAAACTTATATATACATATAAGTAAGTGCTTTCAGCGGTTCGACCCAGTACATAAATGGCGCCCAACTTGGGGCCTTTATTTGCTGCTTCTATACTGGACAAGGTAATTCTTTATTCCTTATCTAATTTTCATCTGACTTTTTAATTACACAAGAGCCCAGGCTAGCTTGCTTTTCAATTAATAAACAATCATTTCCATTTACGGATTACAGGAATTAATTAATACCTGTTTTTATTTTAACTTATGTTATTTCTTTATTAAAATATTTTTATATTTAAATCTTGTATTTTTTTATCAAAAAAGTACATTAAAATACTTTTTTTATTTATAAAAAAAATATTTTTAAAGTTTTGAATCTGTGCGAATATATACGTTCAACAAACATTTTAATTTTAGCATTTAGTTTTTTTAATATATTTATTTTTATTTGCGAACTATAAGAGTTTATTTTAAATTAATGTAACAGCATATTTATATATTGTTACATATCAGTAAACTTCCTCAAAAATAAAAAAATAAAAAATTTACTTAGTGTTAGTAATTACATTACACAAATTTATTATATATGAAAATTTCAAAAGGACAACTTTTTTTTTAAAAGACAAAACAGTAATTGCAAATATGATAAAAAAAATGTTGACTGATGATTCCTTACTACCAGCTAAATTTCTGTCCCCTCCCTTACAAATTTCTTTTCTTCTACTTTTAACTATTACTTATGCAATTAGATTTTAATTTAAACAAGACTTTTTTTAAAAAAATTATGATTTATCTTTATTATTACATTTTATTATTTAGATTTTAATATTAACGTTTTATTCCTCACATTTATTTCTACATATGCGCAATTTTTCTTACTGGCAATACTTTTAAAACACAATTCCAAGTATAATCTTATGTTAATACAAATATATTTATACTAATTTCAGAAAAAATACTACGGGCATGATTCACTTTTAAAATTCTCAGGGCACTCATGTTTATTAAAGATCGGCCCAAGTTGGGTAGCCAGTTATAACGATCGAAAAGAAAAAGGGAATGAGGGTAGTATAGAAATAAGTTTAGTTAAAGATCCAAACATTATTAAACTGCCATAAGTCATATTTCAGGAGACATGATCCACAGCTTGACAATGATTTTGAAAATAGATGTGATCATAGAATTTATACATAATATGTGAAGATTTTATTGATAATAAAGGTTCCTGATTGTGTTATGAATATGCATTTAATTATGTGCACAAGAAATGTAAAAAAAAATCTGAAGAATTTTCAGATAAATTAAAGTTGCTCAGGAATTTATAAAACGTTTGAGAACTTGCAAGTGCAAAACTGGATTACAATTCATGAATCTTGAGCTCAATGGATCTTGAGGTCTAGCCTGACATTAAACCATATATGTAACTTTAACTATCATGAAAATATATAACATAAAAACATGGAAGATCATTAAGCAAACTGATCTCAGCAAGATAGACTAATATCAAGTGAACATGATGTTAAATATCTTGATATAAAATTCCTAACTCAAACTATAAAAAAAAATTTCCAATAAAATAATGAAATATTGTAACGGTAAGATTTTGTATGACTTGTTAAATGTTGCAAAAGTCCACCACCACGTTCGAATGGCGGCACAACAGGTGGGTTCAGGACCTGCAATACCGCACTCAAACCCAGTACTTTTATTCACAACAAAACCCACATGACAACGTGTCTACCATAGCAAGAGCACTATTTTCTAGGCCCAGTGGTCAGGTAAACAAGACTAACTAATGGTTTCACCTTACGGACTATTACTATATTCTTACTGTTCATTGCTATGAGTGATACTAATTATTATTCTAAATTAAGCAGACACACAGACATGGATATAGATAATTTAAGTATTTAATTGTGGTTACTTTACCTAGGTGAATATATTACGCTACCTGGGTGTCAATATGAACTACATCTCATGCCTCATGTTTAGAGGATGAAGGTTACGAGACATGCTGCGATATCTTAATGAGGAGTGCATTCATCTACAATGCTATCATCCCATTTACTTTATAATATTAATGTCTATTCTAATAACTTACTAAAGATCAGGAGATGTGGAGGAGTGGAGCTAGACCCAGCATAAACTTTATACTTATTATTAAAGCGACTTGCGGTAGCCTGAAATACTGCCGAGCTATAAGAGAATCGGCTTTCTAAGAGGATAATCGCAAAAGAAATGTTGGAGGCTGGTGGGACAATCAAATGTCGGATCGGAGCCCTGTAGGTACGTCATGACCGCGATATTGGTATGAGATCGTAGCCTTTTCATCCCTGACTGCATGAGAAGGTAATTACTATAGGAATAGGAAGAGGTACGGCCAAACATCAGGTCAGAGCCCTTAGGAGTGGTAACGAGCAGAGGTCTTAGCCTTTCCATCCCGATCGGGTGACAAGGTTCTGTGCTATTATATTTTTTTGTACGTTCCTTAAGTGTGAGAACAAAACGTTTACAGTACCTCTTTTACATTTCTGCGATTTAAAAATTCATGTATCGCTAACTAACGTAGTTCACAACTCTAATGCAAACGCATTTATTTATTTTATGCTTGGCAATATAATATAAATTTATCCCCAATCTCCACACGACTAGCATTTAATTTACTATCGTTAAACCCCCCGCCTTTTTCTCCTTAACATCATGGTTTTATTTAACTAACTTAAAATGAATGATAGCCCATTAACAAATACACTAACTAATAATATAGATCTCATCTTTATAAAACATATTAAATTTATTTTATGATTCCTGAGCTGAAAATTATTAACCAACATGATTTTTCTGTTATCATATCAATCCGCAGAGGAGGGTAGATCCTCTGCGAATTAAGTTTAAAAAAAACATCAGCTCGGAAACCACATGGGCATGAAATATAATTTTACTATACCCAAGTAGAATAATGATAAATAGATTAAGTTATGAGGTTCATTACAAAAGAGCATTACTACAGAAAATTGTTTTTTTTTAATTTTAGAATTACATAATAGTAGAATTTGAAAATGAAATTAACATATTAGAAATATAGAGTTCAATTAGAGTTCAAAACAATTTTATTCTTGGGTATCATGTTACCTTTAGTTCATTTAAGTGTGCACACTTGTTGGAGAGTCCGAGTTTCCTGGTTCAATAGCAGTCACATTTAGGGAAAGATTTATTCAACGGAAGTAGCAGAATTCTAGGTTTATCACATTTCGTGGGAATTTTAATATTGTATAGCCATCAGTCCAGAGGAGCGTCGCACGGTGCCTACTCTTGGCACATTGCTAGATATAAAATTTGGATCGCAAGAAATATAATAATTAACAGCATAATTGGAATTTAACATTTCTGGTTCTAGCCTCTCATTGACCATTTTAACAATCAGTTGTGGCTTTTTATTCTCTTTTTCCTTATCTCTGGGATCCATCAAGAAATGTCATCCATGCAGCTGTCTCTCGGATCTGTGCCATACATCCCTTTAGGTCATAAATGCAAGTGATACAGGTTGGAATATCAATCTGACCACTTTTTAAATTTTACCTTTTTGCATGACGTAATTTAAAAAAGATTTTTTGTAACAAACCTTTTTCTTTTGTTTCTATATGTTTAAAATACCTTTTAGCTCTGTCATCTCTTCTCTGTCCCGCTATGACTTGCATTTAATTAGCAGGCGAATTTCTATATTTTAAAAACATCTTTATTTTTGATTGAGATTTATTTATTTTTTTATAATTTAAGTATTACCTGGACCTGACCTAAATAATAATATGTTTACGTTTTACAATATAATTATTGATTTCCCTTTTTTTATAAATTAAAATATTACGTAAACCTATCAGAATAATTAATAGGATTATTTAACTTTATGCAACTTACGCACGGCAATTTAATAATACCTTGCAATGCATTATTTTTAAAATATCGGAGTATGTGCGCATATATAACATTTATTTTTCTTCTTTTTTTTTGAAACAATTTACAAATCGCACTAATCCGATACTCAAGGTCAGAATCCATGTAAACCTATACTAAAGGGGCGAGAGGTAGAATGATAACAGAACCAAGGTGAAACTAAGATTTGAATACAAATCTTACAGTTTCATATTCTCTTACTCGGAGTGGGTGATAATAAATGAATCCTCCCTGTTTAATAAAGAGGAGAATACAAAATTAAAACAGAATAACATAATATAAAAAAAACCTGGATTTTAAGGGTCACGATATCATACTTAGATCAATGATTAATTTACTAGCTTCCATTCCCCCCTTTTTCTTCCTTTATATATATTAATGTTTACTATCATAACATATGGGTTAACTAGCTCGTTTTAACTTTCTTTCCGGTTTCTTCCATGATTTTGACGGTCCTATGGAATTGTTTTAATTAGATTCCTGGGTTGTGCGGGTGATGTCCACAGGGTTTGAGGCTCCGAGTATTGTAGGTCCCTTTGATAGCGCCCTTCTGCTTTAATAAGTATGCATTCGGTCCACATTTGCTATGTATGAGATAAGGTCCTTGGTACAACAGAAAGAATTTTTTGTACATCTTGAGGCCCTGATTGCTTGGTTGCGTGTCCGTACCCATACGTAATCTCCCACTTGGAACTGATAGGATCTGGGATTCGGTAGGCATCTCCGTTTGGCTCGTTCTCTCATGCGGTGGAGGGCTCTTCTTTAATCGGTTACAGGGTCAACCGGAGGCTCCTCCCATGGCAATGGTGTTTTGACTAAGGCCGAGTCCCTTATCCCGAAGTGTAATCGCATGGGTGTCATCCCTGTCGACTCATTTATTGTTCCATTTATGTATTGGAAAATTTCCTTCATTCGTTTCAGCCAGCCTTGGTGGTTTCCTTGAACATGTGTTCTAAATAGTCGGTTAATCTCCCTTATAAACCTTTTGCAGGGGTTTGATTGGGGGTTTCTGATGGAGGTCATGCTATGTATGATGTTCTGTTGTGCTAACTATGTCCTCCATTCCCGTGATGTAAATGCAGACCCATGATCCGAAAGGAAAGTATTGGGTTTTCCAATCTGTGTCAATTGGCATTGTAGGGCTCTAATCGTACACCGAGCATCCGCTTTCCTGACTGGGTAGGCCCACATGTATTTTGAGAACAGATCATAGGCAACCAGGAGGTACAGTAACAGTCAGAAAACGTGTGACACATAAACATAATGCAGAATTCGACCACCATACAGAACAGCAGCACCATCGAGTAGCGAAGCCACCTGTGGTACTGAGTTCAAACATAGTTTATCAGTTCCACAACACAATCCACGACCACATGAGTTCAAACATAGTTTATCGGTTCCACAACACAATCCACGAAACAACGCATCTGATGCGACATTAGTAAATATTTCCTTAGGCACGGTGGTCAGGGATATGCAAGAGATTCATGATTTTATTCTCGAGTTAGCCAATAATCAAACTAATATTAATTAAACATTCATATTTACATAATCGAGGAAATATTATATAGAATGGGTATCGAATAAATGAAACGTAACTGCAGACATATAGTTTAAAATGATTTATTAATACATTTTAATAAAATCATTTAGTAATAATATTTTAGGGATTCAAAGCTTCAGTAGCGGGATTTGCGACATGATTATATTTTAAAGAATACCTTTATTTATTTAGACATTATTTTATATTGAGGACTTCAGTAGCGATATTTCCGATACTGTAATGTTTACAAAAGGAATACATTTATTTGTTTAGACATTATTTTATCTTGAGGACTCAGTAGTGGTATTTCCGATACTGTAATGTTTACAAAAGGAATTCACTTATTTGAAGGCGTAATCTAGCTACCTAAAATTCTCGAGTAAGTATTTCTAATGCATGCCTGGAGGGATTTATATCTTTGCAATGCAAGAGTCTAAAGTAAGATTTAAGAGTAGCGGCAGACATATATTTATTTAATTAAAATATTTATTTTATGACTAAGGGCAAACATTTATTTGAGAGTGAATTATGAAGATAATGCAGAGGTGGAGTGATATACAGAATAATAGAATTGAGTAAAGGAACATGTGGTACGCTTTAGAAAGGCGATATGGAATGGCAGTATATTGAAACTGCAATGCCGCGAATGAGTTTATAAGACTGTCGGGCTGGTCTCTGCCTCGGCCTGACGAAGTAAGGTGTCACATAAGCATAACCAGGGACAAGCGGTCCGTGTCGCAATTTGCCGGCTGGCTGCATGACAGGTCAAATCCTACGGGAGCATTTATTATGTCCGCTTGTGTAGGACTGGGGTTAATTTCAACCCTGAAGAATCCGGAATATTTACGGCGGAATAGATCATCGCGTCTTTAAAACGTAACACATGTATAAGTATAAACGATTATGATAAGATTTAAATAATTTCTAATTCAGCCCTACATTATCAACATTTACTAAAGAACGTTGGTGACTCTCAAAGAAATGTAATTTTCTGGAATTATTCATGATGATTTAATAAATACAAAACATATATAAATTGGGAATTATTATAACTAATACGTCAGCCATTTGCGAAGTTGTAGACCCCTGCATTACAATAAATGATGCATTGAATGCGTGTCGATTTATATGAAAGTTAAGTTAGTTATGAAAGCAAATATGAATGAAAATTTGACACGCATTCATTGTTCCAAGCGATCATAGATTTAAACTTTGAAAATTGAGACAATTATGAGCATGCAATAATTAAATAATAACTATAGATAGAATGTAGATTTGAGAAATACGCACCCAAGGGTAAGCTAGATTATTAAAGAAATTTACATATTAACTTAATTATTCAATTTTAGTTATACAAATGATAGTTTCTACATTTTATAATTTAGATAAGTAATATGAAGAATAGCTATAGCAGGTTATTAGAATACTCTAGAGTTTGAACACAGACAGGTACCTGTTTTATAAGAAGTTTTCTGATTCCATTAGTTTAGCAGCAAAAAGTTCACGAGTGGCAATTCTTTCTTGTATTTAGATATTTCATTTACTTTCACAGCAGCAGCAGCTTTCTCATTCATTTAAGGCAGCAGATCTTCATGGTGAATTTATGATGGGCAATGGAAAGTTTGGCATCCGATAGGCCATCTCCCGATGGAGAATAATCTAGGTGCTTTACTCGGTCATACCTTGGCAGGAATAAATTATTTTTATATTTTGGAGACTCTCAGTGATCGAAAGCAAAGCTAAAGTTTAAGTCAATGTCTCCAGCCAGTCTAAGAACGCATCTCTCACATTTTTGTTAAGATATTTTTAGGTTTTACTTAATCTGCCCTGAAGATAATCAATGCATTTTGTTGGTTTTTAATTAAAGAAAGCTGCCGTTCTATTGTTTACATTTTACATTTACTAATTACATTTTGGGGAATTTTTCTTTAATTAATCTATTATCTATCACTGACCGATGCTTTTAAATTTCAAAAACAAAAAGGGAACATAAGATTATTTTAACTTTTAAATAAATATTACATCAGATTTTTTTAGAATTATTATTAAACGAAATTTAAACAAAGCAAAAAATACGAACTTTATAATCCAAAGTAAATGATTAAAATTATACAAAATTATATAACTAAAAGAAATCTAAATGATATTATTTTATCCCCATTTATTGCCTTTAATTTGAGATCGAAATGTGTGCGTGTTTATGCTGAATTCTACATATATTTATACATTTTTAATATTGTTACACACACAATTCGATACCAAAAAGTTTAAATTTGGGTGGGATAGACCGGTCAGTGAGAGACGACAGAAAAAGATGAAACTTAAGATTCGAATATGAATCTTACTGTTTCAGTAGCGGCATCTCTGGTATGGTGGTAATGATCCGTAGTGATCAATAGCCAAGATCTCATTTGGCCTTGTTGGGATGATGGAGTTAAGAGGGCCGCAAAAGTTACTGCTTGGTGGTTTGTCACTGACACATGTCATTCATTTATCTAGGGTTTTAAGGATGCTATCATACATCCCTGGCCAGTGGAACTGCCATCTTAAAGCCTCCTCCATTTTCCGCGGGCCAGTGTCCTACCAGGTGATGCATGTGTTCAATAAGGGGACTCCTTAGATTTGGTGGTACCAAAATCCTCCAGTAATTTCCTTCTGTCCCAACTTGTTGTTGTAATAGCCCGTTCCGCATCCGGGTAGTGGGTTTTGCCTCGTATTGTGGTGCATCCTTCAACTGGGTTGCCTTTCCGTTGGATCATTTGGATCAGTTGTTGATACCCCGGGTGCTGTTCCTGCCAGTATTGGAGGTTCTTCAAGTTGTTCCACATCAGGGTTCAGGACATTTGCAGTGATGATCAAGGATTGGTCACTTGAAATTGGGTTTTGGGGCTTGACTTCTATAGGGTGGTGGCTTAATATATCAGCAACCATATTTTCTGGGCCTGGGCAGTAAACAATCTTATAGTTGAACCACTGAAGGCTTAGGCTCCATCTTATCAAGCCGTTATTATTCAAGTAGCTCTTGTTAAGAAACTCCAAGCATCGGTGATCAGTGATGATGATGACTTCTGAGCCTAAAAGTACCTGCTTGAACTTGTTACAGGCCCAGACTATTGTCAGGGCCTCCTGTTCAGTTACTGTGTAGTTTTTTTCAGCGCCTTTTAATGTCTGGCTACTAAACTAGAGCACCTGATGCTGCCTCTCTTGATTTACTTGGAACAAAAACACCCCCAACCCCTTTTGACTGCTATCCGTTTGTAGGCAAAATGGGCGGGTAAAATCGGGATGGTGTAGCATAACAGTTTTCAAAAATGTTTCCTTTATTTGCCGAAAACTTTCATCCTGAATCGGTGACCATTCCCATCTGTGGTGTGGTTTCAACAGATCTATCAATGGGGCTGTGTCCTTGGCGAATTTCGGGTAAAAACGGTGGCAATAATTACATAGGCCCAGAAATGATCGGACATGTTTCCGATTTGTTGGCCTTAAAAAATTATGGATGGCTTTGATCTTGTCAGGATGTGCTCTAACTCCCTGGCCTTGAACAAGGCGCCCCAAATATTTCTTTGAGTGCGAAACAGCTCTTTTTGAGGTTTATAGTGATATTTCTCCTAGCGCATTCTTCAAAGAACTATTTTAGGTCCTCTATGTGTCCTTTGATATCTCCTGATGTGATAACAACATTGTCCATGTAGCACACAAGTTTTCTCTTGAGGGACTCCGGCAAGACCCGATCCAAGTATCACATAAGACCAGCACCGCTGTTAATCAACCCGAACGGCACCCTTTTAAACATGTGGGTTTGCCCATTGTGCCGGAACGCCGGGTATTTCTGATCCAGGGGGTGTAAGGTCATTTGCCAGTAGCTGGCGGTCAGGTCTAGAGTGGAGATAATTTTTCCTGCTAGCTTCCCTAATGTTTCTTGGACTGGTGGAGGAACATCTCTTTCTGGTACCATAATATTATTTAATTTCCGTGCATCCAAGCACAATCACATGGATCCATCTTTTTTTAACCACCACCAGTGGGTTGTTGTATGGTGATGATCCCTTTTCAATGATGCCTCAGTCTATCATTTGTTGGATCTGCGCGTTAACCTCTGATTGGTACTGGAATGGGATTGGGTGAGGGTTTGAAAATATGGCTTGTCTCTTACGCGTATTCTCTCATTGGATGTACCCTTTAATCTCACCGGGAACTTGCGAAAACCCTCCCCGGTTTTCCATTAGGACTTGCTGTAACTGCACCTGTTCCTCTATTGTCTGTAATGATGACTCTGTAATCTTTTTGATGGATTTCCTCATCTTGGCAGATTTGTATGCATCTGATCTGGTGTTCTTGGTCATGGTCTTTAAGTTTGGTCCCAAAGCCCACTTGTTCCTTTCGGAAGGTGAGTATCTTTTTATGGTAATCCAGGACACATCCGTGTTGGGATAGGAAATCTGACCCGATTATAACGTCCTGTATAAGTCCCTTGATTACCAGGAAAGTGTGTTCCATGACAGTTTCCCCTATCGCAACTTCCAACCACACTTGGTAGTTCTCCGTCCTTGTTGATTTTCCATCCGCTAGCTTCATCTGGATTATCCGTGCTGGGAGTCTGGGTATAAGTCCTTGTTTTTCTTGTTTGGTCAACCATTCTTTGGCAATACATGATACTTGGCTGCCGGTATCCAGGAGGACATGTGCTTCTGATGTCCCTATTTTTATGTTAATTGTTGGACATGGCTAATAACGAGACCCCAGGTGGGATTTTCTTCTTGGATGACTGTTGATATGGCATCATTTTCTCTCTCTAGTCCTAGCTGCTGGTATGGCTGGTGCTGGCCCTGTGGTTTCCTTGATGGGACTTCTTCAGCCATGTCTCTTTGCCACTGTTCCTCATCTAGGGTTATTAGGAGCTCTACCATTTCCTCGACTTTTCTGATGCGGCTTCTGATCATCATCCGCTGAATCGTCAGTGGCATGATCTGCTGGATTGTCTGAATGATATATGCATCCAAAAATGCAAATGTTGTCAGGGTCCTTAATGTGTTAGCTTGGCGGGTGAAAAACTGGGCGTAGGTTTCTCTGTTGCTATATTCGTACTTTTCCTGGCGGAGTCCGTGAAAGATGTGTCTCTGCTGGTCATCACTCCAAAACTGCTTCAACAATGCTTTCTCGTAACTTTTCATGGTTGTGGGTTTAATTGCCAGCGTGTCCCACCAATCCTTAGCATAATTTCGTAAATATTGCTTTGCGATTGTCGCCTGTTCATTCGTCCCTGCCTTAAAACAACAGAAAAAATTTTGACTCTCCAAATGTGATTGCGGTCCTTCTCCTATTTCCCCATTGAAGGTTTTTATCTGTATTTCAATCATTTCTATAGCGTTTTCCTAATCTATTACTATTTATATCTCTAATGGCTTATTGCTAAACTCCCCCGGTACTATGGCTATATCTGCTCTTCCCTTTATTCTTTCCACTTATCCTGCCCTACTCTGGCTGCTACCCCTATCTATTACAATTTGCTGCTGCCCTTTCGTCATTACCCTTTTACATACGTTCGTACCCATTCCATGTCCGCTGCCTGCTCAATATCTCACTTCACTCATTTGATTTATTTATATATGTAGTAGTTATAAAACAATATATAAAAGAAAGCAAAATTCAATAAAAAAAAATTTTTTTTTTCGATCTCAATGTATTTTCGTATTCGACCCACGTTGCGGTGTCAGCGGCTAAAAAAAATATACTATGTAACGGTAAGATTTTGTATGCCTTGTTAACATGTTGCAAAAGTCCACCACCACATTCAAATGGCGGCATGACAGGTGCGTTCAAGGCCTGCAATACCGCACTCGAACCCAGTACTTTTATTCACAACAAAACCCACATGACAATGCGTCTACCATAACAATAGCACTATTTTCTAGGCCCGGAGGTCAGGTAAACAAGAGACTCTAACTAATGGTTTCACCTTTGGAACCACTACTATATTCTTACTGTTCATTGCTATGAGTGATACTAATTATTATTCTAAATTAAGCAGACTCACAGACATGGATATAGATAATTTAAGTATTTAATTGCGGTTACTTTACATAGGTAAATATATTATGCTACCTGGGTGTCAATATGAACTACATCTCATGCCTCACGTTAAGAGGACGAAGGTTACGAGACACATTACGATACCTTAATGAGGAGTGCATTCATCTACAAGGCTATCATCCCACTTACTTTATAATATTAATGTCTATTCTAATAACTTACTAAAGATTAGCAGATGTGGAGGAGTGGAGCTAGACCCAGCATAAACTTTATACTTATTATTAAAGCGACCTGCAGTAGCCTGAAATACTGCCGAGATATAAGAGAATCGGCTTTCTAAGAGGATAATCGCAGAAAAAATGTTGGAGGCTGGTGGGATGATCAAACATCGGATCGAGCCCTGTAGGTACATCACGAGCGCGGTATCGGTATGAGGTCGTAGCCTTTCCATCCCCGACCGCATGACAAGGTAATTACTATAGGAATAGGAAGAGGGACAGCCAAACATCGGGTTAGAGCCCTTAGGAGTGGTCATGAGCGCGGTATCGGTACGAGGTCTTAGCCTTTCCATCCCGACCGCGTGACAAGGTTCCGTGCTATTATATTTTTTTGTACGTTCCTTAAGTGTGAGAACAAAACGTTTACAGTACCGCTTTTACATTTCTGCGATTTAAAAATTCATGTATCGCTAACTAACGCAGTTCACAACTGTAATGCAAACGGATTTATTTATTTTATGCTTGGCAATATAATATAAATCTATCCCCAATCTCCACACGACTAGCATTTAATTTACTATCGTTAACCCCCCCCTTTTTCTTCTTAATATTATGGTTTTATTTAAGATTTAACTAACTTAAAATGAATGATAGCCCATTAACAAATACCCTAACTAATAATATAGATCTCGTCTTTATAAAACATATTAAACATATTAAATTTATTCTATGATTCCTGAGCTGAAAATTATTAACCAACATGATTTTTCTGTTATCATATCAATCCGCAGAGGAGGGTAGCTCCTCTGCGAATTAATTAAAAAAAAAAAAATCAGCTCGGAAACCATGTGGGCATGAAATATAATTTTAACGCTTAAAATGCATGACTCGTCTAAAAACAAGAAGATTTGACGTCACTCTAAATCGGCTACTTTTTATCGCACGTATACATATTATATGTCATTCGAAAGAAAATCAAAAGTTCTGTAAGATGGTGCCCTCTTCAGAGTTATTTTACAAGTAAAAAATCAATAAAAATGACCATATATGTCAAACAAAACCAAAGCACCGCCTCCTCATCAACTTTTCTTGAATCTTATTGGCTGTCCCACTTCTGTCAGAAAGGGAAATGGCTGCCAAAAAGTAAAAAGTTACGTCCGTTTTGATTTTTATTACGAAAATGATAAACGAATGTTTACAACATTTTAAACAATATTTGAATTGAATTACAAATTATTATTGATAAAAATAATACTAAAAATCAAATTATTTTAGAAAAATAGTTAAGATATTACCAAGAATTATTTATTTATTGCTACATATTGATCGTAACGTTAAAGTGAAAAAAAAAAGATTGCGTCAGCAATCTTTTTTGGTTGGTTGAATAGCGGTTACTTTTATTTCACCGCAATTGAATATTTTTTAAATTATAAATCAAATTTTATTTTTGAAAAGACTTTCGTTTGCTTTCGTAATCTAACAATTCAGTAATATACTTTTTACAAACGAAACTAACGTATTTATATTATTAAAAGTGATCTATTTTAACAATAGATTTTGTTAAAGTTGTGAGTTGGCCAATTACAAGTTTTGATTTTTAACTCATTTGGCCAATTAAATAATAATCATTGAAAGGGTTAATGAATACAATAAAATTTTGGATACCCAAGTAGAATAATGGTAAATAGATTAAGTTACGAAGTTCATTACAAAAGAGCATTATTACAGAAAATTGCATATTTTTAATTTTAGAATTACATAATAGTAGAATTTGAAAATGAAATTAACATATTAGAAATATAGAGTTCAAAATAATTTTATTCTTGGGTATCATGTTACCCTTTAGTTCATTTAAGTGTGCACACTTGTTGGAGAGTCCGAGTTTCCTGGTTCACTCACATTTAGGGAAAGATTTATTCAATGGAAGTAGCAGAATTCTAGGTTTATCACATTTCATGGGAATTTTAATATTGTATAGCCATCAGTCCGAAGGAGCGTCGCACGGCGCCTACTGCTAGATATAAAATTTGGATCGCAAGAAATATAATAATTAACAGAATAATTGGAATTTAACATTTCTGGTTCTGGCCTCTCATTGACCATTTTAACAATCAGTTGTGGCTTTTTATTCTCTTTTTCCTTATCTCTGGGATCCATCAAGCAATACGTCATCCATGCAGCTGTCTCTCGGGTCTGTGCTATATATCCCTTTAGGTCACGGTTGCAATAGTGATACAGGTTGAAATTTCAATCTGATCACTTTTTAAATTTTACCTTTTTGCATGACGTAATTTATAAAAAATTTTTTTTAACAAACCTTTTTCTTTTGTTTCTGTACGTTTAAAATACCTTTTAGCTCTGTCATCTCTTCCCCCCTCCTGCTATGACTTGCCTTTAATTAGCAGGGGAATTTCTATATTTTAAAAACATCTTTATTTTTGATTGAGATTTATTTATTTTTTTATAATTTAAGTATTACCTAGACCTGACCTAAATAATGTTTACGTTTTACAATATAATTATTGATTTCCCTTTTTTTATAAATTAAAATATTATGTAAACATATCAGAATAATTAATAGGATTATTTAACTTTATACAACTTATGAACGGCAATTTAATAATACCTTGCAATGCGTTATTTTTAAAATAAAACTATCGGAGTATGTGCGCATATATGACATTTATTTTCCTTTTTTTTTTTTTTGAAACAATTTACAGATCGCACTAATCCGATACTCAAGGTCAGAATCCATATAAACCTATACTAAAGGGGCGAGAGGTAGAATGATAACAGAACCAATGTGAAACTAAGATTTGAATACAAATCTTACAGTTTCAATATTAACAAAATATATTTTAACAAAAAAAGGTAAGCAAAGAAGTTTGATATGCAAGGATATTTAATTTCTAAATATATATATATATATAAAAGAGGTAGCTATAAATTATATATATTCAAAATTAGTAAAGAGAATATCTTATAAAAGTAAAAGGTCTTCAGAAAAAATGGTTCATAAGCTAGGCAAAATGGAAATGAGGCTCATTGAAAACAACTATTTTTGTTTTCATTTAAGGAGGAGGGACGGTGGGATGAGACATTGAATTTATGGTCAAATTTATATATAATTAAATTTCTAATAAAACATCCACATTATGAAATATGACAATAAAGAGTTACATTGATTTATATATTGTTTATTTACTTGTATGTTTACGCTATTGAATACTGAATATGGAAGAATAAATTATTTTTACCATCTCCAAAGAAAGTATGGTGTGAGTAGCTAAATTAAATTTCATTTATGGGCACAGAAAAGAAAGAAACTAAATTATTACATAACTTTGAAAATTAAGTTTAAAATGATAAATTTTTGAATAATTTGTAATTAAAAATCATACTTTTTGTAATAATACTATGAAATTATTAATTTAAAATTCAAACAGAATTAATAAGAAAATTTGTCTATTAAATAAAATGTTAAAGAAAATTATATAAAATATAAGAGAAAATAAGCAAGTTTATATATTCATTATGAGAAAACTCTGACATATAGATCTAAAAAAAAAAAAGTTGTTTGAGAATCAAAACAATAATGATCAATTGACAGGAATTAATACATCAGAGAACTTCCAGTAGATTATTAGATAACTAAATTGAGAATCAATCAGGATAAATAAACTGCCAGAACCAGTCAAGAAACTATCAAATGCAAGACCATGAACTAAATGGAGAAAATAGCCAATGTGTATTATATGAGCTCTAAATTAAAAAATGATGTTAACTCAAAAAAGTAATGATTGTATGCATTTCACTATCTAAGTAAAAACATGCTTGTATGCACTTCACTATCTAAGTAAAAACACGTAGATCATACCTTTGCTCAAATTCCAAAGGATTAAAGTTAATTAGAATCAATTTTCTAATCTACATTTTGATAAAAATTTCAAACTTGTTTTCAAAAGGGGATTAGAGAGATTTAAAAAAACTCTGTTTTCAATTAACGTGTTATAATCACCTACAAATGATTCTATAAAAGGTCTAATAAAAAAATATCAGTCCAGTTTGACTTGTAGCTTTTGTAAGAGCTGGTCAGAAGAGTCTTATTTTAATATTTTAAGCAGGTGGCCAAATTAGCCAGATGCAAAGTTTGGATATCAATTTTTCTTGAAGACAGTTCTTGTCTTAATATTTTTGGTGAAGCAGTTAGCTAATGGCTAGCTGCAAAGTTTAACTAAAATATTTTGTGAAGAGTTAGCTGCAATTTGTTGGTAACTGCAGCAAAGAGTGGCCACAGTAAAACTAGCTGCAGAAATGGCTGACAGAATTATATAGAGGACTGCCATGAAGATATAACAATGCAAGGAAGCTGCTGCCCTAATTTACTGCTGAAGTTTTGAATCATGAAGCTGACCCACTTCTATAGTCACTAGTCTGCTTAAATATAGAGAAGACAGTTTTCTGGCTTCAAGTCTGCAAGTCCAAGACAGAAGGAAACCTAAATCAAGACCAACTAACCTGGATTATAATTTCCTGATTATGATTTTCCTGAACTGATCCTCATCAAGAGAAACCATCAATTGATGAAGAAATAGTTATACGTATGCTGCTGTGTCTATATACTAAGAAGCACAGAAAAACGTATTTACAGTGAGTTGTATTTTTTAATAATCCCTTAAAAAGACATTTAAACTTAGTAACTTAGAGTAAAATAAACAAGTAACTTTAGCTTGAATTAAAATCTAATAGGGTTATATATAATAACAAAATTTTAAATGATTTCTTTAATCTGAAGTGACAGATATATAAAATAATTTTATTTTTCGTTTATTAAAAAAAAAAAAAAGACATTTTATATTTAAAGACTTTGATAATTAATAAATCAACAAGTACCTATTCAAACAAAAATTGACTTTATTTAGTTTGAAAAGAAAAAAAACAAGCTGTATAGAATTTGATAAGTGATTTTAAATTATATCTATATTTTATTTAAACAAATGTTAATGTGTGAAATTTTCTGTATGTTTTCCAAATGGAATTAATTAGGAAAATAAAATATTATTATTGTAACAAATTAAAATAGGACATATATGTAAAATTTAATATTAATTGAAATATATTAATTGTATATTATAAATTGCGTATCGGAGCACATATATATGTAAATCACCATATAGTAACTTGAATTTTGTATATTAATCACATATATGTAAAACGCAATGTGATAATTTAAAATTTGTATAATAATCAAAATCAGAAAGCTTATATGTGTGCAGCCTTATTTTTAGAGACCTTAATTTCATTTCTTTTATAAATTGTTATCTAATAAACTTATTCAGTTGTTAAAAATTATTCCAGTGGTTCTAAATATTTTTAGAATATCTGTTGCCATCATCTCTTGGTCACATACAATAGAGCTTGTGTTCTTCTGAACTAGATTTGAGCACAGGCTGAATATATAAATGGGGATGTATATTGAGTGCAGAGCATCCAGTGATGATCAATCATCATCCTAGTTGCCACATAAGGTTATATTCTTTAAAGCTCCTGCACTACATTTTATTTCAGTCTTAGAATTTAAATTTATAGTTGGCCAGTATATTAATGGCATTAAATGACCAGAGCATTGATGATGATCAGCATGTTTTAATGTCCTAGCATTATTGTTTTGATGATTATGTATTCTAATGGATTAGCACTTAAGTGGTGCATCCAAAATTATGTTTAAATAATTGCCCAAACTGGCAAAGGCTCAATAATTAGCATGGTCTACAGAAGACCCATTTCCAATCCAGTCACCGGATTATTTGTTGATTTATATATTTTTTTAGTTCAAATCCAGCTGCAAGATGGACTGTGGATTTTATTGTATTTTTGATTGATCGTTCATGATGATGAATGGTTTCTTTTGAGTATTACTTATACTTATTTATAATGCTGGTTGATATATAATTAATTATACTTGTAGTTGTTCTTCTGAGTTAGTTAGCTGATCTCTCAGAGATCTTTATATCTCATGCTCTTGAATTGATAAGCATTGCTTTAACATTTATTTAATACTTTATTACTTTAATATTTAATTTATATTTCATATTTTAATTAATCGGGGTTGGTAATGATTTTTCCATCGCCCTAGGTTCACTTTTTCGATATCCCATCCTGTTACAATATATATATTGTAAGCGTTACCCCGCTATACTACCCCCCGAGATTACGGGCTTCGAAACAAACATGACATAGCGTAAGGCTTTATTTATTTTCTTACATCGACAGTTATTCACGATCCACATAAGGGGGCGCCAGATACGATTATTTAAGTTGATTTTAACTACTCGCATCACCTTACATCATGTCAAAACGATTTCGAAGTCTAATCCCACCCACTAGCTCAAAACTCCCAGCATGGACCAATAAGGTGTCTCAAGGTTGTTACATGATTGTTTCTAAAATGACTCCTCCCGGAGAAGACGCATTGTCCGCTAATTAAAATCAGCAAGGTTTTCTACTAAGTCGATCACGGCATAAAGATCGTTTATTGGTTATCACTGACCTATGAGGTTGTTCGCTTACGCCCCGAACACAAGGCTTACAAGTTCATCCCCCCGCTTTATTGTATATAACATAATTTATTGACGTTTACTTTGATTATAGACCCGCCCGCTCTTAAATCTATCTTAACTAAGGTGAAATAAGAAACATCGTGACTTACGGCACGATGGTGACATAATTAATAAAATAACTAAATGAAAATTAAAATTAACTAAATCTACTTCAAAGATAAGTTATCAAAGAATAAATAACTACGGTTTTGATTGTGTGTGAAAAGATTTGAGATATGCTCGACTTGATTAGATATTGAACAAGTTTATTAAATATGAAAAGAAACATTATTAATTTATTTATTACAAACATTATTAATTGATTTATTACCAAAACATTATTAATTGATTTATTACACACGCGCACATACATTCACGCCCACAGAGAACCATAAGTATTCATAACACAATTTGAATAACGAGAAAGTTCCTTTCTATTTGATAAATATATAATCTTTCCTTAGCTTCACTTAAGTTCAAAGTTCATGTTTACAAAGTTCAGTAACAAAGATAAACTATCATGACGAGGAAAGTCTTAAGATTTATTTGAGTAAATTTATGTTGGTTAATTACGAGATTGCCTTACGAGTTTATTAATTGAGTGAGTGAACAGAATAAAAAAACATATTTACCTAGGATTTGTCTTGGTTGCAACGAAGGTCGATTGGTCTGGACGAGTTTGGGTGTTTCACGGAACATTTCTTTTATTAGGAGCATTCACTTAACACGACGATGTTATCAGAATTTCATAGCTTCGGAGATATTTCAGTAGCGGAGCGCCGATCAGTCACTGAAGGGTTTATTAGCCCCTCATGACAGTCGACGCTCTTGGTATTAATTTCATGATGATCATTTTAAATATTGAGGAATAACCAAGCTAATTCAGAACAATTCTAATTTTAAATAAAAGCATAAGCATCGGAATAAATGAGCAGGTGGTAATTCAGCGTACTGAGAATTGGAAAATAAAAAACAATAATGAAAATGTATTAATCGAAATGAATCGAATCGAACTGAATCCAAACAATTCTTTCCAAAATTAATTCCAAAATTAAAATTATTGAATAGGTTTTGACTAGTATTTATAAAGGTTGATCCATATCTTGGGATCCAATCTACCCCCATAGTTCCCTGTTCTTGGAGTTGTCGTTCAGGTCCGCGTTTGAGGTACCTGCTCACTCACTCTTTGTGCTAAAGGCAATATTTATTTTGGGACAATCTCATTTTGCAATCT
Source organism: Epiperipatus broadwayi (assembly GCA_028023455.1). Taxonomy (NCBI): domain Eukaryota; kingdom Metazoa; phylum Onychophora; class Udeonychophora; order Euonychophora; family Peripatidae; genus Epiperipatus; species Epiperipatus broadwayi. The sequence continues at coordinate 4,809,003 of JAQFVV010006218.1, forward strand.
CACTCAACCAACCTTATTCCTTCACACCTCGAAGGCATGCGTGTGTGCGTGTGTTTTACTAGAACAATACAAGTTATTTTACATTTAGAAGTCGAGCATTTATCTTTTCCTCAAATCTTTTCTATAAGTTTTATTCTAGTTAAAATTATATTTCTAAAATAAACATTTTTTAATTCCCCGTGGTGATTTTGATTGATAATTATTTTTATTATTTTAGGAGTGCGTATTATATTTTATTATTTAGGAAAGCAAATTATTTTTTGTTATTATTTTTATTATCTAAAGGCTTTAATCATTTAATTAGACGTTTTACCGTCTGCATTTTATCAATGTGTTTTATAAAATGTATTTATGAGAGAAAGAAAACTATTACTACTTACGAAATAAAGTTACGAGTGTTTTATGTTGCTTGCTGGTGTGTGTGTGTTTATCGATGTATCCTAGATTTAATATTGATGTAACGCTGTCTCGTTACATATCCCCGCGCTCCGTCTAAAAAAAATCAAAATGCGAGGTTTCGCACTTTTAATTTTTTTTTTTTTTTCTCTTACACCGTACTTCACGACTTTCCCCTCGTTTACTCCGGGCCACTTCCTGTGGTTCGACTTTCCCTCACGTAAAGAAAACACATTGGCAGGTTATGTGGTCAGGCTCGGATTCGATCTCTACGAACTCAGCTCGGCGTGCCATAATTGGTATATCTTACCCAATCTGGTACAGGCACCCGGGCGGAAGGGTGGCATGGGGATGGACATTTCCGAGGTCCCGCGATGCAAGGTTACGACTCTATATGGCCTTTCCTTACGGCCTATCTAATGGGAGGCAGGGGGATGGACCTTTCCGACGTCCCCTCTGCAGAAAAACGACAAGTAGGAGGTAGCGAACAATCTAGAACATAAATATACGAAATATCCGAGCTCTGTACCTCCTAGCACAATGGTAAATAGTGAGGGAAGGAACAGTGATCGTGTACTTTTCGTGATCCGGCTCTCTTTTCCTCTAGTTAGTCTTCGTGTTTTTTTTTTTTTTTCTTGGATTACTACATTTTAGTTGACGGCGGGCGATGTTCCTTGATCTAAATGGCTTTCGGGAAGATGGTTTTGAAATACTGACTTATTTAACGTGAATAGTTTTCTTGCGTTAGTTATTGGTTTAAGTGAAACGATGGTTTATTGACCCCCCTTCCCCCCTTGTTTGTGTGTGGTGCGATGCGACATTTTTTGTTTCTTCCGGTCCGAGGTCGTTCTCCTACAGTACTAGTTGGTTCATTATGGTACTCCAGTAATCATGCTCCTGTTACGAGTCCGGGTCCGGCAGCGTTCTTTTTTTTTTTCTTTTTTTTTTTTTTTAGTATCGGTCTGGTGGTACACGTTTTCTGGGGTGTTCATTACTAGACCCCTCCATCGGCCCCCCTATTCCCTCTTCTTGTTCGAATTTCGCGATCAATTCCCCCATTTCATGGATTCCTTTGCAATCCCTACCCAGCATCATGCGTCTTAGGGTGGTCGGCATATTGTGTCTGATTATCGATATGATCTGCGTCTCTGTCATAGGGTATGCCGGCAATTGTTGAAGGCTCGCCACCTGCCTATAATAAAATTGTGTGGCCGTCTCGTTAGGCCTTCCCCCGTACTTCTCCCTAGTCCCCCCCCCCCCCCCCCCCCCCTTCTCCCCCCCTCTCCCCCCCCTCTCTCCTTCTCCCCCCCCCCTCCCCTTTTAATTTCCCTTCCCCCCCCCCCCATAGTCTCTCGGACCTCGTCCTGTTGTTGCCTAATTTCATGACACACCTCTTCAGTCTGCCTGATCGCTTGTTTCATCACGTCCTGATGCCTCTCGCCTTTTCCTATGTCCTCCGTTAGGATCTCAACTTTCTCCTTTAGCTCCCTCAGGTCTGCCTCCGTCCTGTCCGTCTTCGACGCGTTCTGAGTTATTTCTTCCTTAACTTGGGTTAAACTACTCTCCTCCCCTTCGTCCTCTTCTAGCTTCCTTTCCTTTCCCCCGAGTAGTTGCCTTATCTCCTCTCGAAATTCTTTCCTCTCTCTTCTCCGCTCTTCTCTATCTTCCCTCATTTCGGCCATCATTTGCGTCATCATCCTTATTAGGGTTTTGATATCCCCTTCATTTTGCGTATCCTGTTTTTTAAACTGGATGGGACTTTCTCCCGTCTGTTCCCACATGTCCTCATTTGTCTCTTCTTCCATGATTTGATGTTTATTTTATCTTTGTCCTATTCTAACTTCCGTCACTCTGTTTACGGGAATGTGGTTCTTTTTTACTTTTGATTTATTTGTTTTATGGTGACAGCGACCGATCGGCGTCCGCTCCCTTATCTCCTGCTATGCTTTATTTGTTTTGTTTATTTTGCTCCGGTTTCCGATGTTTTGTTTACCCATTTGCGATGTTAAGAATCGCCGCGATTTTGTTCCGTTTGTTTATTATATATATTTTTTTTTTTTTTCCAAGCTTTTTGTTTACATAAATATTTCCGCGTCTTCTCCCAGTTCGGCCGCTTTTGCTAGTATCTAGATTTGCTTTTTCTTTATGTTTAGAAGCTTCATTTATACTAGCCTCACGTTGGAAGCGCCAATGTAAGCGTGAACCTCTATACTTACCCCCGAGATTACGGGCTTCGAAACAAACATGACATAGCGTAAGGCTTTATTTATTTTCTTACATCGACAGTTATTCACGATCCACATAAGGGGGCGCCAGATACGATTATTTAAGTTGATTTTAACTACTCGCATCACCTTACATCATGTCAAAACGATTTCGAAGTCTAATCCCACCCACTAGCTCAAAACTCCCAGCATGGACCAATAAGGTGTCTCAAGGTTGTTACATGATTGTTTCTAAAATGACTCCTCCCGGAGAAGACGCATTGTCCGCTAATTAAAATCAGCAAGGTTTTCTACTAAGTCGATCACGGCATTAAGACCGTTTATTGGTTATCACTGACCTATGAGGTTGTTCGCTTACGCCCCGAACATAAGGCTTACAAGTTCATCCCCCCGCTTTATTGTATATAACATAATTTATTGACGTTTACTTTGATTATAGACCCGCCCGCTCTTAAATCTATCTTAACTAAGGTGAAATAAGAAACATCGTGACTTACGGCACGATGGTGGCATAATTAATAAAATAACTAAATGAAAATTAAAATTAACTAAATCTACTTCAAAGATAAGTTATCAAAGAATAAATAACTACGGTTTTGATTGTGTGTGAAAAGATTTGAGATATGCTCGACTTGATAAGATATTGAACAAGTTTATTAAATATGAAAAGAAAACATTATTAATTGATTTATTACAAACATTATTAATTGATTTATTACAAAACATTATTAATTGATTTATTACACACGCGCACATACATTCACGCCCACAGAGAACCATAAGTATTCATAACACAATTTGAATAACGAGAAAGTTCCTTTCTATTTGATAAATATATAATCTTTCCTTAGCTTCACTTAAGTTCAAAGTTCATGTTTACAAAGTTCAGTAACAAAGATAAACTATCATGACGAGGAAAGTCTTAAGATTTATTTGAGTAAATTTATGTTGGTTAATTACGAGATTGCCTTACGAGTTTATTAATTGAGTGAGTGAACAGAATAAAAAAACATATTTACCTAGGATTTGTCTTGGTTGCAACGAAGGTCGATTGGTCTGGACGAGTTTGGGTGTTTCACGGAACATTTCTTTTATTAGGAGCATTCACTTAACACGACGATGTTATCAGAATTTCATAGCTTCGGAGATATTTCAGTAGCGGAGCGCCGATCAGTCACTGAAGGGTTTATTAGCCCCTCATGACAGTCGACGCTCTTGGTATTAATTTCATGATGATCATTTTAAATATTGAGGAATAACCAAGCTAATTCAGAACAATTCTAATTTTAAATAAAAGCATAAGCATCGGAATAAATGAGCAGGTGGTAATTCAGCGTACTGAGAATTGGAAAATAAAAAACAATAATGAAAATGTATTAATCGAAATGAATCGAATCGAACTGAATCCAAACAATTCTTTCCAAAATTAATTCCAAAATTAATTATTGAATAGGTTTTGACTAGTATTTATAAAGGTTGATCCATATCTTGGGATCCAATCTACCCCCATAGTTCCCTGTTCTTGGAGTTGTCGTTCAGGTCCGCGTTTGAGGTACCTGCTCACTCACTCTTTGTGCTAAAGGCAATATTTATTTTGGGACAATCTCATTTTGCAATCTCACTCAACCAACCTTATTCCTTCACACCTCGAAGGCATGCGTGTGTGCGTGTGTTTTACTAGAACAATACAAGTTATTTTACATTTAGAAGTCGAGCATTTATCTTTTCCTCAAATCTTTTCTATAAGTTTTATTCTAGTTAAAATTATATTTCTAAAATAAACATTTTTTAATTCCCCGTGGTGATTTTGATTGATAATTATTTTTATTATTTTAGGAGTGCGTATTATATTTTATTATTTAGGAAAGCAAATTATTTTTTGTTATTATTTTTATTATCTAAAGGCTTTAATCATTTAATTAGACGTTTTACCGTCTGCATTTTATCAATGTGTTTTATAAAATGTATTTATGAGAGAAAGAAAACTATTACTACTTACGAAATAAAGTTACGAGTGTTTTATGTTGCTTGCTG